>JBBBDQ010000460.1:4777500-5207500 GCA_037127315.1 Ascarosepion bandense | reverse complement strand
GCAACACAGTTTTCCTCTTACATTTGTTACCATAACTCACACCCCTGAAAATGATCTCGGAAAGAGGTTGAAAGTACTTGGGTACCTTGAGAAATGAATCAAAATAACATCTATCAATGTTATAGCTCATTTCTGACATCTTTTGATAGCAAAAAGCGAAAGATTATCCGTGAGTATGAATGGATCTTATTAAAAATAAGCATAGTGTTTGCAATTTATTTAATCTGACATGTTTAAAAGAAAATTTGCTGCCTCAATACAGAAATATATATATATATATATATATATATATATATATATATTCCATTTGTAAACAAATTATTGCGCAACTTAGGTTTCTACCATATTTATATAATGTTACGGAAAGTCTTGAAGATGAACAAAATGATTTGAACAACTGACATATTTAATTTATTTATTTGAAAATTATTTTTAATCGATACTCATATTTGAGTAGTAATTCTGGTTTTATTCAAACAGTATTTTTATATATTTATTTCTAACACCCTGATTATTTACAATAAATTTTGTTCCGAAAATGTGTGTCATTCAGCAGAATTTGAATCTATAACCCCTAACAACATAGGAGAAGCCACTTTCCGTAACATTGTATGTTTACTTTGTTGACATTACAATACACTTTGAGAGCAAAGATGGCTATTTATGTAGATTCAAAAATTGTGTTATATAAGGCTTGATTTGACTTCGATTAGACTGTGCAATTTCATGGTTGAGTGGTCTAAAACACACCAGATCAATTAGTTTCTTCCCCTCTCTTCTTAGGAGTCACAGGTTTGAATTCTACTGAATGACACATTTTTGGAAAAACTTTATCATAAATAAATAATCAGCTTGACAGAAACAAATATATAAATATACTGTTTGATTAAAAGCAGAATATCTACTCAAATAGGAGTATCGATTAAAAATAATGTTCAAATAAATAAATAAATTATATATATATATATATATATATATATATATATATATATATAGGAAAGAATATTAATAAAAAGTTTTGAATTTAAAAACGTACTTTTTTAAACAGTATTTGTTTATTTTTATAGTATTTTATATTTCAGACCGCCCTCGGTCCTTCATCAGAAACAAGTGATTTTTAAATTAGCAATATATATATATTAAATTAATTAAATATATATATATATATATGAGATGATAATAATAATAAGAATAATGGCCACTCATATTCGAGGATGGATAGCAAATCCCATTGCAGACGCCTGCTCAGGCACACCTTTGTTTCCTCAACATTCACAGAGTCCACCTGTGGCTTATATTGCAACTCTACTGAGTGGAATTTAGTTATAGTTTTTGGGAAAGAGTATGTTATTCAGTCTGAATAACAGTCTGAACTACAGTCTGAATAAGGACAGGGTACTCAAAGCTTCAGTCATGATGACTTGTGACTTTGAATTAGCACAACCATTAACACCTCCTCAAAGTGATCCACTCACAAGGCTTGGATCAAAGTGTGATATGGTTGTCAGGCACTTTCCAAAGGTGCGACACACATGGATTACCTCCTCTAGATTGATAACATCAACAAGTCACCTTCTTGACAAATTGACCATTGTACGCACGTGTATAATAAATCCTCTTTTTACCCCACTCCAGTTGCCTGTGTTCACCACCTTTTACATTGGTAGCAGAGCGTAGTTACGATCTACGGACCTCTGGGTTATGGGCTCAGCACGCTTCCACTGCGCAACTCTGCTGGTAACTACGCTCTGCTACCAATGTAAAAGGTGGTGAACACAGACAACTGGAGTGGGGTAAAAAGAGGATTTATTATACACGTGCGTACAGTTCCAGGCCCAAGCCATCTATCACACAAATTTCTTTTGTAGAGAGCAACCATGATGAGATTTGAACCCTGGGTTTCATGGTCAGAAAACAATTGTTCTTACAACTCGGCCACATTGTGATATATCTATATATCTATATCTACGCACACACACACACATATACACACATAAATGCATATACACACATACATATGCATATAACACATTGCTCTGACTCTCTCCCTCCCTCTCTTTCTTTCTCTCTTTCTAGTGTTTGGGTATATGTGTCTGTGTGTGTGTGTATGTATACACACACACACAGACATATGTACATACAATATTCTCTCTTTCTCTCTCCAGTGTGTGGGTGTATGTTTGGATATATATATATATATATATATATATATATATATTTAAAACAAGTAACAGAACAGAGGTTGGAATATACAGAATAGACTGTACAAAATGTCTAACAAATAAAATTTATTCATAGTTGCATATATATATATATATATGTAGTTATGAATAATTGTTCATAGCTCCATATATGTCAACTAATAACAGTTTCATAAATTTCCACATAATTTTGTAATATATATATATATATATATATATATATATATATATATATATATTAATATTAATTATAGTTATAATACCAATATCGACAAAACTAATTCTGTCAAGATTATCAATAATTAAACTACAACTAAGAACATCTTGAAACCCACCGGGAACTAACCCAGAGATAAAAGAAGGGGAAGAAAAAAAAGAAACAAACGAAATACTTGAACAAAAAGTCAAGCAAAAAAAAAAACCCCAAGATGAAATCCTTAACAATAAAGAGCTCAATACGAAAGCAGAGTACAAGAAGTATCCAATCCGAAAGTAGAGCAAACATATATATATAGTCATCTGCAGACAGATCTGTTTTGCTGTATCACAGCTCATTAGTACAGTTAGATATCCGATTGTTTCTAGCCAGAATTCAAACCTGACTGAATTAACATCAGTCAGTGATTCTACTATGGGCGCTTGATAGATTAAGGCGGACTTTAGCATGTTATCTACAATGTCAAAACAGGCCAGTAGCCGAGAGTGTTCAAACTCATAACTGAATGAATGATATATATATATATATATATATATATATATATATATATATAAATTTATGCTTGCATGTTTGTAGAATATACAGTTATGGTAATAATTATCCAAGCATCGCGTAAAACTTATCATCACCACATACAGTGTGCAGCTGCTTGGCACAGACTGACTTTGACACTGTTGCACAAACAGACTGAGTTAAAATGTTATCGCTCAGTTCTGTTGTTTACAGCAGTGCTTTGAAGGAAATTGTGTAGAGTGTGGTCATCTTACCACACCATAGAGGTTCTGTCAGGGACCATGGTGTGTTCAGCAGCTTTTCTCCTAGGATAACAGTCCCCAGATCCGACAATCACTATATCCTGCCAGAGACATTACTTGCAAAATTTTCCTCATTTTTACAATGTCAAAAATATATAAGAAAATGCATTGAGACAACAATTCAGTTAGTTAAGTACCATGCGCAATACACGCTTTGGGCGATCATGTCTCCAAAGAGACATGACTGACTGGGCAGAACATTATCCCACAGTAGGTTGCCATTGCTTTCTGCGGTAGACTGGTTGCCGACCAAGGCTATAGAACCCAATCTGTCCTGTTATTTAACCCATAACTGGAAGGAACAAATAGAAGCACATCCGATGTACGTTGTGGTACAGTGGATATCGGCTTGGAACGAGAAGCCGGCGAGCCAAGTTCGAATTCCAGTTGAATCCATTGTATTCACTTACGCGCAAATACCCTTGGGAAAGGTATTAATCCGTCTCTTCCTTCTAGTTATGGGTTAAATAGCAGGACAGATTGGGTTCTATAGCCTTGGTCGGCAACCAGTCTACCGCAGAAAGCAATGGCAACCTACTGCGGGATAATCTTCTGCCCAGTCAGTCATGCCTCGAGAGAGACATGATCGCCCAAGCATGTATCACGTATGGCACTTAACTGACAACAATTCACCATCCCCAAAAAAGGCATTCTTTAAATGCTTACATCAATGGCGATAATGCTGAGTAAAGTTTTTGACTTCAGAAGAGGACTAATTCAAAGAAGATTAAATGCAGAATTGATATATGTTATAGTTTTCTTTTTATAGCACCAGTTTGACATTTTTTATCACACCTCATATATATATATATATATATATATTAATATGCACAAAAAAAAATGTCAAACAACAATGTTTTTACAATACAATTGTTATTGACTTTTAGACTACATTCATTTGGGCTCATGGCCACATCAAATTGAAATACTGGTTCCCAAAGTTAAGCAACATAGAGCCTGGTCAGTATTTAGATGAATGACCACTTGAGAATACCAGGTTCTTTAAGTTTGGATATGCAGGTGCTGTAATGGATAAAGACATGAAATTGTTAATCAGTGAACCGAGTTCCAATTCCAGTTATATTCCCTTATGTACAAATATGATTGATAAAGGTATAAATTCTGCTCTTCTTCCTCTGCCTATGGGTTAATTAGTAATACTTGTATAAAAAATCATTATTATTGCAAAAAAAAATTCTTACAATCAAAATATATTTTCTGACTTTAAATAACCTGCAATGGGTTGATAAGCCACAAAAAATAAATCACTCAAGCATTAATAATGTTTTTCTTTTTCTTATATTCTTTACCTTGTGTCTTAATGGCTTAGTCAAAATTGATTAAATAAACTAAATAATCTAGGATGCTAGAAAATATGGAAAGAACTTCTGAATTTATGAATAAGGTATCTTGCCAAACAAATTATCAGATCTTCTATATGATAAGAATCAGTTAAAAGAGAAGTTTGCCAGAAAACTTATAGCAATGTCTCATAATTTCAACATGATGACCCCTGGATTAAATCAGATATGGTTTTAGCTAAAAATTGCAAGTAATGTATTTAAATTTATTCAAAAATAAACTAATGCTGTAGAATGAAATAATGAAAATTTAAGAAATAAAAGATATGAAGTGGGTGAAAGAATGAAAGAAAACTGGGGGGAAAATGAAAGAAAAAAAGACTTAATTAAACAAGAATCAAAAAGAAGAATGAATATAAATAAATCAATAAAAATAAAACATTGTTAGAAAAGAAAGAAAAAACAGTAAAGAAGAAAGCTGTTAAACATTAATTGAAAAAGAATACAGAAAAAAAGAAAGAAAAAATATATGTATACCCTTACAACATCCTCATTTAGTAACCCACTACCTTGAGTGGCACTTAGGGCTTCTATTAGATGAAGAAAAAATAGAACAGTGAAAGTGAAAAGAAATAACAAAAAAGATAAATGAATGTAAAAAAGAAAAAAGAATAATAAAAAGAAAAAGGAAAAATTCTGACAAAATCCTAATCTAATCTAAGAAAGAATTAATATATTTCCTTGCAATGTCCTGTTTGACTAACCCACTACCATAAATGGCTTTTAAGACTTCTATTAAATGAAGCACTGTATCATCTGCATACCTTATGTTGGTCAAATTGTGGCCTTTGATGACAAATCCTGGCATAACATCTAGGGTCCTCACAGTAGTCTTGCCATACAAGTTGAATATATCCGGTGAAAAGACACATCCCTGTCTTACGCACCTTTCTATCTTTGTATATCTGCTGAATTTGTTACCTGTCCATATACCCACGGTTTGCTGCCAGTAGAGATTTTTGATTACTCTTAGGTCTTTCCCAAATATTTTGAGGCTGCTGAGCATCTCCATCTATTTTGGGGGGCATATTTTATCGAAGGCCTTTGCATAATCAATAAACATTGCAGCATATCCTTCGTCATTTGTATTGCCCTTTCAGAAAGCACGCTAATCCAAAATATGGCATTACTTGTTCCAGTGTCTTTGATAAACATGCACTGTTCTTCTCCTATCTATGGCCTGAATCTGTTTCTCACTTTATTCCTCAGGATTTGGACAATAAGACCTCCTAAAGAAGGTAGCTGAAGAGAGAGACAAGAAAGAACTACAAATAAACTGCAAAAAAAAACGAATTCATGGTCATCAGCAAAAAGAGCAGCCCAAAATGCCAAATACAGGTTGGGGATACTAAAATCAAGCAGGTACAAAAATTTAAATACCTGGGAAGTGTTCTAACAGAAGATGGTGAGTGTGTTACACAGAGATCTGAAGTTGAATTGGCATCATGAAGGATGCATTCTAGAAGCTGAGTAGAGTATTAAGAGACAGGAAAATTTCACTAGAAACAAAGAAGAGAGTACTGGATTGCTATGTGATGTCTGTCCTTCAATATAGCAGTGAATGCTGGACAATATCATCAAAGATGAAGGAGAGACTTGAAGCAATTGAAATGTGGTTCTACAGAAGGATGCTGCTAATATCATAGATTGAGCATGTGAGCAATGATAAGGTTTTGGAAAAGATGGAAACAAAAAGGAAATTAATACTGAGCATCAGGAAAACACAGCTAAAGTTCCTGAGACATGTGATGAGGAAGGAAGGCTTGGAGAATCTAATACTAACAGGTCAGATAGAGGGAAGAAGAGACAGAGGAAAGCAGCGAATAACATATTTGAAGAGCCTGAGCAGGTAGATGGCAGAGTGAGGTTTAAATGGAGTTACAGAAGAAAGTGTGCTAAGAGCCACCAGGGATAGGGAGATGTGGAAAGCCATGATCGCCTACATTCTGAAGGGACATGGCACATAGATGAAGAATATTAGATTAAGAATAGAAAAAAGAACTGTGAAAGTGAAAAAAATTAAGGAAATAGCAAACAACAAATTAATGAAGAAGCATATAAAAAAGAAAAGGTATAATAAAAAAGAAAAGAAAAGGAAAAGAAAAGGAAAAAGAAAAGAAAAGGAAAAAGAAAATCCCGTCAAGAAAATTTAAAATAATATCTTAAAATTTTAATGTCATGGACAGTGTTTTGAATCAGATATGATATTCAGTAGACCTAAGGACATCTCTAAAATTTTCAATACACATCGCACAGACAAACAAGCGCCCCAACATCGTATTGTGGTCAGACTCAAAAAACACTGTCTTTCTAATAGAGTTAACAGTCCCTTGGGAAGAGAACAGGGTAGAGGCACACGAGCTAAAGAAAAACCGATACAAGTCACTGCGCGCCGAATGTGTGGACAATGGTTGGAGGTGTAACATGATTTCTACTGAGTTTGGGTGTTGTGGGTTTCTGGGACATTCAGTTATTTCTTTCCTTTCTAAACTAGACATCATTGGCTGTGGTTTAAAAAGCGCTTTACACCGCATTCGAACAACGGTACAGAACGCGTCAAGTTGGATTTGGTCGAGATCAAAACAACAAGCAAACAAAATTCACACAACATCACAAGCTAATATGCACAAATGGGATATTTGTATGATCATCTACAACGTTTATTTTCTTCTTCCTTCACGAGCACGTTAATAACGGCAAACACGTTCAGGAAATTTCATTGCCGATACAAACTGCAAAGAGGAACAATCATTTTATTTACTTCTCTTTGAGAATATACAAGAGGGACAATCAACAAGTTTATCTTCATACCTTGCTTGGTGGCAAATGCTGCTGGTGGCACCAGGGGTGGTGGTCCCGCCATAGCCACCGAAACCGTGACATCACCCCTGGTCGGCGGCTGATGAAGACAGGGTATTGCACATGCTAACACACATTGTATGTTACAAATTAACTAAACCTTGCAAATAATATGCATAAATTAATTAAAAAATAAAGTAAAAAAATAAAGTAAAAAATTAAATGAAAATAAATTAACAAATAAATAACAGGAAGCAAATAAATGAAAGAAAAAAGAAAGAAAAAAGACAGAGAGTATTAATAGATAAAAAAGGAGATATATAAAATAATCTCTATTTCCAACAGAATTACATGGCCACATACGTACCATATTAAAACATGCCAAAATTTTATTTTCTACCCAATAACAGACAATATTTAAAACATGCCAAAACAATACTATAACAAGTATTTAACACACCAAAACAATACTATAACAAGTATTTAACACCATTTAAATCAAAGTGTCTATTAGTTAGAATTTAACATTACCATAAGGAATATTTGACCAATCAGATTAAACTAAAACCCTATTTATTTAGCCTTCTTTCCGGAAAAAATTCTTATAAAAAGCCACAGAAAGCAACTTTCACTGTGTTCTGAAAGAAACATGTATCAGCAACATCAAATAAATCATCTACATCAATAATGGATGTTGTGGTATAGTGGATATTGGCTTGGAATGAGAAATCAGAGAGCCAATTTCGAATTCCACTTGAATTTGTTGCATTCACTTAAGCACAAATACTCTTGGGAAAGGTATTAATCCATCTCTTCTCCCTCCACCTATGGGTGAAATAGCAAGACAGATTGGCTTCTATAGCCTTGGTTGGCAACCAATCTACTGGAGAAAGTAATGGCAACCAACAGTAAGAAAATCTTATGCCTAGTCAGTCATGTCTAATTCAAGACATGATTGCCCAAGTGTGCATCACGTATATGCACTTAACTGACTGACAACAATAACAAAGATCATCAGGGAATCTTTACTAACAATAAAAGTTTTTTCTCAACTACAGATTTTTCTGTAGACCAACTATTTAAAAGCATTTTTTAAACTACAGATTTTACTGTGAATGAAATATCCAATGACTTTAACTCAGCTAAACACTATTTTTACTCATTATTTGACTCTTTTGCTTTCATGTACATACATTTGTAAATACAAATAATGTATTTAACAGGCTTAACTCTGTTTTCATTCTTTTTATTTTATTAATGTTTGAAATTCAGACTTTCAGATTTTAATATAAAAAATTCTGATGAATGAAATTTCTACAAAGGATGTAAATCAACCGGAATAAAACACAAAAAGAAAGAAAAAATTGCAAAGAGAACGATAAATAAAGAAAGAAGAAAAGAATCAGAGAATGAAAAGAAAAAATTTGGATGAAAGAGAATAGAATGAAAGAAATAACCTGAAAATATTATGAAGCTCACACAGAAAGGAAATGAATGACAAAAAAGGAAAAAGAAATAAAGCAAAGAAAAATGAAAATAAATGAGTCAATAAGTGAATAAATCACTTCATTGAAGGAAAAAAGTCAATAAAGATATCAATAAAGACGAAGAAAAATCCAACTTAAAGCATTTGGGTGCTGAAGATTATCTTTTGGCCTTTGACAACTGCCTGGATATCAATTTAACCATTTCAATGGTGCCAAGATAGTCTTTTACAGAAGTTGAAGCAGAAGGAAGCCATCAAAAACATCAGTTTTTGCAAATATGCTTGACCAGGAAATGACCTTTTCTGCATGACAAATAGATAAACTTTTCTCTTTGAAAGAAAAAAAAGACAGAAAAATCACAAAGTCTTCACATTTAAACAGAAATATTGTGTGTATGTTTCATTATTTTTTTTTTCATTTCAGTTCTGACACAATGTACTTTTCTGTGGTAAGCACTCTTAGCCTTATTATTAATCTCTTCGATTCTTCTTTAATGAAAATAAACAAAAGAGATCCACCCTACCCAATTTATTAATGCTACTTTCATAGATTTGTATCAACCCAAAACAAAGAAAAAGGAAAAATGGTGTTTAAATATAAAAATCTAAACTTATTTATAAATGGAACTTTGTCTGTGTGTATCTGTGTGCATGTGTCCATTACCTATAGACTCCAAAATGGCTGAACCGATTTTCTTGAAAATTTACACAGTTGTACTATAAGCATCTGTGAGTGTTCTTAGCTAGGTTTTGTGTTGAGGTACTCCCAATAAATATCGAAAATAAAAAAAATCGGGTTATAGAAGGAGTGGTCTGATTTTAATCAAATTTGATACACTCATAGACAAAGACATAAGAAATGATATTCAGAAGTTTCAAGGTTGCAGAAAATCGATAATATATATATATATATATAAAAGACAAGATGTTTGTGTGTGTCTGTTTATCTGCTTGTATGTCTGTATTTTTTTCAGCTCTTTTATTTTAGTTTTTGCTTCATAGGTATCATTGTAGTTCTTGGTCTCAGCCATGATACCATTTAGTCAGAGGACTTATTTAGCCTTCAAAATTCAGTTTACAATGAAAAAAACTTATTTGATATTGATACCAAGAAATCAAAATTTGACTTACATCCATTCATTTTTCTTTCAGTCTACGGTTTCGCTTTAACTGGAAACAACTAATGCTTTTTAGTCTTTTGAGCCAATGTCCAAAGAGTCTGATCTCCAGGACCATGGATTAGTTTTAAAGCTTTCATTACACCCAAGCAATGCCGGGCTATACTGCTAGTGTAAAATAATTTCATCTTTATGTTTTCTACAACTACATTTTTTTTGAGTGTATGAGCTCTTATATTAGTTTGTTGAAATAATAAGAAACATGATTTCTTTGTATGTATCTATATAAAAAAAAGGAGCTTGCTATTAGCCTGGCATCTAGGTCCCACCCTTTTTACGATTGAAATTGTTAAATGTAACCACCTCTTCTAAAGGATGGGGAACATGTTATGCAACCAAGAAAATTTCCCTTTACCACGTCAAAGAAAACGATAATTTAAATTTGGCCTTAACTACTCTCTGAAGATGCTTGAAAAAAGAAGTGGCAAGGCACGTACAGTTTTCTGGTCGATTTCTGCCCATGTGCGAAAGAGAGCTCACTTCAGACCATTCAGGTTTTTATTTGCTTTTTGTTGGGACACCCGCACCTATTCGGTTATAATGGACTATTCCATTACTATGTAAAGTAATGGTGGCATCTACGTAGGAGAGTGTGCCGAGCAGCCGATTGACAAGTCAGTCGTAGACTTCCGGTGACGACCCGGAAGTAAGCATTGCTCATACTACGTCTTACGACAGTTGAGACGATTAACCTTTATTCTTGTATTGGATACTAATAACCTTTGTAAATACTATTTTCACGGAATACAACAATTAACCTATTCCTGTTGTTGAGTTATTTATTCTTACTCATGACATAACACTTTTGCACAAGCAATTAACTCAAGAACAGACCATACTAAGTAGTCCATAGTATTTAAATCTGGTGAGGATTTTCAATTATTCAGCAATTGCAGTGTTGCTCATTCCAGATTGATGAAGAGTGACTGTTTTTCCATGTTGTTTATGCGTGCTGTTCAATATATAATGATTCCAAACAATAAAAATTTTATCAAAAACATGTAAAATAAAAGCAAAACATTAACACAGCCCCAAAATTAAATCAAGAGAACAGTCGTATGCTGGTTAAAATTTGAAAACAAAGCCCATTACAAAATATATGTCCCATCCTGTATTCTAAAAGTTTCTTTTCTTGCACTGTCTGTGTGCGGAACTCCCTACTTTTTACTTGCTTTCCTGATAGCTACAATCTCAATATATTTAAATGCATTGTCAACTGCCATCTTCTATCTTCCTGAATCCCAACTATCTTTTACCCTTTTGTTCAATACTCCTGTACCCAGTCTTTTCTCTCCCTGTCCCTCTTATGCACTAGCGGCAGTCCCACCTTGCTTGAGGTGAAATGATTACAAAAAAAAAAGTGAGGAGAAAAGTGTCACATAACTTGGTGAGGAAGATGAGGGAATGATTTAGGGAATTTTCTTTGAAGCCAAACTGTCATGAATTATTGTTGTACATTGCTGTCCATAGATCTTACTTTCTTGTCTGATCTAGAAACTTTGCTTATATACTCTTCAAAGGGATCACTAAGCATGCTGTTTATTGTTGAAGGGAACAAAAACCACTGGTTCAAAACATTAAATATTTATTTTCAAGGGATTTATTTACTAACCGATAGTATGCACAAATCTTTCAACTCAGAAAGGCTTTTTTTCCTACACTTAGTGTTTGACTGTCTCATTGCTTATTTCCATCTTCACAAATGCAACTTTATCTTCAAGACAATAAATTCTTTGTTTTGGGTTATTTTTGAAAAGCATCACTTAAATATGATATTGTAAATCTAACAAAATCTGGCACAAGTCAAAAATTTGTAGCTTAAACATATTTATATTCTCACTCATCTGTGAAGTCAGAATTATATCCATAATCATGAGGAGAATTTAGCTATTGTCATTTACTTTGAAATTAAGGTTTCATTCTCCTGGGTTGGTTTGGATGATTTTGTTTAGTAGCCCACTATGGGTTATTTAATGCTGAAATCTAAAACATTTTGAAAACATTTTGATGATTTCAACTTCAGATAAAATGCATTGTTAGTAATTCTGCTATAAAATGTATTGTTGGCCATTTTTCTATAAAATGTATTGTTGCTAATGTTGCTATAAAATATATTGTTGGTCATTTTGCTATAAAATATATAATTGGCCATTTTGCTATAAAATATATTGGTGGTCATTTTGCTATAAAATGTATAGTTGCACATGTGGCTCTAAAGTATATTGTTGGATGTTTAGCTATAAAATATATTGTTGGTCATTTTCTGTAAAGTATGTTGTTGGTCATTTTGCTATAAAATATATTGTTGGACATTTAGCTAAAAAATGTATTGTTGCTATAAAATGTGTTGTTGCACATTTTGCTGTGAAATGTATTGCTGGTCATTTCCATGAAATGCATCTGTGGTCATTTTGCTATAAAATGTATTTTTGATCATTTAGCTATAAAATGTGTTGTTGCTCATTTCACTGTGAAATGTATTGCCAGGCATTTTTCTATAAAATGCATTGGTGATGGTTTTGCTATAAAATGTATTGTTGGTTGTTTTTCTATAAAATGCATTGGTGGTTATTTTTCTATAAAATGCTTTGCTGGTCCTTTTTCCTATAAAATGTATTGGTGGTCATTTTGCTATAAAATGTATTGTTGCATATGTTGCTATAAAATGTATTGCTGGTCAATTAGCTCTAAAATGTATTGTTGGTCATTTTGCTATAAAATGTGTTGGTGGTAATTCTGCTACAAAATGCTGTGGTGCCATTTTGCTTTAAAAATGTATCTTTTCTAATTTTACTATAAATATGTATTGCTGGTATTCTTATTATAAAAATGTATTTGTCCATAATGGGGGCAATAGAAAGTGCTGCTACCCTAGATCAGGCCAGACCTGGGAAGAATAGCAATTAAAAGACAGTTACATGCTCTTCAAAATCTTCAACCTTCCTGTCTGAAATCTTGATGACAGTGTAATATAATAATCTGGCCCCACCCAAGAAGGCTGATGAAGCGTGGGTGTTTTCGGTCATTGAAAGCAGCAGATGTCATTTTGACCCTATTTCCGGCAGAGCGGAAATAGCTCAGAGCAAACAGACAGGTGTCTCTGAGAATTTACGTAGGCGTCGTGTAAGCGTTGCGTGATCAAGGCAAAACCGGAAGAAACGAGTCCCCGGTTTTGGAAGATATATAAAGACTGTGAAAAACACGGATTCGCCAGTCAGTCTTGACAGTCAGAGTCAGAGAAGAGAAGTCGAAGAACAGTCACAGTCAGCCTCGACAGAAGTCAGTCTTGCCAGTCAGTCTCGACAGCCAGTCAGTCTCGACAGCCAGTCAGAGTCAGAGAAGTCGAAGAAGTTGACAGAAGAGTCCCAGTCAGTCGCTGAGAAGAGTCCCAGTCAGTCGCTGAGAAGAGTCCCAGTCAGTCGCTGAGAAGAGTCCCAGTCAGCCTCGACAGGAGTCAGGCTCGACAGGCAGTCTGGGCAGAGAGCCAGACAAGACCAGAAGTCGAAGAAGAAGCTAGACGAGCTAAGCAGAGAGGCTACACTCCCGTCGTCACCCCTGTCAACCTTGGAAGGGCGCTCCCTCAACTCTCTGTTCACTAGGCCACACGGTCCATCGTTCATCAATAAAAATATAAGTCATATATTTTTATATACACCCGTGTTTGTTATTTGTCGCTATATAACAAACATATGGACTTGATCATCATCCCCAAACTGCTTCTTCTAGGTGAAATCACAAATATTGTGTATAGCTCCTCATATAATTTGACTTTGAATAGCTTAGATTGACTTTATACTTGAAAATTCTACATACATTCAGATCAAGTCATTAGCATTGTATTATAAATGAAGCATATCTAAACTTATTTATAAATGGAACTTTGTCTGTGTGTGTGTGTGTGTCTGTTACCTATAGACTCTGAAACAGCTAATCCGATTTTCTTGAAAATTTACACAGTTGTACTAAGAGTGTCTGCGAGTGTTCTTAGCTAGGTTTTGTGTTGAGGTACCCTTGATAAATATCGAAAATCGATAATCAAAAAAATCAGGTTATAGAAGGAGTGGTCTGATTTTAATCAAATTTGATACACTCATAGACAAAGACATAAGAAACGATATTCAGAAGTTTCAAGGTTGCAGTTCTTACAATAGTGCAGAAAATCAATAATTATATATATATATATATATATATATATATATAAAAGGCAAGATGTTTGTGTGTGTGTGTATGTCTGTTTATCTGCCTGTATGTCCTTTACACAAATCCACAATTTTTATCTGATTTTCACCAAACTTCACACAAATATTCTTTAGGCTGAGTCTGAGCTCCAGGACCAGGGATTAGTTTTAAAGCTTTCATTACACCCGAGCAACGCCGGGCTATACTGCTAGTATTGTATATGGCTAATCATATGATTTCAGTTTTAAAAAGTTTAACTGACCCTATATTAAAAAATTTGAATTCCATATCAAGTCATTGGCATGGTGTCATATATGAAGCATTCAGGTTGCAATGGATAAATTGTTGTCTAAATTATGCAAAAATGAAAATGTCATTGTAACAAATACATTTACCAAAATTACACCAAAATATTTTGAAATATTATTGAGTAAATTTATTCAATAAAATTAGCATTGGTTTCAACCACAAACTCTAGAGAATTTTGGAATCTCTTGCAACTCTTCTATATGGTCTCCTTGTTTAAGTTGGTGAATGCTGCCATAATCTTTTCCTTTGGTTCATCTTTGGTGTTACATGGAGTTTTGTTGGTTTCTTACTCAACTGTACCCTACACATAATAATCAAGGAGTTAGGTCACCATGTGGTTACAGAAATTGTCTGACAACCATGTCTGGGTTCTTCTGCTTGTGTGATGTAGTGCAGAGTCCTGTTGCCAGACATAGGGTCTTCCAGCAGCACTACCTTCTCAAGGCATTTGATGTTGGCCTCTGTCTGAGATCCTGTGGGAAGATGAATCAAGGCACAATGTTGCCATCAGTAGTGCTTAATCCAAACACCATGATATGACTAGATATTTGGTTTTCATCACTCTTGATATACTTTTGGGGGACAGAGCAAGCCAGCTGTTGTTCTGTGTGTTTATCATTTTATTCTCAGAGAAATTTTTCTTTTCTGAGAAAAACCAAAGCATGTTTGGTTGGAGGGGACGCTTGAGTTTGTTCAAAAGCTTTGTAGCATGGTCTTTCCTTTTGTGTTTTCTGGCTTCGGATAAAAATTGACCCTTTTCATTTTGTATGAGAAATACTGTGTCTTCAAGCACTTCTTCTTCTTCTATGTGTCCTGTCCCTTCAGGACGTAGGCGATCATGGATCTCCACGTCTCCCTATCACTTGTGGCTCTTAGTATGTTTGCTCCTGTTGCTCCTGGCAACCCCCGTTCCGTCATCCACCTGATCAGACCCTGCAAATATGTTATCCGCTGCCTTCCTCTGTCTCTCCTTCCTTCTATCTGACCAGTCAGTATCAGGTTCTCCAGGCTCTCCTTCCTCATTGCATGTCCCAGGAACTTCAGTTGTCTCTTCCTGATGCTCAGCATCAATTTCCTTTTTGTTGCCATTCTTTCTAACACTTCGTCGTTGCTTGTGTGCTCAGTCCACGATATCCGTAGCATCCTTCTGTAGAACCACATTTCGGCCGCTTCCAGTTTTGTCCTCATTTTCGATTATATTGTCCAGCATTCACAGCCGTATTGAAGAACTGACATCACGTAGCAGTCTAGCACTCTTTTCTTCGTTTCTATTGAGATCTTCCTGTGTGTTAGTATTTTGCTCATCTTCTGGAACGCATCCTTTGCCATGCCAATTTGCCTTCGGATGTCCGTGTTGCACTTTCCATCTCCTGTTAGAACACTTACGATTCTGATAAAAACTCAAACATTCTTGTGTCCTTGGCTATAGACCTGATTGACTTGGAAGGAATGTTGTCAATCATGACCTGAATCTCATCAACAAATTCATAAAATTCTTTTCAGAATAATCAGAGTGAGTTACCCTCATAGCTCAGTCGGTAAAGCATCAGAATGTTAATCTGAGGGTTTGGGGTTCAGGTCCTCATGTGGGCTGATAGTTTATGCATGTGTGTTGTGGTGCAGTGGATATCGGCTTGGAATGAGAAATCGGAGAGCCGAGTTCAAATTCCAGTTGACTTCCTGATTCACTTATGTGCAAAATACCCTTGGAAAAGGTATTAACCTGTCTCTTTCTTCCAGTTATGGGTTAAATAACAGGACAGATTGGGTTCTATAGCTCTTGGTTGGCAACCAGTCTACCACAGAAAGTAATGGCAACCTACTACAGGATAATCTTCTAATCAGTCATTATGTCTCTTTTGAGACATAATCGCCCAAGCATGTATCACGTATGGCACCTGACTGATTGACTGAGTTCTGTACCTTCATAATAACCATTAGACACCAACTTTTTATGAATCCTTTGAACTGTATTCAGATTAACACCCAGATACTCTGAAATGTTTGTATTAATGCTTCTGGAATGAATGCCAAGCAGCACTGCATAGCATTTCCAAATTTCTGGCAAAGGGAATTGCATTATGGTGATCTTTTTCTCACAGATGATGCCCAAATAATCTTACTTTACTGTGCAGTCCACAAAATCAAAAACATAGTCCTGGGTATGAGGGTAAAATGCATCCAGCATTAAGGCTTCTGATTCGGAGTTTGTGAGGAGGATAGAACCACCTCTTAATTGCTGTTGTTCTCAGGTCCACCATGACCTCAAAGTGATAATAGCTGTTAGTGTCCCAGCTATGGGCATATAGTTAATTCCCAAACTGGGGTCAAAATACTATGAAAGTCATTTTTCAAGAAACAATTATTACCGTAACACATTTTTGAAGGAAAAAAAATTATTCTCAGCTAAACATTGTTGAATACAAACTAGAAGACATTTTCAGCTTTCTAAAATAAAAAAAGAAAAAAAAACAAAAAATTTTCATTAAAATCTGACAAAATCAAACTTCTCACTATAACCAAATACTAAAAAAAATACCTTAAAACCCCACCTTTTTGGCATTAAATAGCCCACGAGGGTTGATATGCCATTCAAAAAAACTCAAACTCAAACTCCAAAAACAAACAGCACACATGCACAAAATTAAAAATATAAAATAGCAACAATTCACTCATCATATGCTGTATACTAAATATGGCTTATCGTATGATTTCAGTTTTAAAAGTTTCAACTGACCTCATATTAAAAACTGATTTCTTGAGGCTTTGAACTTCAGATCAAGTAATTAGCATTGTATCACAAATGAAGCTTCTACCCGACTTGCTACAGGCATTCCCTTAGTCATTACCATGACCTGTTTTCATAATAACACAGACCTACCTCCTCACCTCAGAAACTACCAGGAATTGACCCACCATCATGACCTTGATCGACCAACATGAGCCTCAGACACAACCAATGAATCTTTTGACCTTAGTCAAACCAAAGAAATCAGTCAACTCTTGGTGGTACTCTTAAATGTAATTGCCATCTTGAAGATCAGCAACTGAAATCGATATTTCATCAATTTTCTAACAACACTGTATGATAACTTTTATATTATTAAATACTTCTTTTATGCACCTTGTCCTTTCAGGTGATCATGGCTTTCCACATCTCACTATCCCTGGTGGCTCTTAGCACGCTTTCTCCTGTTACATCATGCAACCTCCATTCTGTCATCCACCTGCTCAGGCTCTTTAAATATGTTATCCACTGCTTTTCTCTGTCTCATTTACCCTCTATCTGGCCTGTTAGTATCAGATTCTCCAAGCCCTCTTCCCCGCATTCATATTCCAGGAACTTTAGCTGTGTCTTCCTGATGCTCAGTATTAATTTCCTTTTCATTTCCATCCTTTCCAAAACCTCAGCATTGGTCCATGACACCCACAGCATCCTTCTGTAGAACCACATTTCAATTGCTTCAAGTTTTTCTTTCATCTTTCATGATATTGTCCAGTATTCACTGCCATATTGAAGAACTGACATCACATATCAATCCAGTGCTCTTGTTTTTGTTTCTAGCAAAATTATTCTGTCTCATAATAATATACTCAACTTCTGGAACAAGTCCTTCACCATGCCAACTCACCTACAGATCTTTGTGTCACAAGGGAAGTTTTCCATTAGAACACTTCCCAGGTATTTAAATTTTTGTACCTGCCTGATTTTAGTATCCCCCACCTGTATTTGGCATTTTGGGTTGCTCTTTTTGCTGATGATCATGCATTTGGTTTTCTTGCAGTTTATTTGTATTCCTTACTAGAGAATCTCCCTACAACAACAACATTAAACATGATCACCCATATCTACGCTAAAAAAGCTAAACCAGGCAAATTAAAATCACCTAAACCTCTTAACATTTCCTTTACTAACATCCACGGTATCCAAACCAATTTCAGTAGCATTGAATCTTTTCTCCATCAAAAGTCCCCTGACATCCTAGCTCTCTGTGAGACTAATCTCAACCCCTCAATTACATCTTCGGACTTCTCTATCCCTGGCTACCTTCCCCTCTTCAGAAAGGACTCCAATGTCCACTTGCATGGGCTTGGAGTTTACATCAGTGAATGCCTTCCTTTAGCCAGGATGATTTCTCTTGAATCCTCACATCATTCTTGTATGTGTTTCCATCTCTCCCATCTAAGCTCAGTTAGCTATCTCTTCTTTCTACACCGCTCCCCATCATCTCCTCACTGCTCCGTTCTTGACAGTATCTCTAACAATATCGACAAGGCCATTTCCTCCCACCCATTTGCCCATATATTTGTGTTTGGCAACTTTAATGCCCATCATGCTAAGTAGCTGCATAACTCCGTCACAGATTTTGCTGGTGTACACAACATGAAGTTTTCTATCACTCAGTCCCTTACGCAGGTGGTGGAGTTCCCCACGTATTTCTGTAATAACGGACACGATTCACTACTAGATCTGTGCTTTACCTCTTTGAGACTTTTAGTCCATGTGAAATCATTATGAGTAAGGAGGGATTTCCTCGCTGTTAAATTAATATTACTTGCCGATTTACTAGACATATTTATATTAGACACCCTTAGTAGAATTGTGGATTCTAAACATATAGGCCTATAACAAGATGATGGTGTTATGTTTATCCCTAATAGTTCAGACTACTTGACTATGAAGATTCAGAAGAAAATTTTTTAGGGCCTTCAAGGTGCTAGGATTTAAAATAGAGATTGCTTCCAACTTAAAGATTGTTAACTACCTAGTCATCACCCCAGAGTTCCTGGGTATGACGGTAAACTGCAACCGGCAGCAAGGCCTCTGATTGAGAGGTTGTGAGAAGCATGGAACCACCTCTTAATTGCTGTTGTTCTAAGGTCCACCCTGACCCAGAGTGGTAGCACCTGTTAGGGTCCCAGCTATGGGCAAATATTTAACCCTCAAACTGGGGTCAAAACACTATAAATATAAGTATAAAAATAGACTTTTATAGAAAAATATACATTTTTGAAGGAAAAAAATATTAACAATACATTTTTGAAGGAAAAAAAATATTACCATAATACACTTTTGAAGGAAAAAATATTAACATAATACACTTTTGAAGGAAAAAATATTACCATAATACACTTTTGAAGGAAAAAATATTACCATAATACACTTTTGAAGGAAAAAATATTAACATAATACATTTTTGAAGGAAAAAAATATTACCATAACGCACTTTTAAAGGACAAAAATATTAGCAGCAATACATTTTTAAACACAAAACTAGAAGACATCTTCAATTTTCTAAAATAAAAAATAAAATAAGAACAACGTTTTCATCAAAATCTGACTAAATCAGCTTCTCACTATAACTGAACATTTAAAAAATACCTTTAAATCCTACCTTTTTGGCATGAAATAACCCTCAGAGGTTAATATGCCGTTAAACAAAACTCAAATTCCATCACCCCAAAACCTTGATAATAATTCCTTCAAACCATACCATGTGATAGATACCGACTTGGCAGACCGCCTGTAGTCTCTCTCCCACCGGCGCAACGTGGCTTCCCTGTGTCTCTTCTATAAATACTTTCACAGCTTCTGCTTCCGATGAACTTAGATCACTGGTGCCCCCTAAATACGAATTTGCATGAGATACTAGATTAGCAACTAGATCCCACCCTTTTACAGTGAAACCGATAAAATGCAACCGCAACTTCTACTCCAACAGTTTCTTTCCTCACACTTCCCGACTGTGGAATTCCCTTCCACACGATTGCTTCCCCAATGGATACAATCTCCAGGAGTTTAAATGTAAGGTCAATAGACACCTCCTAACACACTAACCTGCTCCCATTCCTCCTGACATTCCCTATGCCTAACATTCATTCCTCCTGACATTCGCTATGTCTAACCACTCCTTCTATTTACCTTCCCCATGCGCAATAGTGGCAGTGGAATGCCTTGCTTGGGATGAGATGATTAAAAAAAAAAAATAAAGGAAAAAATAAAGAAAATGAGACCTCTAACTACAGCAACATTTATTTTAATGATCTCAGTGCCATTACAAAATCAGAACTGTTAATACTAGAATTAGTTGACAAAACATTAGGATCTTTAACAAAAACCAAACATTGTATGAAAAAGTTCTTCAGAGTAGCAGCTATCCAGATAAATTAGCCTACTTAGCACCTGCTAGCAAATCTGAATTGCTGAAGACTTAAAGTAAACATAGGAAGAGAAAGATTATATAGCTCAACCCAACTTTCTGTAGACTATCGAATATTAACATTGGACAGTTTTTCTTAAATTGATAAGTAAGTACTTTTATAAATATAACCCCTCAAGAAAATATTTGATAGAAAAATGGTGAAGATTAGCTATTCCTGCGCTAGTATTTATGTACAACATTATCAGTTTTCACAAAAACCAAGTTTTAAGAAATCTTTGTTAAACAAATAATAAACCCAGTATTGTACCCTCCTGCAATTGTAGATCCAAGAAATATTGTCCGGTTGAAGGTAAGTGTAGTTCTACCAATGTGATCTACCAAGCTCCCATCTCCCCAAAGAGAACAAGAAAAGTTATAATGGATACATTAGAATTTCTGTGGGGGTTTGGAAACAAAGATTTTATTTTTATAAGCACACTTTTACCAACCCTAAATTAAAATTTCAGACAGTCCTTTCCTTAAAATACTGGGAACTAAAGTAAGAAGTCATAAACCCACAAATAGATTGGAAATTAATAGGTTCAGTACATACTCCCAATAATTTGAGGGATAGATTTAATCTGTGCTTAGCAGAAAAAAATTAGGATACTACAATATCAATGTCAGAATTTACTTCTTCATCAAAGTAACAAATTATTTAGCAAGTGTTGTCATCAAAGTAGATTTAAACGCCTTTAAAAAGGTTTAACTATTCCAATTTAATCATATTTTTATCATATTTTTTGATTTTGGTTAGAATTTACATTTAAATTCCCTTAAGTTTATTCCTAATGGCTACTCTAGACTTCTCAGACAAACTGCTGCCTTTCACTCACCCAAAAATGTGTGCTGCTATTATACCTCTCATTTTCTTGGCCTTTTCCTGACTAACCTTCCTTACTACTTTTCTTTACTAAACTTTATTTGCACTGTACTAGAATTTCTCTTTTTTCTGTCTTACTGGGGTTGAACAATGCATGTCTCTATGCATGTTGCAATAGCTATTCCTCAAATGTAAAATTTGAATTTACATATGAATAAATTAATATATGCTCTGTCAAGTAAATTTACGAGCTCTATGTTAGATCAATTTTAATATTTGACCCAATATTATGAGGATTTATTAGGATTATTTACCAATCTTCTCCAGGACTGATTTCTACTATATATATATATATGTGTGTGTGCATGTGTGAGTGTGTGTGTGCATGTGTGTATGCACACACACACACACACATATATATATATATAAAATAAGTAAAGAACAGGTAAGAAAAGTGTTTTCAATCTAACATGTTTCACTTTATTTTTCAGAGTTTTGTTAATAAGAAAATGATTTTAAATGTTTTAAAAAATTTTTTAAACCAAAGAGACAGTATGTTGATTGAGGTTTGATCTCATTGGTCAGATATGTCAGTCAGTCAGTTAAGTGTCATACGTGATACACGCTTTGGGTGATCATGTCTTCGAAAGAGACATGATTGAATGTGCAGAAGGTTATCACACAGTAGGTTGCCATTGCTTTCTTTGGTAGACTGGTTGCCAGCCAAGTCTATAGAACCCAATTTGTTCTATTATTTAACCCATAACTGGAGAGAAGAGATGGATTAATACTTTTCCTAAGGGTATTTGTGCAAAAATGAATGCAAGGAATTCAACTGGGCTCTCTGATTTGTCTTTCTGAGTCAATATCCACTGCACCATGATGCACATCCACATATGTAAATGTAATAAAGCAATATATGATCATTTTTAACTTATAAGAAACCTATGCCTATTATTATGTGTGTGTGTCACATGTAATAAAAGTAATAGATGTTTATCTTAAATGTAAGTGTGTGTAAATTATTTCTACATATATACCTTTAAACAGTTTTTTTTTACATTTATGGTATTTCCTAAAAGCACCTTCCAAAGAACTAGATCTGTTGAAAAAACTAAACATGAAAAAAGCCAGAATTGCTGAAATGCAACTCTACAAGTTGGATCAAAGCCAGAAATGACCAAACTGTTAAACAAATGAGTGGCAATCAAAACAACATATTGAGACAAAAACTCAACAATCAATGCAGTAACAGTAAATTGAAATATATTGGAAAGCCTAATCTAATAGAATATCTATTGGATATAAAGGTCTACAATGCAGAAAGAGAAGCCCCCAGCTTTAGTTTAAAACTTGCCACTAGAATTTGTATTTATTTCTGAGATGAGTAATTACTCACTAACATATTACTCACTAACATAATCCAGTTGTCAAAATCCATCTGACACTGAATATAAAAGGCTCCAAAAATACACCACTAATGTCCTTCAGACGGTGGCATAATGGATATAGTAGATATATGTGTTAGTATCATCTAGTTTGACCCTTGGACTTGGTAGTGACAAACCAAATTCTAACATGAAAGAACAATAATTGATTTCACAGGATATTTCACAATATTCAACAAGATAATCCACATCAGCCAATCTATGGACACCTGATGATGACCAGAGGGTACTTGGTCGAAACGTTGTGTCTATTATAACACCTATATCAACCAAGATGAGAACAAAAGTTTGAAATAATTCCAATATTATTGTCACCAGAATTCGCAAAGAAGACATAGTAGACACTATAATAAAAAATCACTAGCAAAATGACTCTGATTTCACCAAAAGTCTCATTCAACATATAATCACTACTACTATAGTATCCAACAATGAAATAAAAAAATTCAAATAATTCTTTCTGAGAAGAGAGGTGGGAAGGGGCTGCAATCATGAACAAAAATAAATACACAGAAAAATGAACTCACTACTCAGCAATATTGACACATATAAAAAACTAAATAAACAAGAAGTAATTACTAAAACACCAAAATTCAACAACAAAATAAGGAAACTAATTACAAATCAAAACAAATCTCGGTATTGACTCATAGAGTATCACCCTAGAACACCCAAACTTTACGATCTCATTAACATCCACAAAACTGGTATCCCCATGTGTCCCAAAATTTTAGAAATAGGCAACACCCATCACAACCTAGCTAGAGCCATAATAAAAAATTTGAACCCTCTTCATGCAACAATAATTCTATTACATATAAAAAAAATTAATGCAAAAACAAAGGGAAACAAACACGACAAACTCATGGCCCGTCTAGATACAAACTTACTTTACAGCAGTTGAAAAATGCTTATAAAAGCATCTAACACAATCAAAGATAAACTTCTTCCTACCAACAGCTAAAATAATAAAAATCAGCCAACTCATCCCCAATCAATGCTACTTCACATTTAATAACAATATTTACAAACAAAAACTTGGATTACCAGTCAAATCACTTCTGAATGGAGCGATGATATGTATCATAGAATTTCTCAAAACTGGTTCTATCCAAAATAGTTTGCCTTAAACATCAACTTACTTTCAGTACATTAATGATACTCTATTAATAAATCACTGTGATACTGATGTACCAGATTAAACAAAGTCAAACATACAATAGAATTTACATACAAAATGGAAGAAAACAATACTTTACCTTTCTTAAAGAACATGTTGTACCGAATTGACAGAACCCTAAACCTTAGTGTCCACAAAAATCAACTAAATTTCTATTCCCATCATGACAACAAAATAAAATCCAGAAAGATCATTGGATTTTTATGTAAGAGCAGCCCAGTCCTCAATGTTTACATGAAGAAGAGAAATATATTGGAAATAGTCTTTTGCTTAAATTTCTTAAAGTTTCTCTTGTATATTCTTTTAAAAAAATTGAGGCAATCTTGTTGAAAAACTAAGAGAAAAAAATATGACAGAAAAATTCATGGCCAGTTTAGATACAAACTTCTTTTACAGCAGTAAAAAAAATGCTTAAGAAAGCATCTAACAGAATCAAAGATGAACCTCTCTCTACTAACAGCTAAAATAATAGAAATAAATGAAATACATTGTTTTACCTCCAGTAAATGAAATGCACTATTTCACCTCCACTACTGTTGTCCATTTACAAACCAACCATCCGACCTTACATTGAATAGTGTTGTCATATACAAATCAACCATCCAACCTACATTGAATAGTGTTGCCCAAATACAAATCAACTTTAACTGTTGCTATATCTGGTCAGGCACCCCTGCTATTCATCTCAGGGTTATCAGCAGGCTCCAAAAGAAAATCTGTAATGTGAGCAGTCCTGATATAGCAGCTCAAATCTAACCACTTTCTCAATAGTGGGTTGTGGTTTCCCTCTGTCTATTCTTCAAATATTTTCATGGCTTCTGCTCCAATGAGCTCTGCTCACTGATGCGCCCTCCACAAGAATTTACTCAAGCAGCCAGACTGGCAACAAGGTCCCACCCTGTTACAGTTAAATCATCTAAATACAGCTGCCACTTCTACCCCAGCAGCTTTCTTTCTCACATGGCTCACTTGTGGAACTCCCATTGGTATAATTGCTGTTCTGATGGCTGCAATCTCCAAGAATTCAAATGCAATGTCAATTCCCATCTGGTCCTGGTTATGACGGTAAACTGCATCTGGCAGCAAGGCCTCTGATTGTGGGGTTATGAGAAGCATGGAACCACCTCTTAGTTGCTGTTATTCCCAGGTTCATCCTGACCCAAAGTGGTAGCACCTGTTAGGTTCCCAGCTATGGGAAAATAGTTAACCCCCAAACTGGGGTCAAAACACTATGAATGTATAAAAATAGACTTTTATAGAAAAATATACATTTTTGAAGGAAAACTATTACCAGCAATACATTTTTGAATACAAAACTAGAAGATATCTTTCGTTTTCTAAAATTAAAAAAAGATTAAAAAAAAACTTTTTCACCAAGCTCTGACTAAATCAACCTTCTCACTATAACTGAACATTAAAACCCTAACCTTTTGGCATTAAATAACCCAGAGAGGTTGATATGCCATTAAACAAAGCTCCAAACTCAATTCCCATCTCTTATCCACTTGAGTCCAGTTCTTCCCTCATCCTGTCCCCATCACCTCGTGTATCTTGTTCTTTTCCTTTCTTACTCTACCCTCGAAACTGTCTTCACACTGACATTACCATGCTTCTCCAAACACTCTTTATCTGGTTCAAATTTCTTTTCACTTTCCTCCTGCTTAAACTTTCACTCTTCTCTTGTGTAGCTCCCTGCACACCAGTGACGGTACCTCCTTGCTTGGGATGAAATGATTTTAAAAAAAGTATTGATATTTCCATGTGCATAAAGTATTCTTGTACATTATATTTGTTAAGTTGCAACCCTTTGTTCAGAATATAGAAAATCCTTTAACAAAAATAACAGGAATTTAAAAAGTACAAAAATTTAAATTTCTAGAATATATTTTAATACAGGACAGTCAATGTGATGCTGAAATCTTAAGAGACAATGGACAAGTGAAAGACACCTTCAAAAAGGGAATTAAATTATTAAGAAGCAGGAGAATTTTATTAGAAAGCAAAACAAAAATACTGAACTGCTATCTATTATTAATTTTACTACATGACAGTGAATACAGTTCACTCTATGCACAGATGAAAAAGAGACTTCAAGCAACAGAAATGTGTTTCTACTGAAGGATGCTGAAAATAGCATTTAGTGAATATTTGGGAAACGGTAAAGGCTGTAGAGAAAATGTAGACAAAAAGGAAACTTATACTTGATATTAGAAAGAGACAGTTGAATTTTTACAGAAGGATGCTGAGGATACCATGAACTGAACATGTGAGCAACAACAAAGCTGTAAGAAAAATGAAAACAAAAAAGAAACTTAGACTTAATATTAGGAAGAGACACTTGAAATTTTACACTTTTTATTAGGCCACTCCAGTTTTTAAAAAAATAATGTGTTTCATACTTTTTTTTTTTTTTTTTTTTTTAATCATCTCACCCCAAGCAAGGCATTCCACTGCCACTATTGCGCATGGGGCTACATAGGGGAAGGTAAAGAGAAGGAGTGGATAGACATAGGGAATGTCAGGAGAAAGGTGATAGATGAGTAAGGATAGCGAGGATGAGTGTCGGGCAGATGGGAAGAGTGCTTGATAGAATGGGAGCAGGTTAGTGTGTTAGGAGGTGTGTATTGACCTTACATTTAAACTCCTGGAGATTGTAGCCGTCGGGGAAGCAATCGTTTGGAAGAGAATTCCACAGTCGGGAAGTGCGAGGAAAGAAACTGTTGGAGTAGAAGTTACTATTTTTAGTATGTATTGCCAAGTGAACAATTCTAAATGAAAATAGAATGGTTCTTTTGTTAATACTGCACAATAATATGGGCACCAAATGAATTGTTCTGGTGTCCAGTTTTTGTGTTCTCTTCCCCATGCTAGTCTCTTCTTCTTTTGGCTGGCTGAAGCCAAAGCTGCCTTGTAAAACTTTGCAAAGTAATAATAACAAAAGAACTGTTCTATTTTCATTTAGAATTATCCACTTGGCAATAAATACTAAAAGTAGCATGAAATACATCATTTCTTTTAAAAAACTGGGGTGGCCTAATAATTATGGCCGGTAGTGTATATATAGACATATATAGGAAATCTAGAGGGTGCGATGGATAAATTGTCGCTATGTGCCTTGTAAAAATTTGCAAAGTAATAATAACAAAAGAACCATTCTATTTTCATTTAGAATTATCCACTTGGCAATAAATACTAAAAATAGTATGAAATACATCATTTTTTTAAAACTGGGGTGGCCTAATAATTATGGCCGGTAGTGTATGCTGAGGATACCATAGACTGAATATGTGGGCAACAACAAAGTTCTTGGGAAAATGGAAACAAAAGGACACCTATACATAAAACCAGAAAAAGTTAATTAAAATTTCTAAAGCACATAATGAGGAGAGTGGGCTTTGAAAATTTGATACCCAAGGGACAGATTGATGGTATAAGATACAAATCCTATACCATTCATCAACCAACTGAAAAAACACAGAATAAATTGCACAACCGCAAAAGAGAATTCAAACAGCTAAAAGCTTTTCTTTTTCACAAATCAGTGTGAAAAGCGATACTCTGGATTCTGACTGGTTGACAAATCGAGAAATTCAAAATACGTCAGCGAAACGTATCGGCTCGGAACGAGAAACCGGGGAGCCGAGTTCGAATTCCAGTTGAATCCATTGTATTCACTTACGCGCAAATACCCTTGGGAAAGGTATTAATCCGTCTCTTCCTTCCAGTTATGGGTTAAATAACAGGACAGATTGGGTTCTATAGCCTTGGTCGGCAACCAGTCTACCGCAGAAAGCAATGGCAACCTACTGCGGGATAATCTCCTGCCCAGTCAGTCATGTCTCTTTCGAGACATGATCGCCCAAGTGTGTATCACGTATGGCACTTTAACTGACTCACGTGACCAGTATTCAATATTTAAAGATGTCCCCTGACCAGTCACAGTCAGTCAGAGGATCAGTGAGAGACAGCAGTTGGTTGATTTGTCTGTCAAGCAGCAGTTGTTCTGTCAGTCAGCGAGTCAGGAGTGACAGTCAGTCATACCAGTCAAGTCCGAAAGCGCAGTGTCAGATACGCACAGTCCGATAGGTGCCGACATCAAAGAAACCAGTGCTGACAAAGAAATCCGTCACTGATGCTCATCAACCAGAAAAGTGAAGTAACACAGACTTACTGAGACTTGACTGATTCATCGTTTTACACACACATTCTATGAATTATTATTTCCATTTGCCTCTCTCTCTCCCTTCAAGAATTCACATTCACACTTCTTTTCAATTTGAAACACTTTCCTTTTCCACCTACTTAGTGGCTGATACATAAAAAGGAAAGAAACTTTGTGCCATTCAGTCAGTTAAGTGCCATACGTGATACACGCTTGGGCGGCCATGTCTCAAAAGAGACATGGCCGCAGAAGATTATCCCGCAGTAGGTTGCCATTGCTTTCTGCGGTAGACTGGTGGCCAACCAAGGCTATAGAACCCAATCTGTCCGGTTATTTGACTACTAGTTAGAGATATGTATTCTATTATTAAGGAGTAATTAGTGGGGGATCAGTTTATTACTTCATAACAATAGAAAACCGATCCCCCACTTTATGCCCAGTACAAGCCTTAATCATGTTTTCAACTATTATATTCAGTCAGTCAGTTAAGTGCCATACGTGATACACGCTTGGGCGATCATGTCTCGAAAGATTATCCCGCAGTAGGTTGCCATTGCTTTCTGCATTTGTGCCATTACTCTGTTTAATTACAGACTCAAAACGAACATTTTTATTTTCAACCAACATTTGTTCAAATCCAACAGACACTTTTATATTCAACCAACATTCACTCAAATAAAAGACACTTTTTTATCAAACAAAAGATACACAGAATTGTACAAATTATTTATATGTTGTCAAATACAATATTTTCATATTTTTATACAACATTTCTTATTGTGTCATTTCTTTCTTGAAATGTGTGTTGTTTTGTGGACCAGATATCCTGCATTAAAATCTTCTTTTTTAATCCGGGTTGTCCTGGAACCCCACAATAGCAAGAGGAACAGAAGAAAGTGTTGTGGAGAACCATGATCGCTCACAGCATGAAGGAACACACAAAATAGTAGAAGAATTTAGCACGGATTTGCAGAAAATATCCATCTGTTCCTACTTTTCCTTTCATTTAGGCTATCGGCAAAATTTTCTCCTCAAAATCTTCTTTAATATTTTGAATATATTTGCATTCATCTGTATTTGTTGCTCTCGAATATAAACAAAAATGAATACAATAAACAAGAAAAGTCAACATTAATTTATGGGCGGTGGGAATGTCCCTCAGCTCAGCAATTTGTCTGAAATCTTCATATTCTACTGAAAATGCTCACAGGTTCATAAATATCTAATCTTTTAAAGAAATTCAAAGAATATTACAAAAGAATATAAATTCCCTCCAAGCAACCCAACAAAACATCCCCAGTATGCATGAGTTGGCAAAACTTAATCAATTATTTAATTTCAAAAGAGCATTCTTATCAGGTCAGGTGAAAAATAAACTTGCTTAAGGTGAAACTATAACCACAAAGGCTTTGATAATCTTTCAATTACCTTTTACCTTTAGGAACTTTAAAGTGATCTGAATTGTTTGCTAATTTAAACCCATCATTCTGTATAAACTAGACATAGAGAGGAATTTAACCCTATACAGCCATTAACCAATGTTCATCCATTGGTTTTTTGATAATTTGAAAACAATTCATATCTACTCTTTGTTATAAATAATTCAGTAAAAATCATTGTTGTCTTTTCTTTTCTTTTTTTTTTCTTTTTTTTACCCTTTGGGTCATAGGGACACCACAGTAGAAGTAGTGTTTCTTTAGGCATGACAGCATGCTGGAGCTCAATCACCTCCAAGCTGGTTTAAATTCAGAGTTTTATTTTAAACTGGTTACCATCAAAAGCTATAGGATCGAGTTTGTCCTGCTATTTACCCCTAGCTGGATTTGTAACTTTCCCAAGGGTATTAGCACTTAAGTGAATTTAATGGATTCAATTAGAATTTGAACTTGGTTCCTTAATTTCTCAATTCGAACTGCTATCCATTATTTTACTGTGCCTCCAGATAAAGATTTTTTTAAATGTAAACATATAATAAATGGAACGTTGTCTGTGTGTGTGTGTGTCTGTGTCCATTACCTGTAGACTCTGAAACAGCTGAACCAATTTTCTTGAAAATTTACACAGTTGTACTATAAGCATCTGCAAGTGTTCTTAGCTAGGTTTTGTATTGAAGTACCCCGATAAATATTGAAAATTGATAATTGAAAAAATCAGGCTATAGAAGGAGTGGTCCGATTTTAATCAAATTTGATACACTTATAGACAAAGACATAAGAAATGATATTCAGAAGTTTCAAGGTTGCAGTTCTTACAATTGTGCAGAAAATCGATAATATATATATATATATATATATATATATATATATATAAAAGGCAAGATGTTTGCGTGTTTGTTTATCTGCCTGTATGTCTGTATTTTTTTCAGCCCTTTTATTTTAGTTTTTGCTTTGGGTTTCATTCTAAATAGGTATAATTGTAGTTCTTATTCTCAGCCATGATACCATTTACTCAGAGGACTTATTTAGCCTTCAAAATTCAGTTTACGACAAAAAAAACTTATTTGATATCGATACCAGGAAATCAAACTTTGACTTACATCCATTCATTTTTCTTTCAGGCTACAGTTTCACTTTAACTGGAAACAACTATTGCTTTTTAGTCTTTCATGCTAATGTCCAAAGAGTCTGATCTCCAGGACCATGGATTTGTTTCAAAGCTTTCATTACACCCGAGCAATGCCTGACTATACTGCTAGTAACTTATAAAAGCATTACTCCTTAAAATTTCACAGTAGGAGTAACTGGTACTTTTCATTAAAAGACAAGTTATTTTCAAACTGTAGCACTTGCTGATTTCATAAGAAATAATAAAAAGAATTCTGTATTCTTATTTAATATAATTCATTTTATACGGCAATGACTGCTAGAAAATTTCCTCACAGATGAAACTTGAGGCAACATAGGTTCTACAGAAGGATACTGAGAATACCATAGATGGAGCAACAAAGAAGTTTTAAGTAAAATGAAAGCAAAAAGTACACATGTTATCAACTAAGATTATGAATCAGAATAAGGAGGAAAGAGGATGTGGAGAAATTGACATTGACAAGACAGGCAAGAGAAGCAGTAGGTGAAAAAAGTTATGTCTGATACTTCTTTGATGTTCATCGCAGGTAAAACATTGACAAAACTCCTCCTCAAAACTTTAGCACCCTTAACAGTATTCTTGCTTATTTTAGTAATGCTGTCATCTGTGTTAACTTCACCAAGTTATCTCCCTCCTCACTGGGTGTCCCTTTCGGCCTTGTGCCACATCTAAACTACGCTTAGTAAATCACCAAGTTATCTCCCTTAGACACTCTTCACTGAGAGAATCAGTTTTTCACCGAAAACGGTGAAGGAGGGACTTTTGAATGATGAGCGCGAGCGATACGCACGTGGATGAATAATAAAATTGTCTTTAACTCCACCTAAGTTGTCTGTGTCAGGATTATTTAACGTTGGTAGCAGAGCGTAAAGATTAAAAGAATGGCTTTTTTTAAACATTGCCCCACCGACGCTAAACACAGACAAATATAATTCCTGGAAAAAGGAAATGCAGATATGGGAACTTGCCACAAGTTTAGAGGCACGAAAACGGGCTCCCGTCGTACTACTAGCCTTGGAAGGAAAAGCCAGGGAGGTATTATTGGAGTTAGACATTCACACACTCGACGCTGAAGATGGTATGGACAAGATTTACGAAAAACTGGATACCCTCTTCTTAGAAGACGCCAACCAAGCAGCGTTTAAGGCGTACGATGCATTTGAAAGTCACAGAAGACAAAACAGCATGTCAATAGACAATTTTTTAATTGAATTTGAACGACACATTGCCAAACTCAAGGAACACGGAATAATTCTTCCTGAGCCGGTCCTCGCGTACAGAGCACTGAAAAGCGCAAACCTTACCCTGGAAAACGAACGGCTAATAAAAGCCACCGTTCGTGAACTTACTCTTGAGGAAATGTCAAGGCAATTAAAAAAAATCTTAAATGACTACCAAGCACAATCTCCAACATCAAAAACTCCTCCGGTCATGTTAAAGACCGAATATGACTTTATTTTCACCACGGACGACAACAACGAAACTGAGGAGACCCCACTACAGCAGTTGTCGTGGCCGCGACTGCGGTAATAAAAATTCTACTTTCAATAGTCGCGGTACTGACAGACGGGGCCGCAACAAAAACTCAACACGCTACACCAAAAGAAATTACGACCGTAAATTTGAAAGCGACGACAACAATAAATGTTTTCAATGTGGTTGTAAATACCACTGAATCCGCGACTGTTTCTATGCTGAAACTGACGACAGTGAAAAAGGAGGCCATTTACTCGTGTCCAACCTTGTCCTAATGAACGAAGGCAACATGGCGGCGCCAACACGTTTTTGGGAGAGACACTCGGCTCCGCTGTCTTGGATAGTGGTGCATCCGGAACAGTTTGTGGAAAAAAAATGGTACGAAAAAAAATCCCACTGCAATGCACTTCATCAGGTCACTACCACATTCCTATAAAAAGACCTCCACCAGACCGAGGTAAGTTCAAACAAATTTTGTTTACTAAAGAAATTTTAAACAAAAATAAACAAAAGATAAAAATTGCCACTAAACTTCATAGGCAATTCAGTTACCCTAGCAGTACTAAAAAGCTATGTGACCTAGTCAGGAATGCCGGAATGAAAGATCCTGAATTTATTAAAATCCTTAAGGAAACTCCCAATTCTTGTGAAATCTGCATGAGGTATAAAAGGGTTGAACCCAAACCCATCGTTGGGTTTTCACTGGGAACGTATTTTAATGAAAGCATTGCCATGGACATTAAAGAAATTAATGGAAACAAGGTACTGCACCTTATTGACCATGGTACCAGATACAGTGTTGGAGTTAAAATTCAGAGTAAGGAAAGCTCTGATATTACCAGTGCTATCTTTAAGAACTGGATTGCATATTTTGGTACACCTGGATTTATTCTTACTGACAATGGCAGAGAGTTCAATAATCAGTCATTTAGGGACATGGCACAAAATCTGAACATTGTGATTCGTACCACTGCTGCTGAAAGCCCATGGAGCAATGGGCTAAATGAAAGACATAATGGGATATTAGGAGAAATGGTAAAGAAAACCATAGAAGAAACAGATTGCAGTTTCGAGGTGGCCCTCGCATGGGCAATAAGTACCAAAAATACGCTTCAAAGTGTTCATGGATATAGTCCCAATCAACTCGTTTTTGGCAGAAATCCCAACCTACCTGGTTTTCTAAATGACAAACTCCCTGTGCTAGAAGGTGTTTCAACCAGTGAAATTGTCGCAAATAACCTCAACGCTATGCATGCTGCCAGGAAACACTTCATAGCAAGTGAATCCTCAGAGAAACTAAAATGTGCACTTCGCCACCAAGTTAGAATAGGTATTACTCAATCATTTAAAAATGGAGACGCTGTTCTCTACAAAAGGAACTTGTGTGATAGATGGCTTGGGCCTGGTACCGTCATAGGATGGGAGAACAAACAGGTGCTTGTTAAGCATGGCGGCACCTATGTAAGAGTACATCCGTCTCGTATCAGAGTCACAATGAGGACAGCAACAAGGAATCGAGCATCCTACAAGAAAGGTCTGAAGAATCTCCAAGGATGTCAAACCTCGAAAAGAATATTTTAGATGAAGATTTGGAAGTCCCAGACAACAATACCTAGCAACGTCACACTGTAGTAACTCAAGATATAACCAGTAAGCAGGACACCACCACCAGGAAAGTCCAGCTTCCTAAACCTGGACAAGTCATTAAATGCAAGCTAGCCAATGACACAGAATCAGACTGGAGGAAATTAAGTGTCATAAGTAGGGCAGGGAAAGTCACTGGCAAAAATAAACATTTGATGAATGTAGTCATGGAACAGGGTGAACCTTTTTGGCTGGACTTTGAACATGGGGTATCCGAATGGCAAACCAGTGAGGCTGAAGAAAACGAAGAGGAGCATAATTCTTGTGACGAAGAAAAAGTAATGATCACCTCTGACAATGATAACCTGGAACTAGAGGAAGCAAGGAAAAGGGAACTCCAGAACTGGGTTCAAAATAAAGTTTATATTCAAGTACCAGATCAAGGTCAACCAAAAATCTCTACCAAATGGATTTACACAAACAAAAATTCTGATGACAAACCAACATACAAGGCCAGACTCGTTGCCAGAGGCTTTCAGGATAAGGATGCTGAAAACCTAAGAAACAATTTTCCCACATGCTCCAAAGAAGGTTTATGCATAGCATTAGCAATAATGGCATCCAACCATTGGGTGTGTAAATCCATGGATATTAAAACAGCATTTCTACAAAGCAAGAAGTTGGATCGACTGGTCTATCTGGATCCCCCTAAAGAAGCCAATGTTCCTCAGGGCTATATTTGGAAACTCTCCAAATGTGTATATGGCTTGAATGATGTCTCTAGGTATCTAACACTCAAGGAGGAACTAATGAAGTCAGGAGCAATAGCTTCCAAATATGATCAGGCTATATTCACGTGGCATTTCGAAAACAAACTGCAAGGTATAATTGCTACCCACGTGGACGATTTTTGCTTTGCAGGGTCAGAAATTTTTCATAGAAAAGTTATAGACAAGATTCGTCAAGTATTTGCAGTTAAATCTGAACAAATTGCGGAATTTCAGTACGTAAGATTAGAGAATTACAGAATGGTAAAAATATTAAACTCGGACAGAACGAGTATGTAAAGAAATTAAAATATATTCCAATGGAAGCAGGTAGAAATATTAAAGAAAAAATATCCACAGCAGAAATTACTGAAATCAGGCAAGTTATTGGTCAACTTAACTGGCTGGCTACCCAGACTAGACCTGATCTTAGCTACGATGTCAGTGCATTAAGTTCCATCCTTAAACAAAACAATGTAGAATGTATAAAACCTGCCAACAGAGCAGTTAAGAAAGCCAAGAAAGAAAAATCGCAGGTAGATATTCCCAACTTAGGAAATCTCAACCACCTCAGAATTGTTGCATAGAGTGATGCCTCATTCACCAACCTGACTGATGGAGGATCCCAAGGAGGTTACATAATCTTTTTGGTTGGTGATAACCACAAGTATATGCCCATAACCTGGCAGTCCAATCGCATTAGAAGAGTGGTCAAAAGCACACTAGCTGCTGAAACCCTAGGTACAGTTGACATGTCGGAAGCTTGCCTATTTTATGGGAAACTATTATTGGAATTACTCCAGTTGAAGGATGAACCAGAAAACATCAAAATAATCTGCAAAACAGACAATTCCTGTCTCTACGATTCTGTACATTCATCCACGCTGATATTAGACAGAAGGCTTCACATCGAGATGGCCATCTTAAGAGAAATGCTGGAAAAAAGAAATATTAAAGTTCTCTTGGATACCTACTAATAATCAAATAGCCGACTGTTTAACTAAGAAGGGAGTCCCTTCATTTAAAATACTTGGGTTTGTTGCTGAACCTAAAGAAACTGATATTTAATACAATTCTCTTTCCTTTCCTCTTTTTCAGAGATCATCTAAAAGATAAGAAAAAAGAGGAAGTATTGTTAACTTCACCAAGTTATCTCCCTTAGACACTCTTCACTGAGAGGAACAGTTTTTCACCGAAAATGGTGAAGGTGGGATTTTTGAATGATGAGCGCGAGCGATACGCACGTGGATGAATAAAATTGTCTTTAACTCCACCCAAGTTGTCTGTGTCAGGATTATTTAACAATCTGGATGGTTTCAATTCATCCCCAGATTTCCAATTTATATCTGATATTTTGTGTGAACAAGTAACAGCAAGTCTTTTTGATACAACACTAGTTTCTTGCTGATTACATTTCTCTCTTTAGATATTCTCTTTTCATGTCCCTGGATGTGCAGGTGGTATAATGATTTGTCAAGCTGAGTTCAAATTCTGTTTGTTGCATTTATACTCATAAATTCCATTAAGAAAAATATGAATCCATCTCTTCTTCCTTCAGCTATGGATTAAATAGTAGAACAGATTATGCCCTTTAGCATTTGTTGGCATCAAGTCTAGGAGAAGGACAATGGTGGAAAGCATTTACTAGCAGCTCCATTCCAGTAAATTCACTTGCTCTGGAAGCCACTGTGGCAATGTCTAGCATATTGAGAGCTGACATCATTTACACCTCAGTAGATGTTTCAGAACTGGAGGGAGGGAGTGAGGTTACCTTATTTTTATCAACATGCAATTATTAAGAAGTTAGTTCTTCATTTCTGATATCCACTTCAACTCCATATTGTTTTATCTACAAGTCCATTTTTTAATCATTTCCCCTAAGTAAGGCAGGGCCACTACTAGTGTGCAGGGCCTTACAGTGAGAGAAAAAACTGGGTACAGGAGTATTGAAGAAAGGGTAAAAGATGAACAAGATTTAAGAAGATAGAAGATGGCAATTGACATTGTGTTTATATGTTTGGAGAAGCAAGTAAATGGAAGGGAGTTCCACAGGCAGGAAGTGTGAGAAAAGAAACAGTTGGTGTAGAAGTAGTGGTTATATTTAACTATTTCAATGGTAAAGGGGTGGGGCCTTAAATCTATGTGATCGGGGCACCAAGGAAAAAATCTTATCAGAGCAGTTGCTACAAAAATATGTGCGGAAAAGACAGAGGGAAGCCATGTCACATCTCCCATTGTGTTATTATTGTAAGTATTTCTGATTTAAATGAATAAAAATTGGTAAATGAAAAAAAATTTCTATGTTTTTAAGAGAGGGAAAAAATATTGTTTCAGTCCTCAAGGTAAAAGTCAAATTTTGTTAATTATTATTGACAAACTTCAAAATGAACCTAGAATAAATTAAAAAGAAATTAAAACAAAGAATGGTTGGGATATGGAGAAATGGTAAAAATAGAAAGAATTCAATGCTTGTGTCTTTTAGAACAAATTAAAATCTATTCCAATACTTATCATACTCATTTTATTCTACTCTCAGAAATACATCAATAAGTACATCTGATGAAACTGTAAAATGGCTAAAACATTAAATGTGTTAATTCAACTTATTCTCCATTACAGACAATATAGGTTTCAAAACAACTCAGTGAAAAAAAAAAAAAAATATATATATATATATATATATATATATATATATATTTTAATTGTGTCACCCCAAGCAAGGCAGTCCACTGCCACTATAGCGCAGAGGGTTTACATAGTGCGATTGGGTATAGGAAATGTCAGGGGGAGGGTGATAGGCGAGTTAGGAGGTACGTAGGGAGAGTGTTAGAGGGAATGGGATGGTTAGTGTGTTATGAGGTGTCTATTGACCTTACATTTAAACTCCTGGAGATTGTAGCCATCGGGGAAGCAATCATGCAGAAGGGAATTCCACAGGCGGGAAGTGCGAAAGAAGAAGCTGTTGGAGTAGAAATTGCGGTTACATTTCATCAGTTTCACTGTAAAGGGGTGGGACCTAGTTGCCAATCTAGTATCTCATGCAAATTCACACCTAGGGGGCACCAGTGATCTAAGTTCATCGGAGCAGAAGCCGTGAAAGTACTTATAGAAGAGGCACAGGGAAGCCACGTCACGCTGGTGAGAGAGTGACTGCAGGTGGTCAGCTAAGTCGGTATCGATCACATTACAGATTCTCCGCTGTATTTTGTCAAGAAGCCCAAGGAGAATAGCAGGGGCACCCGACCAGATGTGGCAGCAGTATTCAATACACGGGCGGATGGTAGATTTATATATGTGCAGGATAGATTCAGGCAGAAAGAATTTCTGGGCCCTGCACAGAGAGCCGACTTTCACAGCAGTGGATTTAGCAATGGATTCCACTTGAGGTCCGCTGAGAGTGTCAGGCCGAGCAGGCGTAGTGTTTTACTCTCTGGGAGGCAAGCTTGTTCCATGTTAATGGGGGGAGGTGCAGTTGTCTATTAAACAAAATAACATATAAAAGAAAAGTTTAAGAGTTTCTTTTCCTAGAAGTAAATTGTATACACAACAAAAATTATTAAATGAATGTATTGAGCATGGCTTACCTGTGTAGATGTGTTTTTCTGTGTGGAATGTCCACAGTCCTTTTAAATTTAAGTTCATGGCACACCTTTCAAAAGGAAGGAAAAATGAACTTAAGGGGCTGCTGCTGATACCAGGTTTATTAAGAGCTGCTACAGATACTATGTTTATTAAAGGCTGCTGCTGAAGCTGTGTTACTAAAGGCACTAAAAAGGTAACTGATACTTGCTTTACATTCAAGTATTTCATGTCTGTGTGATTTAGAGCACACCTAACTTTATGTTGCTTTTTTTTTTAAATTAAAAAAGGTTGAATACTGCTGAAATTTTAATATGTTTGTTAAAACACTTGAATTTCAAGAACAAAAAGGGGTGTCAACTCGTAGATGTGTATCTGCTAAATCTGGCGTGTCAACTCAGATGTATATCTGCTAAATCTGGCATGTCAACTCATAGATGTATATCTGCTAAATCTGGCGTGTCAACTCATAGATGTATATCTGCTAAATCTGGCGTGTCAACTCATAGATGTATATCTGCTAAATCTGGCGTGTCAACTCATAGATGTATATCTGCTAAATCTGGCGTGTCAACTCAGATGTATATCTGCTAAATCTGGCGTGTCAACTCAGATGTATATCTGCTAAATCTGGCATGTCAACTCATAGATGTATATCTGCTAAATCTGGCATGTCAACTCATAGATGTATATCTGCTAAATCTGGCGTGTCAACTCATAGATGAATATCTGCTAAATCTGGCAATGTTTACAGTATTATATGAGGATGGATGACCCTAGTCTCCTGGAAAACAACACCCAGTGCCTCCCTTTCATTTACTTACTTCCCCTGTCATCTCCGAAGGTTTAAATGCAATGTCAACTGCTATCTTCTATTTCCTTGAGTCCCATCCGTTTTTTATCATTTCTTCGGCACCCTTAATACCCTGTCTTTTTTTCACTGTAACTTCCTGCACACTAGTGTCAGTCCTGCTTGCTTGGGGTGAAATGATTGAAAAAAATAGTTAAATAAAAAATAAAGATTTATTATAAATAAATCGATTTACTTCTTAAGAAATTACATCTATCTGTATATATTTAAACAATTTTCTGTCATATTAATTGGAGTCAACTAAAAAAATATCTAAATAAATGAAAACACACTCTGTCTGTCCATCTATGGGCCTGAAACCCACACTTGCTCTCCGTAGACATATTATATCTTTTTGGAATCAGGATGTGACTGAAAATATGGCCTTCTTGTGCTTGAACATCTAGTATTGAGATTTGTGTCCTGATGAGGTGGGAACAGTTAAAAATTCAAATTTTAAATAACTGAAAAATATTTAGTGGTTTGAAAAGTTCTAAATTTATATTATCTTTAAACTAATTCAAAACATTTTTTTTGTTTTAAATTCAGTTTAAAATATCTCCAAAATCCCAAGGAATCAGGGTTAAAATTTGGGATGTGAGGTTTTGAAGTTCTGCAGAGTTTGTGATTTGAAGAACTCAATTTTTGGCTTGAATCTGAATTTTGTCCTAAATCAGTCTTTTGGCTGGAATTGGACTAGCTCAAATCAGAGTGAAATTGAGGTTTTGAAGTTCCATGGAGAAAATTGAGGAATTCAAAATTATTTCTTCAAAATTATAATCAGTTTTTCTAAGCAGGACCAGAGGTCATTTTAGTTTTGGGTTGGAAGCTCAGTTAGCTCCCTGTAGAAACTAGCTTAAAAGTTGGTTATATATGTGTTACTATATCTGGATTTAGCAGGAGCAAATAATCACTGATATCACAGGAAAATATCACAATAATCAACACATATCCCATATGAGCCAATCAATTAACACATGATGATGACCAGTGAGTACTTGGTTGAAATATTGTGTCTATAATAACACTATATTAGCCACGATGAGAACAATCGTTCAAAATAATACAATGTTATTAACAATTACTTATTTGAAATGAAATGAAATACTCCCATCAGTTGCTAATTTGGGCAAGAAATGGCTTATAATTATTAATCCTGCCAAAATGAAACTGCTATTCTTTAATCATTATAGAGAACCATTTTCTCCTTAATCAGAATGGCTGATGCTAGCCTCCAAGAGAGCACTCATTGCATCTTGTGGGTCTGATGTTTTCTACAAGCATGCAGAGGAGTGATTAAAGTAAATCAATTGCTAGATCTGATGATCACTTTTGTTGTGGCTAACAAATTTTCTTGTTAGAATCAGTCTTGGGTATATGTAAATCTACCATTCATCCAAGCATGAATTATTGTTAACATATCTGGTTTAGTGCTCAGTGTTTATATCTTAATATTCTTGAGAAAATTCAAAGAAGAATCTGCAGTATTATTAGTCTCGACCTGGCATCTCAGTTTCAGTCACTTTCCCACCACTGCGACGTGGTTTTGTTATATCATGAGGACAAAGAGAATATAACTGAGCTTAGAATAAATTTATTTTTGTCAAGGTGAAAAAGAAACATGCAATGATTTGAATCAAATTGGAATGCAGGAAAATAATAAAAAAGCGTATTGTGTCAAAAATGCTGGTTTTCAAGGCCACAAAAAAAAAACAATAGCATGTGATCTGTGACCCACAGAATATGATTTAATTAGATTTTTCAGTCAAAAATGAAAAAATGCAGAAACAATGTTCAAGGCCGGAAATATAAACAATAAACAAATTATAATTTAGTGAGCTGAGAAAAATGTGGTTTTTGGTGTCAGAAACAATGACAGATAAACAGGTGTTGTATCAGCATGTCAAAGTTGGAAAAAATTTGAACAATGAAAGAAACAAGAATGTGATTACATAAAAATGCAACTGGCCAAAGACAACAATTGGTAATTATGCCTGCTCGGGGATGACATAATTGGGTGAAACTTGACTTGGTCTAAACTTTTATATAAGACCAGGTTTTCCCCGGTCAGGAGAGCAGACAAGACGGAGGACTCAAAGAAAATGCAAGGAAGACAACTCCAATCATCACTTTCTCACATATGTGTATTTCTGTGTGGTTTCTCTGACAACCCTTCTGCACACAACTGAAGAGAAAAAAAAGAATAAGTTAATATTCTTTATATTCATACCCGCCATTGTATTTCAAGCCGATTATCAACCCTGGTCTGCAGGTTATACAGCATGTATTGCTTTGTCATACAACAGGTTCAACTTTACTTTTCTAAAAAATATTTTCATGACAATTATTCTAATAAGTTCTCCTCCTTGCTAACTTGACTTCATAGATTTAATCATACAACCAGACTGATTACTGGGTTAGAACATTTTACTGTTGAAATAGCTACATGCAAATGTAAGTTCTGTTCTTATAGTTTCTTTTCTTGAATTTCTCATCTGCCAAACTCTCTTCTGGGTTCTTGATTTCCTACAAAATTAAACAATTTAAAAGCAACATCAATCACCATCTTCTATCTTCTTGAAAACTGTTCTTTTATTGTCCTGTCTCTTCACTAAAGTCTTCTCATTTTCTTCCACTTCCAGTTACCCTTTGTGTTTCAGTAGCATTATTATTTGCTTGGGCATAAAAAATACAATTTAAAAAAAAAAAAAAATGAAAATATAAATAGAAAACATCTCACTCCCAGGCCTGACATATAGATGGCATCTCAACTTATTTATAAATGGAACTTTCTCTCTCTCTCTCTCTCTCTCTCTCTCTCTGTGTGTGTGTGTGTGTCCATTACCTATAGACTCTGAAACGGCTGAACCAATTCTCTTGAAAATTTACACAGTTGTACTATAAGCATCTGCGAATGTTCTTAGCTAGGTTTTGTGTCGAGGTACACCCAATAAATATTGAAAATCAATAATTGAAAAAATCGGCTTATAGAAGGAGTGGTCAATTTTAATTAAATTTGATACACTCATAGACAAAGACATAAGAAATAATATTCAGAAGTTTCAAGGTTGCAGTTCTTACAATAGTGCAGAAAATTGATAATATATATATATATAAAAGGTAAGATGTTTGTGTGTGTGTGTCTGTTTATCTGCCTGTATGTCTATTTTTTCATCCCTTTTATTTTAGTTTTTGCTTCGGGTTTTGCTCTAAGTAGGTATAATTGTAGTTCTTATTCTCAGCCATGACACCATTTACTCAGAGGCCTTATTTAGCCTTCAAAATTCAGTTTATGATGAAAAACATTTTTTTGATATTGATACCAGGAAATAAAAATTTGACTTACATCCATTCATTTTTCTTTTAGTCTACAATTTTGCTTTAACTGGAAACAACTATTGCTTTTTAGTCTTTTGTGCCAACGTCCAAAGGGTCCGAGCTCCAGGACCATGGATTAGTTTTAAAGCTTTCATTACACCTGCACAACGCCGGGCTATACTGCTAGTCACTAATAAAAAAATCCATATTTTTATAAAGTATTACCCTTCAAATGACATGTGATAAAATTTGGGCTCAATCAGATTATTAGTTGTTGAATTACAATAGAAAATTTCGAGTGTTTGTAAAGCATTGCTTTCTCATGAGAAAAATACTGTTCAAGCAAAGCAGTGGCTTGATAAGTATTATTTGAACTCTGCTCCATTGGAAACAATGGTTAAAAGGTAGCATGCTGACTTTAAACGCAGTTGTACAGACACAAATGATGCTGAATGCTCAGATCATACAAAATTGGCTGTTGTCATAGAAAACATAAAAACCCATAAAATCATTTGCGCCAATCATAAATTGTAGTGGTGCGAGATAGCAGAGAAGATCAGAAGGCAGAGTTTTAGCCATTTTGCATAAACATTTGTCAATAAGAAAACTGTTCACAGTGGGTGCCGCGTTTGCTTACAGTCAATCAAAAACAATGACGCATCGATAATTCAGAGCATTGTGTCTAACTGTTTCAGCACAACAAGGAGTTTTTGCATAAATATGTGACAATAGATAAAACATGGATCCACCAATTCACTCCTGAGTCAAATCAGCAGTCAGCTGAGTGGACAGCAGCAGGTGAAAGCTGTTAAAAGTAACCAAAGATGCAAACATCAGCAGGTTTTGGTCTCTGTATTTCAGGAGGCACAAGGTATTTTGTTCATCAATTACCTTGCTAGGGGAAGGACTATCAATAGCAAATATTATAAAGAATTATTAATGCATTTAAAGAAAGAAATCACCAAAACAATGTCCACAAAAGAAGAAGAAGAAAAAAGTGATTCTTCACCAAGACAATGCACCGTGTCACAAGTCAATTGCAACAATGGCAAAACTACATAAATTGCACTTTAAATTGCTTCCACATCCACCCTGTTCCCCAGATCTGGCCCCCAGCAATGACTGACTGTTTACAAACCTCAAAAGAATGCTCCAGTGGCTTCATTGAAGAAGTCATATTGGAAACTGAGGTGTATTTTATACCAAAGACAAATCATTCTACAAAAAAGGCATTGAATTGTTACAGAAGCATTGGAATCAGTGTATCAACTTAGAAGAAGGCTATGTTGATGAATAAAGTCAAATTTTGCCTAAAAGTTGTTGTTTTATTAGTTAGGCCCGGGATTTATTGAGTGATGTGTTATTCACTAACTGAAATATTTGCACAAGAATTTGTGAATTTAAAACTTAATTTAAAAAAACTCAAAAAAAAAAAAAGAATCGCTGTTACATTAAAATGTAACTTCTATATTACTGATGATTGAAGTACAGCTAAAAATATTCAACATTTCATTTAACACATTAATATTACATTGCTTATCGAATTACAAACAAATTAGGTCATAAAAATAACATTTTTTAAAGAGAAATAAAAAACATAGGACATGTATATGAGCGGATACATAAAAAAATTTGAAACTCTGTGCCCCAAACTCCATGTTAGACAATAAAGGCCATCCTCAACCAGACTTCCCCACTCTCATGAAGTAAAAACTTCATGATTTCTCTATTACATCTCGGACAGCTTCCAAACTCATCAAAAGCCTTAATCTTTTGTACCTTTCTTGATAATCAAAATGAATTTTGTACAAACCATAATCAAGCAATGTTGGTTGTTGGTTGTGAAAATGATTTACATTTAAATACAAAAAACCATATTTATATATATATTTATGTGCCATGTTTATGTTCCATTTTGCACATATACAAATCAACCATACGACTGTGCATGGAATACTGTTGTCATATCTGGTCAGGCGCCCCTGCTGTTCATTTCAGTGTTCTCGACAGGCTCTAGAGGAGAATCTGTCATGTGATTGGTCCCAACCTGACAGCTCGACTCCAACCACTTTCTCATCATTGGTATGTGGCTTCCCTCTGTCTCTTCTTTAAATATTTTCATGGCTTCTGCTCTGACAAACTTGGGTCACCGGTGCCCCCTCCACAAGAATTTACTCGGGCAACCAGACTGGCAACAAGGTTTCACCCTTTTACAGTTAGATCAACCAAATACAGGCAACAATTCTACTCCAGCAGCTTCTTTTCTCATGCTTCCCACCTGTAGAACTCCCTTCCATATATTTGCTTTACTGATGGCTATAACCTTCTGGAATTTAAATGCAAAGTCAATTCCCATCACTTATCTACTTAAACTTTTCTACATAACTTCATGTATCTTCTTTTTCTTTCTCTGTACCTTCGTAACTGTCTTCACTCCTGTGTTCACATCCTTCTCTTGCCCTTTCTCTTTCACCCTCTGTAGCTGGTTCATCTTTGTCTTCACTCTCCTCCTGCCTAATACTTCAACTCTCTTATGTAACCCCCTGCACATCAGTTAATGCATTGCTTGGGGTAAAATGATTAAAAAAAAATGTCTCTTCAGGATGTAGGCAATCATAGCTCTGTCTCTTTTCACTCTCAATGTTTTTCCTTTAGATATCTCTCCCAAACTCTTCTCCGCCATCCATTTGTTTAAACCTATCAAATATGTCTTGCACTGCTTTCCCTGTCTCTCTCTCCTTCTATCCACCTTGTGAGTATTAGATTCTCCAGGCCCTCTTTCCTCATTATGTGTTCCAGGAATCTCATCTGTCTCTTCCTGATGTTAAGTATAAGTTTTCTCGTTTACATCCTCCCCAGTACTTTGTTGTTTCTCACATGCCCAGTTGATGGTATTCTTCTGTATTTTTGTAGAACAACATTTCTGCTGCCTCAAGCCTCTTCTTAATCCTCTGAAATATTTTGTCATCATTTTTGATGGCAAGGATAAACTTTTAATATGATACAGAACAAATCGGAAATGTTTATCAATCTAACATGTTTAGTAAAGGTTCATCAATGAATAAGATCTGGAGAAAAAAAGAAAGAATTTCCATTATTTCTATTCAAATTAATTTAATTTGGTTTGTACAAAATTCATTTTTGTCATTCAGAAAAGCATAAAATTTTAAAGTTTCATTTAATCATGATTAGCATCAACTGCAGTAATTTTCAAGTGCAATTTGAATTGAAGACAGACAGTAAAAATTAATTTATATATTTTAAAAATCATCAGGAAAAATGCAATCAAATGGTATACAGTTTTAAAGTCAACTTATTAATTTACAAATTTATATCTGCTGAAATTTTGTGAATGTTCTGAAGTGCAATTCAGAATTGTTAAGAAATTTCAATTTCGGACAAGTTACAATTCTCTACCTGGGTGTTACTTTCATTTTTGCCTGAATGCAGATAATGAAAGATTCTAGGTGAAAGTAAAATTGTACAATTGACTCACTAGAAGTGAAATTGTTCATCTAAATTATTAGAGGTGAATTAGTGCTTCTGAAATATTGGAGTTGAAATTGCTGATCTGAATTATTGAAGGTGAAATTGTGCTTCTGACTTTATGGAGGTAAAATTGTTCATCCAAATTCTTCTTCTATGTGCCCTGTCCCTTCAGGACATAGGCAATAATGGCTTTCCACATCTCCCTATCCCTAGTGGCTCTTAGCACGCCTTCTTTTGTTACACAATGCAACCCTCATTCCATCATCTACCTGACTAGGTCCTTCAAATATGTTATCCACTGCTTTCCCCTGTCTCTTTTCCCCCTCTATCTGGCCTGTTAGTATCAGGTTCTCCAAGCCCTCTTTCCTCATTGCATGTCCCAGGAACTTCAGCTGTCTCTTTCTGATGCTCATTATTTTCCTTTTCATTTCCATCATTTCCAAAACCTCATTATTGCTAACATGCTTGATCCATGATATTCACAGCATCCTTCTGTAGAACAATATTTCAGTTGCTTCAAGTTTTTCCTTCAACATTGATGGTATTGTCCAGCATTCACTGCCATATTGAAGAACTGACAACACATAGCAATCCAGTACTCTCTTCTTTGTTTTTAGCGAAATTGTCCTGTTTCTTAATACTTTACTCAGCTTCTGGAATGCTCCCTTTGCCAGTTTGCCTTTGGATCTCTGTGTCACACTTTCTGTCTTCTGTTAGAACACTTCCCAGGTCTTTAAACTTTTGTACCTGCTTGATTCTAGGATGTGCGTTGTGGTACAATGGATATCGGCTCGGAACGAGAAACCGGGGAGACGAGTTCGAATTCCAGTTGAATCCATTGTATTCACTTACGCGCAAATACCCTTGGGAAAGGTATTAATCCGTCTCTTCCTTCCAGTTATGGGTTAAATAGCAGGACAGACTGGGTTCTATAGCCTTGGTCGGCAACCAGTCTACCGCAGAAAGCAATGGCAACCTACTGCGGGATAACCTTCTGCCCAGTCAGTCATGTCTCTTTCGAGACATGATCGCCCAAGCGTGTATCACGTATGGCACTTTAACTAACTGACTGACCTGCTTGATTCTAGTATCCCCGACCTATATTTGGCATATTGGGCTGCCCTTTTTACTGATGACCATGTATTTGGTTTTCTTGCAGTTTATTTGTACTCTTTTTTTGTCACTTTCCACAGTTATCTTCTGTAGGATGTCTTGCAGTTTTCTTTCCATGCTTGCAATCAGCACTGTATCATATGCATACCTTATGTTGTTCTAGTTGTGGCCTCCAATAACAAATCCTGGTGTGTCATCTAGGGTCCTCAAAATATTTTCGCTGTACAAGTTGAACAGATCCGGTGAAAAGACACATCCTTGTTTTATGCCCCTTTCTATCTTTATATAACTGCTGAATTCATTACCTGTCCGTATACAAGCGGTTTGCTGCCAGTAAAGATTCTTGATTACTCTTAAGTCTTTCCCAAATATGTTGAGGCTGCCAAACATCTCCATCAATTCTTTGTGGCTTATTTTGTCAAATGCCTTTGCATAATCAATAAAACATAGGTACAAGACCTTCTTCATTTGTATTGCCCTTTCAGAGAGCATCCTAATCATAAATATGGTGTTTCTTGTTCAAGTGTCTTTGACAACACTGCACTGTTCTTTTCCTGTCTCTGACCTGATTCTGCTTCTCACTCTATTCATCAGGATTCGAACGATCAGTTTTGTAATATGGCTTATTAAACTGATGGTTCTGTGGAGTTTGCACTTGTTTGCTCCTGGCTTCTTAGGTAGTGCTATGAAGATAGACTTGCTGAGGTCATCTGGTATTACACCACTATTATAAATTTCATTTATTATTTCTGTAATTTTCTCTATACCAAATTGTTCCAGGGCTATCAGCAGCTCTATGACTATGCCGTCTGGTCCAGATGCTTTATTTCTATTCAGTTTGAATACTGCAGATTCCACTTCATACTTTAATATTTCCGGTCCATCCTCATCTTTGTGTATTATTGGTTGCTCTCTCTTGTCATGGAAAAGATCTTTTATATATTCTTCCCATCATTGGAGTATTCCCTCTTTCTCCAAAATGATTATTCCATCCTTGGATTTTATACATCCTGTTGGAGAGCAGGTTTTTTGTCTTGTCAGTTCTTTTGTTTCCTTATACATGTCTGCTTTATTATTCCTACTCAATCTCTCTACTTCTGCACATTTGTCATTCAGCCATTCCTCTTTAGCCTATCTGCATTTTCTTCTTATTTCCTTGTGTAGTTCGCTGTACCCCATTCCATGTCTTGATATCATTTTCTGCCTCCTTTGCATCATGTCCAGAATCTCTTCAGTCATCCACTCAATTTTTTTTTCTGCAGCTAATTTCCTTTAGGGCAATGTTGTTTGCTGATGTCACTATTGCTTCCTTTGTAATATAATAATCTGGCCCCACCCAAGAAGGCTGATGAAGCGTGGGTGTTTTCGGTCATTGAAAGCAGCGGATGTCATTTTGACCCTATTTCCGACAGAGCGGAAATAGCTCAGAGCAAACAGACAGGTGTCTCTGAGAATTTACATAGGCATCGTGTAGGTGTCGCGTGATCAAGGCAAAGCCGGAAGAAACGAGTCCCGGTTTTGGAAGATATATAAAGACTGCGAAAAACACGGATTCGCCAGTTAGAGTCAGAGTCAGAGTCCCAGTCAGTCGCTGAGAGTCAGAGTCAGAGAGAGAAGTCGAAGAAGTCGGAGAAGAGAAGTCGAAGTCAGTCTCGACAGACGAGTAAGAAGTCGAAGAAGAAGCTAGAAGAGCTAAGCAGAGAGGCTACACTCCCGTCGAACCCAATTAGAGGCGCGCTCCCTCAACTCTCTGTTCACTAGGCCACACGGTCCATCGTCATCAATAAAATATAACTACATATATTTTTATATACATGCGTGTTTGTTATTTATGGATATATAACACCTTTAGTGAGTCCCATTTTGAGTGTCCTTTTCCAATTTGTTCTTCGTATTTGATTTTCACACTGTTAGTGCATTCTTTCTGTAGGTTGAGGTCATTCACGAGTGCGTTGTATTTCAGTTTTGGTGCTGCACTAAGCTTCTTCAATCTCTGGAGTTTCACCTTTAGTTTACAGATGACTGGGACATGGTCGCTTCCACAGTCGGTGCCTGGATAGGCTTTGCTTTGAATCACTGTATTTCTGAATCTCCTGTTTATGGTTATGTAGTCTATCTGGTTTTTCGTGTCACCTCCTGGGCTTCTCCATGTCCATTGACATTGTGGGTGTTCTTGAAACCAGATGTTAGTTATTACCTGCTCATTTGCTGTGTGCCATTGGACCCATTTTTCTCCTCGTTCATTGTGGATTCCTAAACCAAAGTTGCCAGTTGTCATACCTTCCCTCTCCTTGTCTACTTTGGCATTAAAATCTTCCATGATTATTCTGATTTCTTGGCATTGTCTAGAGTAGAGTGAAAAGATTCTATTTCTTCTTCAGTGCTTTGTATTGTTGCTGCATAGATGATTACAATTGCTATGTTGAATGGTTTCCCTTTCAGTTTGACCAGGAGAACTCTTTCAGAGAACTGGTAGTATCCCAAAACACATTTCTTCATTTCTTTGTCCAGTATTAAGTTGATGCCTTTTTTGTTATTTTTGCCTCCTGCGTATATTATCCTATGGTTGTTGCTGCTGAAGTCTCCATTATTTGGCCATTTTGTTTTGCATATTCCTAGAATATTGATGCTCAGTCTGTTTATCTCCTGCTTGACATTCTCTAGTTGTCCACAGTTGCTTAGCATCCTGACGTTCCATGTCCCCAAGATAATCCTTTCTTTGTTGCGCACAATTGCAGGGTAACAGTCCAGACACACCTGTTGCTCATGTTGTTCCTTCCCGGGTGAGAGACAGATTTTGGGAAAAACTGTCCCCTTCACACCATTGTTGCTAACAGTCGCCGGATGATGGTTAGGTGACACCTGTTGTTCATGTCGGTCCTTACCAGGCGAGGAATTGCTCTCTCTGGAAGCAACCCTTTTCACATCGCTAGGTTTAATATATTTGTGTTGTACAGCCATGATTATATGCAGGATAGACTGATAATGGAATGGTATCCTGTTGCCTTCTCCACAGTGATTTATTGAGACACCACTTCTAGTTAGCTGGCCGTTGACTCATCAAGAGTTCCTCCGCCCTTTGTAGGTTTATTTTTTTAAAAACTACCGCGTTGCTAATATCCCATTAAAAAACACAGAAAATTACAGGGTGGGTGGGAGAAAGAACATAAATATTAAGTATAAGTTCAAACAAGTAGTCATGTAAATGAAAATATGTCAATTCCCCTAGATACTCCTAACTAACAAAAGAGAAAGCATCTCATTTCCAGTAAACAGAAGATATTTTGTTTGAAATTTCATAGTTTTTCAAAGAGATCTTCTGTTTCATTTGGATAACTTTGGCCAATGTATGTTTTGCAAATATGAACCTGAACAGCATGTGGTCCAAGGTGGGGGAAGGAAAGAGAGGAATAATAACGCTATTAAATATTTTACATTACAAAACTCAATTTTAAATTAAACATTAATATATTTACAAACTTGACAACAAAAAATAAATAAATAAATTATTCTGAAAGGAAAATATTAAAAAGAAAGCATGAAAAACATGGTCAAACAAAGATTTTTTTTTTCTTAGCTACTAGTCTAAGCTACTAAAAGGACATAACTGTTTGCAAAACTAAGCATCTCATTTCCAGTAAATAGAAGATATTTTCTTTGAAATTTTATAGTTTCTCAAAGAGACCTTCTGTTTCATTTGGATAATTTCGGCCAATCTATGTCTTACAAATATAAACCTGACTGGAGGTGAAATTGTGCTTCTGACTTTATGGAGGTAAAATTGTTCATCTAAATTACTGGAGGGGAATAAGTGCTGCTGAGTTACTGGAGGTGAAATTGTTCATATAATTTACTAGAGGTGAAATCATGTTTCTGACTGTAAATTACAGAAGCTGATATTGTACTTTTGATTTACCGGAGGTTAAATAATACGGTTAACTTATGGTATTGTGTTTTGGACTTACAAAAGATGAAAAACTGCTTCTACTTTACTAAAGGTATAATAAAACTTTTTACTTACTGAAGATGAAATAATGCTTCTAACTCAATGTAAAGAAAATTGTACTTTCAACCTCATGGTAATGTCTTGAACTTGAATTTTTTTTTTTTTAATCATTTCACTCCACTGCCACTATTGCAGTAAAATATTTGCTTCTAGCATACTAGAGGGAAAATAATTCTTCTGCTTTCCTGTAAGTGAATCACTGCTTTGAAATTACTTCCAACAAAAGACTGGAGTTATTGGTGGCAGACTAATGGTCCTGCTTTCTTGGAGGTGAAAGAAGTGTGCCTTGAAATTGTTTTTTTATTGTGCCATGTCCCTTCAGGATGTAGGCAATCATGGACATCCACTTGTCCCTATCCCTTGTCACTAGACCACCATTAACTTGCTCAAGTCTATCAGGTATGTCTCATGCTGCCTTCCCCTTTTTCTCTTTTCTTCTGTCCATCCTGTGAGTATCAGATTCTCCAAACCCTCTTTACTTGTTACATATACCAAAAAGCTCAGCTGTCTCCTGATGTTAACTGTAAGTTTCATTTTCATTTCTATTTTTTCAAACACCTTCTTGTTTCTCATATGTTTGGTCCATGGTATTCTCAACATTTTTCTGTAGAATCACATTTCTGCTGCATAAAGTATCTATTTTCATCTTTGAAGAGATTGTCTGACATTCTCTGTCATATAGAAAAATAGATATCACATAACAGTCTTGTTCTCTTTTCTTTGTTTTCAACAAAATCCTCCCATTCTCTCAATAATCTGCTTAGCTTTTGAAATGCATCTTTGACCATGTCAATACACCTTCGGATCTCAGTGTCGCATTTTCCGTCCTCTGTTAGAACATTTACCAGGTATTTAAATTTCTGTGCCGTTTTGATTTTAGTATTTCCAAACCTGTAGTTAGCATTTTGGGATCTTCCTCTTCCTGATGACCATATATTCAGTTTTCTTGAAGTTTGATGTTTAGTCCTTTCTTCTCGCTTTCTCTTGCTATCTTCTGTAGAATTCCTGTATTTTCCTTTCCATGTCTGCTATAAGGACTGTATTATCTGCATAATATTGTTAAAATTGTGGCCACCAGTGACGAATACTTGCACGGCTTCTAGCTCCCTCATAATTGTTTTGCTGTACAGTTTGAAGAGATCTGGGATGAAGACATATCTTTGTCTTATATCTCTTTCTATTGTTGAACTCATTTCTTGTCCATCTGCATGCAGTTTGCTGCTAATATAGGGTCTTGAATGTTCTAATGTCTTTCCAAAATATGTTGAAATTGCTGATCATCTCTAATGATTTATTGCCGAGGTGACAGGAGTATACCCAGCAAGATGTGTGCTGAGTATCTACAGCACAATATCCATACTGAGAGATATTAATACAAATAAAATAAACTCTATAAATACTGAACAACAAATAGTAGAAAAGAGGAAATGTAAAGTCGTTACAGTTGGAAAAGGCACAGTCTGATAGTAATTGGCAATGACACTCTGGATTCCAGACTGCTATTAGTCTTTATTTTTATAACTACCTTGGTCTACAGACCATTCCATCTAGAGAGCATAAGATGGGTGCTAGCTGCTCTACAACATCTAACAAGACTGTGTGATGTACTTTGTCAAATGCATTTGCATAGTCTATAAAACACAGATAGACATTCTCCTGCATTTGTATTGCTCTTTCTGATAACATTCTGAGCATAAATATTGCATTTCTTGTTCAAGTGTCTTTAGCAAACTTGCACTGTTCTTGTCCTTTCTTTGGCTCAATTTAGCTGTGCACTCTGTTCACTAGAATCTGAATGATGAGTTTTGTTATATGGTCTTTTAAGCTGATTGTCTGGTGCAGCTTGCATTCCTTTGCACCTATTTCTGTGATCCTGTCAATGCTGAAATCATCTAAGACTGTCAGCATCTCTATTAAAATACCATCTGGTTTTGCTGTTTTGTTCCTATTCAATTAGCTCAGTCCAGTTTCCTCTTTGTGTTATGTCGCCCAGTATAAATGAATAACTCAACAACAGAATCAGAATATAAGTTGTATTCCGTGGAAAGACAGTTAGTATGTACAGAAGTGATTAGTAATATTTACAATAGAAAAGATACAAGAGTCCAATCCATCATAAGACATGTGTATACGTGATTACTTCCGGTACGCCACCTGAAAGTGTGACTAACTCTTCACTGACTTGCACTGACTCTTCAGTAACTCATTAGAGACTCTCAAATGACTCTCTACCACTCTACTGTAGAGAATCCACCATTGCTATATATAGCAATGGGAACAGTCCATTTGTAGTCAAATATGAGCGGTGCCCTAACCCTTTGATTTTTTAAATTTCTGATCTGTCAATAGTTCTGTGTATTGCCAGTTGCTGTCTCTTGTCAGGGATGAGGTCTCCAATATATTTGTTCCCTAATATGAACATTCCATCCTTTGCTTTATACATCCTGTTGTTGGGAAGGTCTTTGTCCTGTTAATAACTTTATTTTTTAAGCATATCTTCTTTATTTGTTGTTCTTAATCTCTCTATTTCTGTACATTTGTTGTTGATTCATTCTTCTTCAACCTGTCTACATTTGCTCCTTATTTCTTTGTGTAGTTTTATGTATTCTGTTCCATGTCTTGGCATTGTTTTCTGACTCCTTTGCATCATGTCAAAAATATCCTCATTTTTTTTCTGTTTTCTTTTGGAATGTTGTTATTTGCTGATGTCACTAGAGCTTCTTTTAGAATGTCCCATTTTGAGTGCCTATCACCAATTTGTTCTTTGTATTTTCTTTTCATGCTCCCAGTATATTTTACTTGCAGGTTCAGGTCATTCTCTATTCTGTTGTACTGCAGTCTGGGTGCTGCATCAGGCTTCTTCAATCTCTGAAGTTTCATCCTTATATTGCATGGAGGGGGTCGCTTCCACAGTCAGCACTTGGATAGGTTTTGCAGTGAAGAACTGCATTCCTGAATCTCTTGTTGATAGTGATGTAATCAATTTGTTTTTTCATTTCTCCTCGTGGACTTCTCTTTATCCATAATTGACCTTGGTGTTCTTGGAACCAGGTGTTGGTTATTAACTGATCATTCACTAACCCATTTCTCTCTGTGGTCATTGTGGTTTCCTAGTCCAAAATTGTTAACCATTTCACTTTTCCTTTCCCTTGCCAATTTTGGCATTCAGGTCTCCCATGATAATTCTAGTTTCTTGTGACTTAGCATTTTTCACCATGAAATAGAAAGATTACAGTGAAATAATTTTCCTGACTTAGTGGAGGTGAAATAGTACCCCTGGACATAGATAGATAAAAAGAGAGAGAGAGAGAGATGAACAAAGTGAGATAGATATATATGAATAGACTTATATAAATAGATAGATATAAACAGACTGAAACATAGATAGATTGATATGAACAGACTGAAACATAGATTGATATGAACAGACTGAAACATAGATTGATATGAACAGACTGAAACATAGATTGATATGAACAGACTGAAACATAGATAGATTGATATGAACAGACTGAGAGATAGATAGGTAAATAGATATGAACAGACTGACATAGATAATTATGAATAGACTTATATAGATAAGAACAGACTGAGTGATTTACAGATATGTAGATATAAATAGATATTTAAAAAAATGGTGATAGAAATATAATTGTTGCTAACTTTGCATTGTAAATCTACTTTGTAAATCATTGAGACAAAAAATAAACGAAAAATATTTGACCTTTAACATGAAATGTTTCTTGTTATTGATTTTATAAAATGTCTAACAGTTGCAAAAAACTATTTTGAAAATATTAAAACAGACAAGCTGTAAAGAGCATGTAGTGGCTTTTAATTGTCTTGACTGTCGAACAAGTAAACATTTGGTTACCAATGAAAGAAGCTTCTTAAAAATTCTCCACATGGCCTTGAACTGAGATAATAAATTAAATTTATATAGTCAATGGGCACAAAAGTAAATGCAGATGGTGACAAAGTAAATTTTACATGTCTGCATATCATCCACATTAGTTAGCCTCCCATTGCTTCTCTGGTGGCACAATGATCAAATTTTAAATCTAAAAACACTTGTTTTCTGTTTCTACCTCTTCTGCCCTGCATCTATGGGTTAAATAGAAGAATTTGTATCTGTAATTCATTATTATCTCTACTCCAACAAAAAATATTTTCTGGCTTTAGAGGGTAGATAAACCATAAAAATCAGAACAATCCAAATTGTTATGAGCCCTAAAAATTTAACTGCAATGTTCTGATTTAAATAATAAGTGTTCTTTTTGTTTCCATTTATCTTAAAACTTTTTCGTAATTCACATATTTAGTCCAACCAATAAATACTCTTGATTTAAATTTATAAATCACTGCATTATTATAATTGTTACAGTATTATACATTATTATAAATTATTATATTAATAATATTACATAATATATATTAACAGGACAAAAGACATGCTCATCAACAGGATGTATAAAAGCAAAGGACAGAATGCTCATATTAGAGAAAAGAAAACTACTTCAGAGATGGGATAAATATATTTGAGATCTTTTCCATGACAAGAAACAGCAACTGGCAATACACAGAAATACTGATGGATTAGAAATTTTAAAAACCAGAATGGAAACTGGACTGGGAAAATTAATTAATGACAAATCAGTAGAATCAGATGGTATTTTAAGAGATGCTGACAGCTTAAGATTATTTCAGCATTGACACAACCACAGAAATAGGTGCAAAGGAATGCAAACTGCACCAGACAATCAGCTTAAAAGACCACATAACAACTCATCATTCAGATTCTAGTGAACAGAGCGCACAGCTGAATTGGGCCAAAGACAGGACAAGAACAGTGCAAGTTTGCTAAAGACACTGGAACAAGAATTGCAATATTTATGCTCAGAATGTTATCAGAAAGAGCATTACAAATGCAGAGAACATCTACCCACATTTTTATAAACAACACAAAGGTATTTGACAAATATATATATTACAAATTATTGTCCTAATAATATTATATATAATCATTACAAATCATTAATCACATTTATTTTAGACAAACAAGAATGTTAGAGAATGCAAAGTCCAGGGCGAGAATGGTCAGTGATTGGTCAAAGTGCCTTGTGAGTGAGGCATTATGACAGAGATGTATTGCCTTTGTCTGTGTTTTGAATAACACATCACTTAATAAATACTGAGCCTGATATATAGATAGTGCCACTAATATAAAAATCTATACAATTCTTATGAAGTACTAACCTTCAAATAGCATGTGATAAAATTTGGGCCCAATTGGATTATTAGTTTACAAATTACAGTTATTTAAGTGAGCTACTGTTGCAAATTTTCAAAACAATAGAAAATTCTGAATTTCATGTGTTGATAAAACATTGCTTTCTGATGAGAAAAAATACTGTTCAAGCAAAGCAATGGCTTCATAAGTGTTATTTGGACTCTGCTTCATTGAAAACAATGGTTGAGAGGTGGTATACTGACTATAAACGAGGTTACAGAGACACAAATAATGCTGAGCGCGAAGGTCACCCAAAATAGACAATTGTCTCGGAAAACACCAAAAAACTCATTTTGGTCGATCATAAATTAAAGTTGCATGAGATAGCAAAGGAGCTGAACATATCAGAAGGCAGTTATTCACCATTTTTGCATGAATATTTGTCAATGAGAAAACTGTGTGGAAAGTGGATGCCATGTTTGCTCACAGTTTATCAGAACAATAACATGTCGACGATTAGGAGCATTGTTTGCAACCATTTCAACACAACAAGAAGGAATTTTTGCATAAATATATGACAATGTATGAAACATGGATCCACCACCCACTCTAAGTCAGCTGATTGGACAGCAGCAGGTGAAAGCCATCCAAATCAACCAAAGATGAAAACATCAGCTGGGAAGTTTTGGCCTCCATATTTTGAGAGGGACAAGGTATTTTGTACATTGATCACTTTGAGAATGAAAGAACCATCAATAGCAAATATTATGTAACATTATTGGTACATTTGAAGGAAGAAATCACCAAAAAAATTAAGAAAAATGAAGAAGAAAAATGTTATCTTTCACCAAGACAACACACCATGTTACAAGTCAATCACAACAATGGCAAAACTGCATGAATTGCACTTTGAATTGCCTCTACATTGAAAAGAAGTCACAAGAATTGCATTTTATCAACCCTATTCTCCAGATATCTTTCATAGCAACTACTGGCTGTTTGCAGACCCCAAAAGAATGCTCCAGATTTGATTCCAATGAAGAAGTGATATCAGAAAATTAGACATATTTTGAGGCCAAAGACAAAGTGTTCTACAAAAAAAGGCATCAAACTGTTACAGAAGCATTGAGATCAGTGTATCACTCTAGCAGAAGACAATGTTGATGAATCAGGTCGAATTTTGCCTAAAAGTTGTTTTATTAGTTAGGCCCGGGATTTATTGAATGATGTGTTATAAGTTCAAATGGAGTGAATTCAACAAATGGTCTCAAGAATTCTGAAATGTCGATATATCTCCCACATCCAGGTTTATGACCAACTAATACCATCCACAGAGGAAGACTGAGCCAATGTGCAACATACATTCCTGTAACATCATTCTGCTACTGCCTGTTAGAATCCAAGCTGTCACCTTTAGTAAAATAAATACCAGAAATAAATGACCCTTTTCATTGATACCATTTTATATAGTAACATGAGGCTCCAGATATGATGCAAAATGCACAAATAAGCTCTCCTGATATAAATCTATTTACATTGTATTTATTTTTTGTTTAGCAGCATATTATGGATTATTTAATGCCAAAATTTAATTTTCTTAGGGGCATTATTAATTTCTTTTACAAAAATGATGAATTTTAATATGAAAATGTATTTGTCTATATTTATGTGATGAGGTAGTATTTACACTGTTTACATTGTTTCGAACTGTTGTCCTATATCTTCATTAATATATTCAGGGTGTTCTGGCTATTTTACATCCTGCCATCTTCAGGTGCTTCAAATTTTGAACCAAACCTTTTATTTCAACCCTCAAAGGCCCATGGCCTAGTGGATAAAAGTGTTGCTTGATCTACCCAAAAGGTTGTTAATTCAATACCTGGCTACAGCAGTGGTAAACAAATAACTTAGAGTGTTTAGTTAAAGAGAGATGACATCTATAAGTGGCATTACACATGGAATGAGAATGATATACTCCAGTGATCAAAATAAAGAGTTTGTTTAAAGATTTCTAGCACCTGAAAAAGGCCAGAAATGTTGTGAACATGGCAATAAAAAAAACAATGTAAATAATGAAAATGTATTGCTGGTATTTTTACTATGAAAATTTATTTTTATACTTTCAGAGTGTTTTGTTCCCAACTTTGGGGTTAACTATTTACCATAGCAAAAGCTCTAAAGAGTGCTCCTGGGTCAGAATGAACTTGTAAACAGCAATTAATAGGTGGTTCCTTGCTCCTCAAAACCTCTCGTCAGAGATCTCACTGCTGAATGTAGTTTATTATAACCCAGAACCATTTTAAAGTCTACTTCAACTCTATATACTTCTAACATCTTCACCTGAACTCTGAAATCACTAATTATTTTTTCTTCTTTTCAATAAGAGTAAATAGCTTTACCTATCGCCTGGTTCACACTCCTCTGCAGTCTTTTGAACTTGAGTAGAGGTTTATTCCTTGTTTCCTGTTTAAGGATTGGGTTTCCAGTTCATTCTAAAATCTAGTTCTACTCTATATTTCTAATGTCTCAGCTTAAACTATAAAACTTTATTTACTTATTATTCATTTATTGATTTTTATGTCTTATTTTAAATTTTTCCACTCACTAGTAGTAGATAGGTTTGCCTATCACCCGGTTCATACTCCTCTCCAGTCTTTTGAACAGGAACAAAGGTTTATCTACTGTTTTTTGCTTAGAATTGGTTTTCTAGTTCCTTCTAAAGTCTTCTCATTCTCTTTCACTCTAAGCAACCTCTTGCATTTATTATCATTATCATATTGCTAGGATTAAACTGATTAAAAAAAAATGTTTCCTATTTAAAATATTTTAAATATGTCCATTTATTAGAAAATATATTACCTTGAACAGTGGAAGTAATTGACAGGTACATGTGGCCATATTTAAGGTCAACAAAAAGTGAGGACTGATTTGAAAGGTGATGGCCTGAAACTGATGAGATTGACAGATACATCGGGCCGTAGATGACTTCAACAAAGTAACAACCCGTAAAGGAAAAAGTATATGGGAGTTTTAAGACGATATAATGTCTAGAATTTGGGGCTGAAGAGACAGTAGCTGCCTTCTGACTCCTGATGACCCATTCATGTGTGTGATTTCTCTCTGGCTGCTCTACTGCTTCACAAAGCCTCACCAGCAAATAATAAAATTATATTTTTTATGTACGTATTCCTGATTGTCTGTCAAGATGTAGTGTAATCTACTACATTAGAAAATACATTCAACTAACTTCAAAGACATGCATATTTTAGTTTGAACTCTTTTCCTATTAATTGAGGTTGTTAGCAGAAATGTCACGATGACAATAGCATTCAAGTTAGCAAAACTAATGACAGATAATTTAAAAATAGTGATTGAGATTTTTGTTGTAAATTCTGAAACACAAAAAATGTATAAATATACTTTTATCTTACATTCGGGTTTTATTACAATTCTAATGAATTTTTTTTAAAACAACGAACATTGGTGAAAAGTGAACATAGTTAAAATAAAGGCAAAAAAATGTTCTTTTGGCACTTCATTGTTTTGCTGGCATTATGGTTTATGGGCAAGAATGTTTTTCTCTTCAGAATCTATCTTGCACATTTATGAATATACCATTCATCCATGCATTGAATACTCATGTCATATCTGGTCAACTGCTCCTGCTATTCATCTTGAGATTCTTAACAAATCCAAAGAAGGATTTGTAATGTAATCAAGCCTAGCTTGGTATCTAAACATCAATCTCTTTCTCACAGCCATGACATGGCTTCCCTTTGTCTTTTTCTACAAGTATTTTCATAGTAATTGTTTGGATGAAGTATCTTTTCCCTGCTACCCTGACCACATGAATTTATTAAAAATCAACTCTGTATGGTGATTAGCAATTTCATGACTGCTCATTAAATTCTTTCTCTCCTTTTCTCTCTCTCTCTCTCTCTCTCTTCATATATATATATATATATATATATATATTGTTTTTTTTTAATCATATCATCCCGATCAAGGCAGTAACACCACTGATGTGCAGGAGGCTACGTAAGAGTGAAAAGATTGGAAAAAAGAAAGCCAGAAACCACATCCTAAACAGGGAACAAGGGATGAGCCTCTTCGCCTGTTCAATAGACGTGGGTGGAGTGTGAACCTGGCGACAGTTTAGTCTACCTACTCCAACTGAAAAAAAAAAAAGAGAAAAGAGTGAAAAGATTGGAAAAGAGAAGGCCGGAAACCACATCCTAAACAGGGAACAAGGGATGAGCCTCTTCACCTGTTCAATAGATGTGGGTGGAGTGTGAACCGGGTGATAGTTTAGTCTATATACTCCAATATATACACACACACACACACAGATGTATATATATATATATATACATCTGTGTGTGTGTGTGTGTATATATATAGTCATCCACAGACAGATCTGTTTTGCTGTATCACAACTCATTAGTACAGTTAGACATCCAATTGATTTTAGCCAGGATTGAAACCCGATCGAACTGACATCAGCTGGTGATTCTACCTCTGAACTATGGGCACTCAGTATATATATATATATATATATATATATATATATATATTATAATGCATTAATTCAACCCATAAATATAGCATACCTTAAAACTATATTTTTATGTTATATATATATATATATAAGAAATGTATATATAAAATATAAATAAAATCAGTCCTTTAAGCAGTCATATATACTATACCAGCATAGTGAGAAGAAGGTCAAGCGAACACAAGAGATCAACATAATCAAAAGATGTCACAGTAAAGAACAGACCAACTAAAAAGCAAATTAGGCAGACAACCATTCAATATAAGTAATTAAGTAAACATCCATTCATGCAAACATTAAGAAGCAATAAAAAGGAATCAAAAACCTTCACAATAAAAAGAAAATAAACCAACCACAAACAAAAGACCACTTCCGTATCAAAATATCAAATTACACCAAGCTCCATGTAAGTAAGAAAAAATATTACACAAACAGTAGATCAAAAAAATTAATAGGTATTTTATAAATCTTGAATAAATATTATTTGCTCTATCTGTATTGAGCACTCTTTTAAGAATAGAGTTTTTTTTTTTAGATATCAGAATTTTATTCTATCCATAACAACTCAATGCTTATATTATTATATTATTATTATGGACTCTCCCATTGATTTTGACGTATGGCATCTGACATAGTTAGACAACCACACAAAGAATTGTTTAAAGTGGTGAAGGCTTGTGTAGCACCATCCACACTTTTTGGAACTGCTGATAACAAACAATCGGTGCAGACATCTGCCACAGATCGCATGAACAACAGACCTCAGTTATTTAACCCATAACTGGAGGGAAGGGACGGATTAATACCTTTCCCAATGGTACCAGTGCGTAAGTGAATGCAAAGTGTCTAACTGGAATTGGAACTCGGCTCACCGATATCCCTCTCCAAGCCGACATCCACTGCATCACAACGCATATCCATCAATAACACTTACAGCACCTGGTATTCCCAAATGGTCAGCCATCTAACTACTGACCAGGATCAATGTTGCTTAACTTTGGTGATCGAGCGAAAACCGGTGTATTCAACGTGATATGACCATAATGCTTATATATATATATATATATTATAAATTATATTTTAGAACATGTACATAATTTTTTTATATATCCACTACAAATAGTACATTTGTTTCAACATTGAAACTTCAATGTCTCATCAGGCGGTGTGGATAGGAATGGAAAGCCTCTTTTCTTATATTTGGTCAGTACCTGCTCCTCTAAAAAATCCAAAGGATATAGTCTAGTTGCAAAATGATAAAAACTTACATTCTAACTGCTAATGTTTAAATCTGTCTAGAAACCAAAGACTCTCATTAATCAACCATATTTTAACTACCCACACCACTTTCTTCAAAATTCTAACGGTCAATCCACGAGACTTGTTCCCCTTATCACTAACCCCCACCAACATCCCACACACAACTGACCAAATATAAGAAAAGAGGCTTTCCAATTCCTATCCACACCGCCTGATGAGACATTGAAGTTTCAATGTCAAAACAAATGTACTATTTTTAGTGGATATATAAAAAAATATGTACATGTTCTAAAATATAATTTATAATAAATATTCACAGATCTATATATTATATATTGAGCACTGTTTTAAATTAATGTTTTGGATGTTGTAAAAGTTCTTTCTTTCTTCTGTATTCACTTGGATATATATAGTCATAGTCAATTTCCTAAATGGTTTATTTTAGAGGCTGGTTTAACAGTAACAAAATCAACAAGGTCTGTTGATTTTTTTTTTTTTTGATTCAACATAGCAACTAATAAATTCTTTCCTGGTGTAAAAAACTTAGAAAATAAGTAATTGAATTCTACATCGACTCTAACTCTTAAAATTTGTCTTTCAGGTAAAATATTTTGTATTTCCTTTGGGAATGTTCTTGACAAAATAGAGGGTAAAGAAAAAATCTCAAGAATCAGTTAAAGAACTGGAATAATAAAGACCATTATAAATATCAGTAAGTGTAAAAGACATGAATTTTGTGAAAGTAGCGAGAAGAAAGGATTGTCTTTTATTTGAATAAGCAGATGAATTGAGACATTTCCAAAGCAAAATGGATATGAGGTACTGACATTGCTTCCATTGCAAACATTGACATTTTCAGAATTCTTTCTTTATTTTTTTGTGAGATTTCTACAGGGAAATAAAAATCATCTTGCACATTTCATATTCAAGCACACAGGCATTGAGTGAATAAATTTATAGATTTACCAAACTGTAACATGATAATTTAAAAAAATTCCCTAATGTTATGAATGATAGCTTAAGTGCTAAAGTAGTGTTTCTCAATGTTTTTAAGCAATGGCACACCTAGGAGCAAATAAAAAATATTATGGTGCACTCAGTAAAATTTTTAAATATTTATTATGAAACAAAACTATAGATTTAAAAAGTATACACACACAAGTATCTTTTTTTAATAATTTCACCCAAAGCAGCACTGCCACTCGTGCACAGAGGGTTATCAGTCAGTCAGTTAAGTGCCATGCATGATACACACTTTGGGCGATCATGTCTCGAATAAGACATGACTGACTGGGCAGAAGATTATCCCGCAGTAGGTTGCCATTGCTTTCTGCAGCAGACTTGTTGCCAGCCAAGACTATAGAACCCAAACTGGCCTATTATTTAATCTCTAAGTAGAGGAAAGAGACAGATTAATATCTTTCCCAAGGATATTTGTGCATAAGTGAATGCAAGGAATTCAACAGAGGGTTATAGTGTGTAAAAAAAGACTTGGTACATGGATGGGATTGAAGAAGATAGAAGATGGCAATTGGTGTTACATTTAAATTTTTGTAGATTGTAGCTTATAAGGGAAACAATTAAACAAAAGGAAGTGCAAGAAAAGAAACTGTTGATGTAGAAGTGGCAGTTACATTTAACTTTTTCAATAATAAAAGGGTGGGACCTAGATGCCAATCTAGTATCACACTTGAATTCATGCTTTTATACAATTTTTAGGCATGGTAAGTGGTGGCAAACAGGAATACAAAATGGTCATGGCATTTTATAGACAATGAAATAGAACCAAATTCTTAATGTAAAAAAAAATTGTATGTAGCTAAATAATTTTTATATATTTATGTACACATGCAAATACATACAAACATAAATATGTATATACGTTTTTCTTCTATGGATTTTGTAGTCTTTGTGATTAGAAATATACAGAAAATAATGTGTGTGTGTGGCAGGGGGGGGGTCTACCTGATGATGGAAAAGACATAAAAAACACTTTGAAACTCCTCCAAAAATTTTCTTCCATATGCCATGTTCTTTTCAGGACCTAACACACTAACTTGCACCCATTCTCTCAAACACTCTTCCCATCCACGCAACCCTCATCCTTGGTATCCTTACCCGTCTATCACCCTCCTTCTGACATTTCCTATCACTTTCCCCTATGTAACACCCTACCACTCTTTCACATCACCTTTCCCTTATGTAACCCCCTAACCACTCTTTCACATCACTTTCCCCTATGTAACCCCCTAACCACTCTTTCACATCACTTTCCTCAATGTAACCCCCTAACCACTCTTTCTCATTACTTTCCCCTATGTAATCCCCTAACCACTCTTTCACATCACTTTCCCCTATGTAACCCCCTAACCACTCTTTCACATCACTTTCCTCAATGTAACCCCCTAACCACTCTTTCTCATTACTTTCCCCTATGTAATCCCCTAACCACTCTTTCACATCACTTTCCCCTATGTAACCCCCTAACCACTCTTTCACATCACTTTCCCCATGTAACCCCCTAACCACTCTTTCTCATCACTTTCCCTTATGTATCCCCCTAACAACTCTTTCTCATTACTTTCCCCTATGTAACCCCCTAACCACTCTTTCACATCACTTTCCCCTATGTAACCCCCTAACCACTCTTTCACATCACTTTCCCCTATGTAATCCCCTAACCACTCTTTCACATCACTTTCCCCTATGTAACCCCCTAACCACTCTTTCACATCACTTTCCCCTATGTAATCCCCTAACCACTCTTTCTCATCACTTTCCCCTATGTAACCCCCTAACCACTCTTTCACATCACTTTCTTTAACCTTGGTAGGTAATTTTCCTAGGGATGGTGTCTTGATAAAAAACACTTAGTTTCCAGTTTCCTAAACTGGTTGGTGTTAGCAAAGGCATACAGCTGTAGAACTTGCTCCAATATTTCATGATGGTTTAATTACAGAGCCATCAAGAAACCCTGTGCAACCCATGCTAGCATGGAAACCAATGTTAAATGATGATGATGATGATGATGATGATGGTTATGATGATGATTGGTTCTTCTTTTTGCTGGCAATCATGCTTTTTTTTGTGGATGGGGGTAGTGACAGCAGTTAAATCTTAAGCATGACCGTGCTGAAATTTGGGCTTACCATTTGACATTTTCTTTTTTTTACTTAGTTTCATATTTTTATATTTGTCAATAATCTTGCCCAATATCCACTTTCTTCAAAAAGCTTTATCCAAGAAAAAGATTCCCATTCAGTTTCTAACACAAGGAAGAAGTTCCAATTAAATTTAATATTAGGAATTTACAATAAATTACTTCCTAAAAAAATAAGAGAAAATTTTAAAAATTGAAAGACAGAAGGAAAAAAGAAAAAAATTCTAAACTACGATGTCCTGGAGATTTAAAAAATATGAAATTGTCAGGGAAAAGAAAAAATACATAAAAAATAAAAATAAAAACTTTTCATTTCAACAATACCAATATATAATTAAGACCGGCAGAGAAAACTTCTGGCAGTGTTCTTTGAACAAATATTGAGTCTGGAATGAAGACTACAGCATTTTGTGGGTGAAGTTAGTGAAGACAGTTAAGTTGGAATCTGGGATCACCATTTGGCATTTTCTCCATTTTTTTTTAATCCTAGTACCACTGTTACAATATAGGTACAATATTGTATACCAATTTTTGCTGCCCCTCTGTACTGGAACAATTTACAATCATTATTATAGTATATGCTTTTCTATGTGCCTGTCAAGACAAGGCAGTAATAACGAACAGTCTTTTGTAGTACTGAGTAAGTTTTTTTTATCTTCGTCCCTAGTCTGGGTCCTGGGCAAGACGGTAACTGCATCTGGCAGCAAGGCTTCTGATTGGAAGGTTGTGAGGGGCATGGAACCACCTCTTAATTGCTGTTGTTCTCAGGTCCACCCTGACCCGGAGTGGTAACACTTTTAGGGTTCCAGCTATGGGCAAACACCTCATTGTTGCTCATGTGCTCCATCTATGCAATCCTCAGCATCCTTCTGTAAAACCACATTTCTGCTACCTCACGTCTCTTCTTCATCCTTGATGAAATTGTCCCAGATTCACTTCCATATAGAAGGACAGATATCACATAGCAATCCAGCACTCTTTTTTTGTTTCCAATGAGATTTTCCTGTCTCTCAGTGCTCTGGTTAGCTTCTGATATGCATCCTTGTCCATGCCAATGCATCTTTGGATTTCAACATCACACATTCCATCCTCTGTCAGGACACTTCCTAGGCATTTAAATTTCTTTATTTTATTTTAGTTTCTCCGATTTGTAGTTGGCATATTTATGAAAAAAAAATAATCCAAGAATAAAGCTCTTGAAAAGATGAAACGATAATGGTGGGACAGATCTCGACATGACCAATATCCAGAATGTGTGAATAAAGCCAATGTTGATAAAGCTAACAATCATCATGGTTACGAGCATCTGGATTAAAGGTTGAAACGGAAGGCTTTATTCTTGCAGTGTAAGACTAGAGTCATTTCACAAAGAACATTCAGTCAAAATTTATAAAATAATAATGTGGATAAAAAATGCAAGTTTTATGACAAATTTCAAGAAATCTAATCTCCGGATGTTTCGTACTTGTACCAAATAAATATAAAAATTGTCATAATAGAGTTGGGCAATATTTACACAGGACAATATGCAAACACTTTGGAAAAAATGTTCACAAACACTGGTATGAAAATTACCCAGCAACGGTTACAGAAATAGAAGACGCCAGGGTTATACCATCTTTACAGAGAGGAAGATTGAAGCAAAGAGGTTGAACATAATTTTCAAAAACAAAATAAAAAAAAAAATTGCCAACCAATTGATATGGCTTGTCCAGCGGATTGTAACATAGCAACCATGGAATTTGAAAAACTATCAAAGTATAAAGACCTGGAAATTGAAATGGAAATAAAATGTGGAAATTAAAAACAAGAATATCAGTTATTCATGGTGATTGCTTGATTGATCTATCTATCTATCTATCTATCTCACCATGATGTATCTATATATCTATCTATAACATGATGATATATTTAATTTTCATTATGATCTAATTATCTGTCTAGCAGTCTATGTCTATCTATCTATTTTTGTATTAATGTCTCTCTATCTATCTATGCATGTATCTCAGTCTCAGTTATATATCTATCCCAGTCTTAAGATGATCTATCTATCTATCTATCTATCTATCTATCTATCTATCTATCTATGTATTTCATTTTCTCAGTTACGTATTCATGTATATATTTTAGTCTCTCAATTATTTCACATTATCTATGTATTTCAGTCTCTTTATTTTTCATCTCTCTCTCACTCTGTCTCTATCTATCTATCTATCTGGCAGTCTATCAGTCTATCTATTGATCTATTTTTGTATTGATGCCTCTCTATCTATCTATGCATGTATCTCAGTTTCACTTTTATATCTATTTTTGTAAATATACTGAAAGTATATATCTATCCTGGTCTCATTATCTATCTATCTATCTATCTCACCATGAGGTATATATCTATCTATCTATCTATCTATCTATGTCTCTCTTTATATTTATCTATGAATTTTTTTTGTTTTTTAATAATCGTTTCACCCCAAGCAAGGCAGTACTGTCAATGGTGCCCAGCGTGTAACATTAAAGGAGAGTGAAGAGAAAAAAGGAACAGGTTACAGGGGTTGTTGTAGAATGGATGAGAGAAAGATGGAAATGCTGGTGTGAAGAGAGCTGTGTGAGAGTAGAAAGAGAGAACAACAAGATGTGGGGGTGTTGAAGGAAGAATGGTTGTCAGTGACATAAGAGATGGCAACTGATTTTGCATTTAAACTCTTGGAGATTGTAGCTGTCAGGGAAGCAATTATACAGAAGAGAATTCCAAAGAAGTTGCTAGAGTAGGAGTTGCAGATATATTTGATTGTTTTCACTGAAAAAGGGTGGCACCTAGTTTCCTGTCTAGTAGCTCAAGTGAGTTCTTGCAGAGTGGGCACCAGGGAGCTACACTCGTCAGAGCAGAAACTGTGAAAATATTTGCAGAAGAGACAGAGGGAAGCCCCATCCCATTGGTGAGAAAGTGATAGGAGTTGAGCTGCTAGGTTAGGATCATTTACATTGCAGATTCTTCATTAGATTTTGTCAAGAAGCCCAAGATGAATAGCAGGAGCAGTCACCCAAATGTGACAGCAGTATTCAATACATGGGCGAATGGTAGATTTGTATATGTACAAGATGAATTCAGATGAGAAAATCATCTTGGACTGACACAGTGACCCGACCTTCATAGCTTTAGATTTAGCTAGTGATTCAATATAGTCATTCCACTCATATCTGTCAATTTTTTGTTATCTATCTATCTATCTATCTATCTATCTATCTATCTTAGCCTCTTCTTTATCTATCTATCTATCTTAGCCTCTTCTTTATCTATCTATCTTAGCCTCTTTCTTTATCTATCTATCTATCTATCTATCTATCTATCTATCTATCTATCTATCTATCTATTTTAGCCTCTTCTTTATCTATCTATCTATCTATCTATCTATCTATCTATCTATCTAAGTATACTGAAATGATATTGTCATTATAATATCATATCAATATATTTAAAGAATATTATTATAGAAACAGTCTAGAAATAAGGAAATTTGAAAGAATACTCTCCAAAAAGAATCAGTTATTAGATAAATAACAGAACAAGCACCAAATAGTTTTGGTTGTTGGGAAGATAAAGAAAACATTTCATAAATTCCAAAATAGTTACTTTTCTACTCATAAGAGAACAGATGAGTAGCAAGAAGAAGGGGATTAAAAATTTTTAATCGATAAACTATCACTCCTTCATAGTCAGCCTATGAATGTTTCAGCCAACCCTTGTATTTGATTCACACATTAAATGATGTTTTCTCCAGAATTTTGAGGCAATCAATCTTTCTTTCTTCTTTGCTAATCAAATTTTGATTATTTTCAAGTTCTTTAGAACTCTTTGATATTTCCTGTGATGTATTCAATTGAGGGAATCCACAATAAAGATTCCAATCTTTATTTGAATGTGTAAATCTCTTGCTGTATAAAAATAATTTTTTAACAAAGATGAATCGATTGTTATTTAGACAGATTTATTTATATATTAAGTAACTTCTGCAAGAGAACATATTCCCATTTTAAATGGTAAAGGGAAGTAAATTAATTGAGAAAGCAAACACAAAGCAACATGGTGATCAACAGAAAATGAAATAAACCAAAATTTTCATTGATTGATTTGTTTTTCACAGCTTATCAATAATTGGTAAGTAAAAATCAAATAGAATTATTGGAAATGTCAGTGAATGTAATTTGCCAAAAAATATTGTTGTGATCTTCTCAACAAATGCAGTGTAAATGCTCTTTGTTATACACTGTACGATCAGTGAATTGTTGCCACTTTATATCTTCAATTCTGAGCACCACATTGTTTTAGATTTTGTCCCCTGCACAGTATAACAAGTTCAGTTGGGCTCCATCTGCGAGAGAAAGAGCTCCATGACACATTTCATTCTGCCAGAAATTTGAAAGTGGTATGCCATACTGGTTGGCATTTGCACCCAAAACTCTAATAGGAACATTTCAGAGTGTCTCGGTGTCAATTTGAGGATAGGGCAAGGGTTTCAGGAAAGTTTAATGTTGATTGTAAAAGTTTTAGTAGCGCTAACCAGGGATGGTGCTGTTATACCTTTATTCATTTATTTAAAGCCTAAACTGGATTTTCTCATTGAAATTCTACGATGAAGAGTTATCAATATTTGCATTCGGACTAGTGTCCACATTTTTTGTCGTTATTTTCACTTAATTGCCTTCTCTGGAATGTAGAGTTATCATTATTTATATTCAGACTAATATCCTCATTAGTGCGTTGTGGTGCATTGGATATCGACTCGGAACGAGAAATTGGGGAGCCGAGTTAAAATTCCAGCTGAATTCATTGCCTTCACTTACGTGCAAATACCCTTGGGAAAGGTGTTAATCTCTATTCCTTCCAGTTATGGGTTAAATAACAGGACAGATTGGGTTCTATAGCCTTGGTCGGCAACCAGTCTACCATAGAAAGCAATGGCAACCTACTGCAGGATAATCTTCTGCCCAGTCATGTCTCTTTCGAGGCATGATCGCCCAAGCGTGTATCACGTATGGCACCTAACTGACTGACTGAATGTCCTCATCTTTTTTGTTATTATCATGTGATTGCCTTCTCTTTGAGGCTTACAGCCATATCACGTTGAATACACCGGTTCTCGCTTGATCACTGAAGTTAAGCAACATTGAGCCTGGCCAGTACTTAGATAGGTGACCGCTTGGAAATACCAGGTGCTGTAAGCATTTAGTGACAGATGTGTGTTGTAGTGCAGTGGATATCAGCTCGGAAAGAGAAATCGGTGAGCCAAGTTCGAATTCCAGTTGAATACCCTGCAGTCACTTAAGCACTGGTACCCTCGGGAAAGGTATTAATCCATCCCTTTCCTCGGGTTATGGGTTAAATAACAGGGTAGGACTTCGGGACCCTACCCTTAAAAACAAATCCCAATGAACCTTGATACTCAAAAGGAAAAAAGTATCACTAGACACAAAACTTATATAAAAACAACAATAAACTATTGAAAAGAAAAAAGGTATTACCAGCAATAAATAAATAAAAATTTAGTTGGGAATAAATAACCCGCCAAGGTAGTTATGCCATAAAAACAAAACAACCAACAACCTTCTCTTTGAATTTCTTGGATGAAGAGTTACCATTATCTTTTTTTTATATAGTTATTTCATCCCAAGCACAATTGATACCAAAGAAAGGATGGGATTTAAGGGAGGTAGGAGATGGCAATTGATGTTGCATTTAAACTTTTGGAGATTGTAGCTATTGAGGAAGCAAGTATGTGGAAAGGGTGTGTGAGAAAAGAAACTACAGTGGCAGTTACATTTGTGTATTTTGATGGTAAAAGACTCAGACCTTGATGTCAATCTAGTGGCATAAATAAATTCATAATGTCAGAACACTAGAAAAAGAAGCTCGTCAGGACAGAAGGTGAGAAAATATTTGTAGAAAAGAAAGACAGAAGCTACATCTCAACAATGAGAAAAGGAGTGAAGGTAATCTGCTAAATTAGTATCGATTACATTACAGATCCACTTCTTGATTTTGTTGAGAACCTCAAGATGCTTTTTATAATCATTTCATTCTAAGCAAGGCAGTACTGCCACTGTTGCACATGAGCGACATGAGAGGAGAGCAAAGAGAAAGAAGAACAGTGGGGTGTTGCAGAAGGATGAGAATACTGGGATGAAGAGAGTAGAGCAAAAAGAGAGAATAAGATACAGGGAGGGTGTCGGAGAAAGGATAAGAGAAAGATGGGAGTCAAAGAGATGAGGGATGGCAATGGAGAGAAAGCTCTTGGAAATTGTAGCTATCGAGGAAGCAAGTATACAGAAGGAAGTTCCACAGGTAGAAAGTGTGAGAAAAGAAGCTACTAGAGTAGAATAGCGGATATATTTGACTGTAAAAGCATAGGACCTAGTTGCCTGTGTAGTAGATATTTTGTAGTTTTCCCTATAATTTGGATCACATTACCCATCTCTAACCATAGTTTAATTAGGCCTCATTTAAATACATATGGAGACCAACTAAACTCTATCTACAACACACTTGTTGATAATACGAATAGCCTCATCCATATATAAAAAAAGGCTAAAATTAATGGAAGCATTATAAATAAAAAAGAAAAAACCAACACTCAACAATATCAACTATGAGCAGTGCCATGATGTTCTGACCGTGTTTGGAGAATAAAAGATTCCTATACCTCTAGATGCATACATAAAAATATCCATTCATTTAGCTTTTTGTTTTTTTATAATCATTCCACCCCGAGCAAGGTGGAACTATCACTTGTGTGAAGATGGGTTCGAGTGAGAAAAAAAGCAAGATACAGGAAATATCAAAGATAGAAAACAAAATAGAAGATAGCAATTGACATTACATCTAAACTTTTGGAGATTGTCGTTATCAAGGAAGAAAAGGAAATGGAAGGGTGTTCTACAAACAAGAAGTGCAAGAAAAGAAACTTTTAGAGTAGAAGAGGTGGTTACATTTAACTATTTTGACCGTAAAATGGTGGGACCTTGATGCCAATCTAGTAGCACAAGTAAATACATGTGGTCAGGGAACCAGGGAAAGAAGCTCATCAGACAGTTCAATAAAATTACTTCCAGAAAAGACAGAGGGAGGTCACATCATATCAGTGAAAAAGTGACTGAAGGCAGGCTGCCAAAGCAGGAAATGTTACATTGTAGATCACCTTCATAATCATCATTAGACTCATGCATCTCTTTCCAAATCCTCTGCTCTGTCCTCAGAACACCCTGAAATGTTCACATAGGATCTTCCAATGCAAATGCCAATCAGAACAGCATGGCTAAGTGAATTGCATCATGGTGTTTATTTTCTTGCACACGGGCCCCATCTGACCCTACTATACTTTGCAGTCAACATAATTAAAACCAAACAACAGACATGCAAGAAATTAAAAATATAAGATGGCGACAATTTATCCATCGCATTCTGTGTATGTTTCTGCAATGCTGTACCGTTATAATCCCCATTAGATTCATCCAAATCTTTCCTGTACTTCTCAGCTAAGTCACAAACATTAATTATATATATATTAAAAAAACTTAAGTCGTCAATTAATAGAATCAGCTATGAATACTGTAGTAAAGTTCTAAAAGTTCTGCACTTTCCTCACATTGACACCAAAACTCTGTGAAATGTTCAAATTGGAGCTTCCGGCATGAATGCCAGCAGTAAAGCAGGCCATTTCCAAATTTTTGGTGGCGTGAATTTCATCATGGTGCTCTTTTCTCACAGACATTGCCCAACTGACCCTGCTATACTGTATAATTGATAAAATCATAAACAAATGATGCACATGCATGAAATTCACAATATAAGATGGCAACAATTTACTACTTGCACTACATATATATATATATATATATATATATATGAAATAATTTGTTTGAACATTATATTCAAATTGTCGCTTGTTTATAACCAAGTTTCGTTTATCTTCATTAATTTCCGTAATATATATATATATATATATATATATATATTTACATTTTATATATAATATATATGCATTTATACATTTTATACAAAATATGTCTACATTTATGCATATGAATATATAAATTATGTATATAATTATATGTGCACAATTATATGTTTTATATATAATTATCTATATTTGTCTGCTTGTGTGTATCTATGTAGATATATTTAGATCAATATAATTCTATATAAATGCTAACTATTATATTGGTTGGTGTTTTGACAGACACGTGGGAAATCAGTTCTTGATTTCTTGTCCAATACTGTCTCATTATTTCACTGCCTTCTTTCTGCAACACTTTTATTTCCCAAAGTGTTTCAAATTTCCATCAATAATTGGTAAGTAAAAATCAAATAGAATCTTTGTCCCTCTCAAAAATTATTGGAAATGTCAATGAATGTAATTTGCCAAAAAATATTGTTGTGATCTTCTCAACAAATGCAGTGTAAATGCTCTTTGTTATACACTGTACGATCAGTGAATTGTTGCCACTTTATATCTTTAATTCTGAGCACCACATTGTTTTAGATTTTGTCCCCTGCACAGTATAACAAGTTCAGTTGGGCTCCATCTGCGAGAGAAAGAGCTCCATGACACATTTGCCAGAAATTTGAAAGTGGTATGCCATACTGGTTGGACATTTGCACCCAAAACTCTAATAGGAACATTTCAGAGTGTCTCGGTGTCAATTTGAGGACAGGGCAAGGGTTTCAGAAAGTTTAATGTTGATTGTAAAAGTTTTAGTAGCGCTAACCAGGGATGGTGCTGTTATACCTTTATTCATCTTCCTACAAGTCCTCACTCAATATGGAGGCCTACATCAAATAGCTTGAGAAGGTAGTGCTGCTCTAAGTCAAGAGGGTGGCTGCTGGAAGACCCTATATCTGGCAACAATAATCTGCACCATGCTATAGAAGCTAGAGAACCTAGTCATGGGTGTCAGATAATTTCTAACACCAGTTGACTCCCCAGACTTCAACTTCCTTGATTATTATGTGTGGGGAAGAGTTGAGTGAGAGAAACCAAAATAAGTACTTATAACACTGTACTGAAACTAAAAAAAAATCGTTATAACACTGTACTGAAGGCAAAAAGAATCCTTATAACAATGTACTGAAGGCTAAAAATCCTTGTAACACTGTACTGAAAGCAAAAATATAATCGTTATAACAATGTACTGAAGGCAAAAATCCTATAACAATGTACTGAAGGCAAAATCCTTATAACAATGTACTGAAGGCTAAAAATCCTTGTAACACTGTACTAAAGGCAAAAAAATAATTGTTATAACAATGTACTGAAGGCAAAAATCGTTATAACAATGTACTGAAGGCTAAAAACTTTTGTAACACTGTACTAAAGGCAAAAAAATAATTGTTATAACAATGTACTGAAGGCAAAAAAAAATCCTTATAACAATGTACTGAAGGCAAAAAGAATCCTGGCACAATGTACTGAAGGCTAAAAATCCTTGTAACACTGTACTAAAGCAAAAAAATAATTGTTATAACAATGTACTGAAGGCAAAAATCGTTATAACAATGTACTGAAGGCTAAAAATCCTTGTAACACTGTACTAAAGGCAAAAATACTGTTATAACAATGTACTGAAGGCAAAAATCCTTATAACAATGTACTGAAGGCAAAAAAAAATCCTTATAATAATGTACTGAAGGCTAAAAATCCTTGTAACACTGTACTAAAGGTAAAAAAATAATTGTTATAACAATGTACTGAAGGCAAAAATCGTTATAATGTACTGAAGGCTAAAAATCCTTGTAACACTGTACTAAAGGCAAAAAATAATTGTTATAACAATGTACTGAAGGCAAAAAAATCCTTATAACAATGTACTGAAGGCAAAAATCCTTATAACACTGTACTGAAGGCAAAAAAAATCCTTATAACAATGTACTGAAGGCTAAAAATCCTTGTAACACTGTACTAAAGGTAAAAATTAATTGTTATAACAATGTACTGAAGGCAAAAATCGTTATAACACTGTACTGAAGGCAAAAAGAATCCTTATAACAATGTACTGAAGGCTAAAATCCTTGTAACACTGTACTGAAAGCAAAATATAATCGTTTTATAACAATGTACTGAAGGCAAAAAAATCCTTATAACAATGTACTGAAGGCAAAAAGAATCCTTATAACAATGTACTGAAGGCAAAAAATCCTTATAACAATGTACTGAAGGCAAAAAAAATCCTTATAACAATGTACTGAAGGCTAAAAATCCTTGTAACACTGTACTAAAGGCAAAAAAATAATTGTTATAACAATGTACTGAAGGCAAAAATCGTTATAACAATGTACTGAAGGCTAAAATCCTTGTAACACTGTACTAAAGGCAAAAAAATAATTGTTATAACAATGTACTGAAGGCAAAAAAAAAAAATCCTTATAACAATGTACTGAAGGCAAAAAAAATCCTTATAACAATGTACTGAAGGCTAAAAATCCTTGTAACACTGTACTAAAGGCAAAAAAATAATTGTTATAACAATGTACGAAGGCAAAAATCGTTATAACAATGTACTGAAGGCTAAAAAAATCCTTGTAACACTGTACTAAAAGGCAAAAAAATAATTGTTATAACAATGTACTGAAGGCAAAAAAATCCTTATAACAATGTACTGAAGGCAAAAATCCTTATAACACTGTACTGAAGGCAAAAATCCTTATAACAATGTACTGAAGGCTAAAATCCTTTGTAACACTGTACTAAAGGCAAAAAAATAATTGTTATAACAATGTACTGAAGGCAAAAATCGTTATAACACTGTACCAAGGCAAAGAATCCTTATAACAATGTACTGAAGGCTAAAATCCTTGTAACACTGTACTGAAAGCAAAAATATAATCGTTATAACAATGTACTGAAGGCAAAAAATCCTTATAACAATGTACTGAAGGCAAAAAGAATCCTTATAACAATGTACTGAAGGCAAAAAAATCCTTATAACAATGTACTGAAGGCAAAAATCCTTATAACAATGTACTGAAGGCTAAAAATCCTTGTAACACTGTACTAAAGGCAAAAAAATAATTGTTATAACAATGTACTGAAGGCAAAATCGTTATAACAATGTACTGAAGGCTAAAAATCCTTGTAACACTGTACTAAAGGCAAAAATAATTGTTATAACAATGTACTGAAGGCAAAAAAATCCTTATAACAATGTACTGAAGGCAAAAAAATCCTTATAACACTGTACTGAAGGCAAAAAAAATCCTTATAACAATGTACTGAAGGCCAAAAATCCTTGTAACACTGTACTAAAGGCAAAAAAATAATTGTTATAACAATGTACTGAAGGCAAAAAAATCGTTATAACACTGTACTGAAGGCAAAAAGAATCCTTATAACAATGTACTGAAGGCTAAAAATCCTTGTAACACTGTACTGAAAGCAAAAATATAATCGTTATAACAATGTACTGAAGGCAAAAATCCTTATAACAATGTACTGAAGGCTAGAAATCCTTGTAACACTGTACTAAAGGCAAAAAAATAATTGTTATAACAATGTACTGAAGGCAAAAAAATCGTTATAACACTGTACTGAAGGCAAAAAGAATCCTTATAAAAATGTACTGAAGGCTAAAATCCTTGTAACACTGTACTGAAAGCAAAAAATATAATCGTTATAACAATGTACTGAAGGCAAAAAAATAATTGTTATAACAATGTACTGAAGGCAAAAAAAATCGTTATAACACTGTACTGAAGGCAAAAGAATCCTTATAACAATGTACTGAAGGCTAAAAATCCTTGTAACACTGTACTGAAAGCAAAAATATAATCGTTATAACAATGTACTGAAGGCAAAAATCCTTATAACAATGTACTGAAGGCAAAGTAACTTATAACAATGTACTGAAGGCAAAAAAATCCTTATAAATAAATGTACTGAAGGCAAAAATCCTTATAACAATGTACTGAAGGCTAAAAATCCTTGTAACACTGTACTAAAGGCAAAAAAATAATTGTTATAACAATGTACTGAAGGCAAAAAAATCGTTATACCAATGTACTGAAGGCTAAAAATCCTTGTAACACTGTACTAAAGGCAAAAAATAATTGTTATAACAATGTACTGAAGGCAAAAAATCCTTATAACAATGTACTGAAGGCAAAAAAATCCTTATAACACTGTACTGAAGGCAAAAAAAATCCTTATAACAATGTACTGAAGGCTAAAAATCCTTGTAACACTGTACTAAAGGCAAAAAAATAATTGTTATAACAATGTACTGAAGGCAAAAAATCGTTATAACACTGTACTGAAGGCAAAAAGAATCCTTATAACAATGTACTGAAGGCTAAAAATCCTTGTAACACTGTACTGAAAGCAAAAATATAATCGTTATAACAACTGTACTGAAGGCAAAAATCCTTATAACAATGTACTGAAGGCTAGAAATCCTTGTAACACTGTACTAAAGGCAAAAAAATAATTGTTATAACAATGTACTGAAGGCAAAAAAAAAATCGTTATAACACTGTACTGAAGGCAAAAAGAATCCTTATAACAATGTACTGAAGGCTAAAAATCCTTGTAACACTGTACTGAAAGCAAAAAATATAATCGTTATAACAATGTACTGAAGGCAAAAATCCTTATAACAATGTACTGAAGGCTAAAAATCCTTGTAACACTGTACTGGGCAAAAATAATTGTTATAACAATGTACTGAAGGCAAAAAAAAATCGTTATAACACTGTACTGAAGGCAAAAAGAATCCTTATAACAATGTACTGAAGGCTAAAAATCCTGTAACACTGTACTGAAAGCAAAAATATAATCGTTATAACAATGTACTGAAGGCAAAAAAATAATTGTTATAACAATGTACTGGAATATAAAAAAAATCGTTATAACACTGTACTGAAGGCAAAAAGAATCCTTATAACAATGTACTGAAGGCTAAAAAATCCTTGTAACACTGTACTGAAAGCAAAAAATATAATCGTTATAACAATGTACTGAAGGCAAAAATCCTTATAACAATGTACTGAAGGCTAAAAATCCTTGTAACACTGTACTAAAGGCAAAAAAATAATTGTTATAACAATGTACTGAAGGCAAAAATCGTTATAACACTGTACTGAAGGCAAAAAAGAATCCTTATAACAATGTACTGAAGGCTAAAAATCCTTGTAACACTGTACTGAAAGCAAAAAATATAATCGTTATAACAATGTACTGAAGGAAAAAAAATAATTGTTATAACAATGTACTGAAGGCAAAAAAAAATCGTTATAACACTGTACTGAAGGCAAAAAGAATCCTTATAACAATGTACTGAAGGCTAAAAATCCTTGTAACACTGTACTGAAAGCAAAAAAATATAATCGTTATAACAATGTACTGAAGGAAAAAAATAATTGTTATAACAATGTACTGAAGGCAAAAAATCAACTATAACACTGTACTGAAGGCAAAAAGAATCCTTATAACAATGTACTGAAGGCTAAAAATCCTTGTAACACTGTACTGAAAGCAAAAATATAATCGTTATAACAATGTACTTAAAGGCAAAAAAATCCTTATAACACTGTACTGAAGGCAAAAAGAATCTATAACAATGTACTGAAAGCAACGATTATGGCAGCATTCACCAACTTAAACAAGAAGACCCACCCAAAAGAGTTGCAGGATATTCCGATATCGTCTGGAGGCCACAGTTGAAACCAAAGTTGATTTTATTAAATAAATTTACTCTTTAGTAATTCAAGGGGTTTTTGTGTAATTTATAGGTAAATATACCAGTTAAAATGCGATGTCAGTATTATTTTCATCTTTGTATAATTTTTTGACAAGTTATTCATTGCACACTGTACATACCTATATATATATATATATATATACATATTTAGCTAAGGAAAATCAGCTGATTATGTTACCATGGTTTTGACCTTTTTGGTTTCATTCGGTGATTTGTATTGATTGACTGGTTTACGGTCAACTCTTTTATAAGTTCATAACTGGAAATTCAAAGTAAGGGATTGGTTTTTTATTGGTAATCCTTTCCATCAACGTTTGTATGAACCTAAAAATATTTTTTAATGTGTCTACATCTGAACAATCTGCAGATATCACCATCATTGCAAGGTTTGGCTTTTTTAATATTTTCCACATTATGTGGGGATTTCTACTATCCTTTTTCTTTTTTTTTTCCACACATAGTTGGCTTGTTTGGTGCTATTTTTAAGTTTTAAATTCAAATTAAGGGAGTGGTTTGTTATTAAGAATCCTTTCATTTGGGTTTGTATGCGCCTATAAAATATTTTCTTATGTGTCTATATCTGGACATTATTTCAGATCTTTAATTTAGTAGCTTTTTTGGGTGGGGAAATAATACTATAGCCAAATTTTCTTCTTGGCATAATCTGCAGGTTATCACCAATGTTGCAGGGTTTGGCCTTTTTTAATATTTTCCACAGAACATGGGGTTTCTGCCATTTTTTTTTTCTTACATAGTTGGCTTGTTTGGTGTAATTTTAAAGTTTTTTGTGTGAATGTGGACTTTTGATTATTCCTTCATGTTTTAAAACAGTCTTCAGTGCATCCTAAATATATTTTATCTTCTACTTCTGCTCTGTAGATGACTCCTTCATTTTTACAAACCCCAAAACTTCTTTGAGTGGACATTTGTTTTTTCTCTGCAGTCACATTTTTCTTAATGGTATTCTGATGCACATTGTTTTTTCACAAAAGACTCCAAATTCTGGGGCCTGAAAAGGTGAAGCAAGCAACATTGAATAACTTACCTTTCTCCTTAGGAGACTATATACTGAAGCGTGTTTAAAAACAAAATTAAAAAATACAGTAAAAGTTTCAATTTAACAGTGGAAATTATTGGAAAAAATTAATAAAATCTTCCTTGTTAGTTATTTTTAACAAAACATATTTAAGTGAAAGACTTCTGCCCAAACATACATTAATGTATGTATATATATTTTAAAATTTGCATATTTAGGCAGCAAATTTTCTTTAGGCATGTCAGATTAAAAAAATTGCAAACATTGTGTCTGCTTATTTTTAATAAAACCATTCATACTCACAGATAATCTTTTGCATGTTATAATTGAAAGATGTAAGAAATGAGCTGTAACTTTGACGGTTGATTTTATTATTCATTTCTCGATATTCTCAATTACTTTTAATCTCCTTCCAAGATCATCTTCACGGTTGTGAGTTGTGGTAACAAAAAATAACTGCAAAACTGTGTTGCTAAAAATTACTGTAAATTTTCTTGCTTCAAATGTAATGGTTGACAAATTGTTTAGCATTCATTAAAACGTGAAAATTAGCCAAAATGGAATTTTTCATGTTGTAATGTCAGCCATGCATGTGTTAAAGCATGAAAAAAACTGTTCTTTTTATAAACATTTTAGAACTTTACTACAGTATTCATAGCTGATTCTATTAATTGACGGCTTAAGTTTTTTTAATATACATATAATTAATGTTTTTTTAATATATATATAATTAATGTTTGTCACTTAGCTGAGAATGTTTAGTTCAGTCATGCTGAGTTTCATCAAGGTTCATGAAGGCATTATTGTCATATCATCATTTTTCAGAGATTTTTGATTTTCAAAAAATTCAAAATCCTAAAGAAAAAATAGAAAAACAAAGACCCTGAAGAGTGAAGACATCACAATAAGGCCTTCACAAAACTTCAAAGTCAGCATGCCTGAAATAACATTGCTCAGCTAAGTAACAAATTTCTCCACATTCATTCTATCAGTGCTTTATCCTTAGCTTGATATTGAGCACTTTGTAAAAAAACATCTGTTTGTGTAATCAACCATCTGTCTGTGCATAGAATACTGCTGTCATATATGATCAGGTGCCCCTGCTGTTCATCTCAGTGTTTTCTACAGGCTCCAAAGGCTCAGCTTCAGCCACTTTCTCACCGGCGGATGTAGTTTCCTTCTGTCTATTCTACAAATATTTTCATGGCTTCTGCTTTGACAAACTTAAGTTACTGGTGCCCCTGCCACAAGAATTCACTGATGCAACCAGACTGGTAACAAGGTCCCACTCATTTACAGTGAGATCAACCAAACGCATCCGACAATTCTACTCCAGCAGCTTCCTTTCTTGCACTTCCCACCTGTGGAACTCTCTTCCATATACTTGCTTTTCTGATGGCTACAACCTCCAGGAATTTAAATGCAATGTCAATACCCATCTCTTATCCACTTCAGTTCTTTCTACATCACCCTGCGTATCTTGTTCTTTTCCTTTCTTTCTACCTTTGCAACGGTCTTCACACCTATGTTCCCATCCTTCTCTTGTCCTTTCTCTGACACCCACTGTAACTGGTTCATCTTTCTCTTTACTCTCCTCCTGACTAAACTTTTACTCTTATGTCACCCCCTGCACATCAGTCATGGTACCGCTTTACTTGGGGTGAAACGATTAAAAAAAATGTCTTTCTACCAATAAACTATTAAAAAAACAGTAATTTTAACACTAAATATCATTATAATCTATCTATCTATCTATCTATCTATCTATCTATCTATCTATCTATCTATCTATCTAAAAGTGGATATGTCTATCTGTCTATGTGTGTATTTATGTGTCTCCATTCTAACAAATCTTTCTTCTCTGAAACCCTTGCTCTAATTTCAACCAAAATTAGGTCACTTGTTGATCATGACATGAACCTTTGATGTACACAATTTTTTTTCAAATTAATGTACAGGGTTCATCAAAAATCAAAGAAAAACTTAATTTAGGTGATCTTTTGTACACTTTTATGTATTTCTCCAAGACACTTCACTGAAACTCAACCAAAATCGAGTCACTGGTAGATCAAGGTCTGATACTTTGATATGCAAACAAAACATTCAATTGACACTTAGAAGGCATAAACTTAATGGAAAATGTTCCTTTTTGCAATCGTTTATTTCTCTGAAATAGTTAATTGTATTCCAACAAAAAATGCATCTTTTTTGGAACTTCTACTTTTTCATATGCCATAACAAATTCATGTTTTCTACAAGGTTCCAACCTCTCCAATATTGCAGGAACAATGCAGCCACCTCTTCTGTATCACAACATCATCACATCACAGGCTCCCGTAATGCCCAACCCCATTCTTCTAGTTGTACGTACATCATTTTTGTTTATGGACAAAATTGGCAAAGCATGAATCCTGTTTTACAAATACAATAAAAAACAATACTTACTTTGCATTTCTTTAACTTATGCATCATGGTAACCTCATACTGTAGCTTTTTGAATTAAGTACTTGATCCTTCCATTTCAATATAAAAACTAAAAACTCCAAGCAATGCCAAGCTATACTGCTAGTACATACCTAAATACTAGCAGTATAGCCCAACATTGCTCGGGTGTAATGAAAGCTTTAAAACTAATCCATGGTCCTGGAACTCAGACTCTTTGGATGTTGGCACAAAAGACTAAAAAGCAATAGTTGTTTCCAGTTAAAGCAAAACCGTTGACTGAAAGAAAAATGAATGGATGTAAGTCAAATTTTGATTTCATGGTATCAATATCAAATAAGTTTTTTTGTCGTAAACTGAATTTTGAAGGCTAGATAAGTCCTCTGAGTAAATGGTATCATGGCTGAGATTAAGAACTAGAATTATACCGACTTAGAGCCAAATCTGAAGCAAAAACTAAAATAAAAGGGCTGAAAAAATACAGACATACAGGCAGATAAACAGACACACACACAGAAACATCTTGCCTTTTATGTACATATATTATCGATTTTCTGCACTATTGTAAGAACTGCAACCTTGAAACTTCTGAATATTGTTTCTTATGTCTTTGTCTATGAGCGTATCAAATTTGATTAAAATCGGACCACTCCTTCTATAACCCGATTTTTTCAATTTTCGGTATTTATCAGGAGTACCTGAACACAAAACCTAGCTAAGAACACTCACAGATGCTTATAGTACAACTGTGTAAATTTTCAAGAAAATCGGTTCAGCCGTTTCAGAGTCTATAGGTAATGGACACACACACACACACACACAGACAAAGTTCCATTTATAAATAAGTTTAGATATTATTGAACTGACATATTTACTGTATTTTGTCCCTTCCCAAATAATTTTCGAAGACTGAAGAATTTTCTCATTTTGTTTTTCAATTATTAAACAGTCACAAAAATCTTTCAGATCAATAGATAAAAATCCATTCCTTCCTTTACAAATTGCTTTTTTGACATTAGAATAAAAAAAACTGAAAAAAATCTGTTTAAATTCAATGTTCAGCTTTACTTGGTCTTCAATGCACTCTGTAGTCAATAGGCCAAACCACATCGCGTCTAGGGTAGGGGTTCCCAATGTTTTGTTCTTCTGTACACCTTGGCATTTTTACAGATTCCTGTGTACCCTTAAAAATGGAGGATGTAAAAAAGAAACAATGAAACTGAAATTTTGATATTTTATTATGAAGTCTTTTTGAGCAGAGTCAGTTATTCATCATGTCAGTGAATTAAGTAAAGGTAATTTATAAAATAGTTTGATCCTTCATACATATTTTAAAAAGTTTTCTATAATGATCATTACTAAGTAAAAATACACAAAAAATATACCAATAACCAAACCTAAGCAATACTAATGAGATGGATGGTTTTGTTTTTTTGCAAGTTTAATCTAAGGGAAACTTTAGCAATAGCACAACAAAGATCATGCCCAAGAATTTTAGTATTTGTATATACTTCTTAGATGAGGTAGAATTTACAGTATTGAAGGACACTTGGCCCAGTGTATATAGATGTTGGTTAGTTCCTGTGACTTGACCCAAAGAGTTATGAGTTCAGTACCAGGTTACAGCAGTGGTGAACAAGTAACTTACAGTGTTAGAGGGTGATAACTCATGACTACTAGAAGAGGTACCACTCTGAAAGAAATGAAGATCATATATTTCAGTGATTGTGATAAAAGGTTTGGTTTGAAATTCCTAGCACTTGACGAGGGCCGGCGCTTACAGCCGAAACATTGTACAAATGGCAACAAAGATGAGGACAATAGTCTGAATAATGTAAATACTGTCAAGAGTTTTAAGTTTTGATTAGATCAAGAATTGTTCAGTAGCGGTTATTCTTTTGGAGTCAATGTACCTCTTGAAAAGTCCAAATGTACCACTGTGGGTACATGTACCTCAGTTTGCAAACCACTGTCCAAGGAGAATTCAAATTTTGATTCCTACCAAAGATGGTATATTTTTTCTTTAATATAATTTCTTTAATATTTATACGAGTAGACCAAATTATATATACTGTTTACTAAATAAAGTGTCTAATCAAATATGAGTACCCACTAAAAATAACATGTAAGTAATAAAATTTGTTGGGTTAATAAATAAAAAATCCATCTCTTTCATTAGAAATACATATCTAAATCTAAACATATTTATAAAAGGAACTTTGTCTGTGTGTGTGTGTCTGTGTGTGTGTGTCTGTTACCTATAGACTCTGAAATGGCTGAACCGATTTTCTTGAAAATTTACACAGTTGTACTATAAGTGTCTGAGAGTGTTCTTAGCTAGGTTTTGTGTTGAGGTACCCCTGATAAATATCGAAAATCGATAATCGAAAAAATCGGGTTATAGAAGGAGTGGTCCGATTTTAATCAAATTTGATACGCTCATAGACAAAGACATAAGAAACAATATTCAGAAGTTTCATGGTTGCAGTTCTTACAATCGTGCAGAAAATCGATAATTTATGTACATAAAAGGCAAGATGTTTGTGTGTGTGTCTGTTTATCTGTCTGTATATCCTTTATACAAATCCACAATTTTTAACTGATTCTCACCAAACTTCACACAAATATTTTTTTGGCTGAGTTTGAGCTCCAGGACCATAGATTAGTTTTAAAGCTTTCATTACACCCGAGTAACGCCAGGCTATACTGCTAGTATTACTATATATGAAGGTTACATTAAAAATGACAGACAGGTTTAAGTTTTTTATGTAACTATTAATGTAATCTTATGATTTTTTTCTTTTGGGGACATAAATTATATAAAAATTGTCCAAATGTTTTGTTTATCTGAGCACTTTCAGCTATACTTTTAGCCATTTTCGAGGATGAATGTTATTTTATGTGTCACTGAATGTACGTGGTGTTATGTATGATGTAGAGTATATATATTTTATATACCGAACATGATAAGCAAGTTGTTAGCATGTTCGTAGTCGTTGTTATTGAGTGTTGGGATTTTTGTTTTTATTAATAAGGCCTCTGTTACACGTAAAATAACATTTATCCTCAAAAATGGTTAAAAGTATAGCCGAAAGTGCTCAGATAAACAAAAGATTTGAACAATTTTTATGCAATTTATATCCTCAAAAGGAAAAAAAAATCATAAAATCATGTAAAAAATTACATAAAAACTCGACCATCACACCTTGTCTGTCATTTTTAATGGAACTTGCATAAGAGAGAGATTGCTGTCCAAATATACCTATACATATGTCTTTGCGTACACAAAGACACATATGTGTATATGTATGTATAAGATATAACACGAAGTGTCACATATAACTCATACCAACATCTTGACAACTCGTGTTCCCTGAGGTGAGTCTCATTAAATTTAATTGTCCATAATTCGATCATCGTGGCAATTCTAAAATATTCTAATTTATGAAAATTCGTCTGCAAATAAAGAATTTAACTTTGGTGAAATTCTTGCACCTCAATAGATTCATTTTTCAGTGAGACTGACAATAAAAGGAAAATTAACTCTCTCTTTCACTTTCTCTTAATTTCTCTTTCGTCTCTTTCTTTCACTCTCTCTCCCTCTTAATTAACTCTCTCTCTCTCTCTCTCTCACTTTCTCTTAATTTCTCTTTCGTCTCTTTCTTTCACTCTCTCTCCCTCTTAATTAACTCTCTCTCTCTCTCTCTCTCTCACTTTCTCTTAATTTCTCTTTCGTCTCTTTCTTTCACTCTCTCTCCCTCTTAATTAACTCTCTCTCTCTCTCTCTCTCACTTTCTCTTAATTTCTCTTTCGTCTCTTTCTTTCACTCTCTCTCCCTTTAATAAACTCTCTCTCTCTCTCTCTCAATTTCTCTTAATTTCTCTTTCTCTCTTTCTTTCTCTCTCTCCCTCTTTTAACTCTCTCTCTCTCTCTCTTTCTTTCTCTTCTCTCTCTCTTCTTTCTTAACTCTCTCTCCCTCTTAATTAACTCTCTCTCTCTCTCTCTCACTTTCTCTTAATTTCTCTTTCGTCTCTTTCTTTCACTCTCTCTCCCTCTTAATTAACTCTCTCTCTCTCTCTCTCTCTCACTTTCTCTTCTTAATTTCTCTTTCGTCTCTTTCTTTCACTCTCTCTCCCTCTTAATTAACTCTCTCTCTCTCGCTCTCTCTCACTTTCTCTTAATTTCTCTTTCGTCTCTTTCTTTCACTCTCTCTCCCTCTTAATTAACTCTCTCTCTCTCTCTCTCTCACTTTCTCTTCTTTCTTTCGTCTCTTTCTTTCCTCTCTCTCTCTTCTCTCTCTCTCTCTCTCTCACTTTCTCTTAATTTCTCTTTCTCTCTTTCTTTCTCTCTCTCTCTTAATTAACTTTCTCTCTCTCTCTCTCTCCTTTCTTTTTTCTCGTCTCTTTCTTTCACTCTCTCTCCCTCTTTCTTTATCTTTCAATCTTTTCTATCTTTCTCATTCTTCATCTTCTCCTTTCTTTATTTTTTCATCACTCTTTCATTCTATCTCTTCTTCCTCTTCTCTTTCTTTTTTTCCACATGCTCTTGTCTTCATTTCCTCTCTTTCTTTCTTACCTTATTCTCTCTTTCTCACTCTTCTTACTCTCTCTTTTTTCTTTTCTCCTCACTCTCTGTTCATCTCTCTTCCTCTTTTCCCCTCTTTCTTTCCTCACTCTTTCTTTCTCTTGCTTCCTCCTTCCCCTTTTTCTTTCCTAACTCTTTCTTTCACTCTCTTCTTAATTTCTTCACTTTCTTTCTTTCTCTCTTTATTTCTTTTTATTCTTTCCTCACTCTCTTTCTCTATCTTCCTTCCCTCCCTTCTTTCTTACTTTCTTTCTCACACTTCTCATCCTCTCTCTCTTTTTCTCTCTCTTTGTATATATATATATATATATATTAACAGGTAGTAACTGTAAGTACAATAAGGTGATTGCTTATTTGACATCAGTCAGTCAGTTATATGCTATACATAATACACAGTTGAAAAATCTGTCTCTTTTGATCCATGACTGAATGGGCAGAAGATTTTTCCACAGTAGGTTGCCATTACTTTCTGTGGTAGACTGGTTGCCAACCAAGGCTATAAAACTAAATTTGCCCTGCTGTTTAATCAATAGCTAGAGGGAAAATAGAAGGCTATTTGTGTGTAAATGAATGTGATGAATTTAACTGGCGTTCAAATGCAGCTTACCGATTTCTTATATCGAGCTGATATCCAAGGAACTCCAAGACATTTCAGTACAACTGTAGTATAAACAGCACAAATGGTAATGTTCCTGAACAGACATCTGCAAGAGAGATTAGCTAGTCACATATTTAAGCAGATTGTCTATTTTATTGCTATTACTAATGTAGATGTTCAGATGACTAACATTCCTTAGTGCCACCAGCTCAAACATTATTACCCTACAGTGGCAAACCGACTACCGTTTCCTTCATGTTCCTCAGACAGCATTTTCACCAGAAATGTTAGTCTTTATGAAACAAACCCCTAACTAGCAGCTCGACTCTAGCCACTTCCTCATTGGTGGAATGTGGCTTCCCTCCGTCTCTTCTATAAATATCTTCATGGCTTCTGCTCTGAACTTAGGTCACTGGTGCCCTCTTCACAAGAATTTACTTGGGCAACCAGACTGGCAACAAAGCCTCACCCTTTTACAGTTATATCAACCAAATGCAGGCAACAATTCTACTCCAGCAGCTTCTTTTCTCACACTTCCCACCTGTGAAACTCCCTCCCATATACTTGCTTTCCTGACGGCTACAACCTCCAGGAATTTCAATGCAAAGTCAATTCTCATCTGTTATCCACTTAACTCCAACCCTTTCTACATCACCCCATTTATTTTGTTCTTTTCCTTTCTCTCTACCTTCACACCTGTCTTCACACCTGTGTTCCCATCCTTCTTTTGCCCTTTCTGTTTCACTCTCTAGAGCTGGTTCGTCTTTGCCTTCACTCTCCTCCTGTCTAAAATTTTAACTCTTTTATCTGGCCTCCTGCACATCAGTGGTGGTACCACCTTGCATGGGGTGAAATGATTAGAAAAAAATGTTTCCTTAACAACTAAAATCTTGGTCCATGGTCAACTGATATCTCCATGTCTTCATAATATTCTTATTAATCCACTACTGTATTGTGTTATCTATCAGGAAAAAAATTCTTGCATACATAGTTAGCAACCTATTCCAGTTAAAAAAAGTCACTGGAGAAAAAAATAACCAGAATAAGGTTCACACCTGGCAGACAAAAATGCCAATATACAGAACTCCAGCCACTTATCCCAAAATACAAGGACTTTTTAATTCAAATTTTAATGTCAAACTGATACATTCTTTAAATGTTGTATAAATATTCATGAATCTTCATTTGATTGATTGTCAAATTAAATCAAGAATGCGTTCTAGATATTCAAATGACTTGTCTACATTTCCAACTGACCTTGCATTTGTGCTTAAGTCATCCCATGAAGGATTCAACACACTACACCAGATCTGCAAGAGCAACTTTTATCCATTACACCACAAAGATATACCAGTCTTGTGTTTTTTTTTTCTTTCTGTACAAGGACGATCATTGCTCTCCACAACTTTCTATCGCTTAAATCAACTATAAAAAATAGTTGAAGGCTTTGCTTATACAAATTTATGAGAAATTTCATGTCTATATTAATCTGGTATGATATTAATTTTGAGGGGTGTCAAGTGACTTATAACTTTTGTATTTTCTATATTGTGATGCTTAAGTCATCCAATGTCAGGATGTGCATTGTGGTGCATTGGATATCGGCTCGGAACGAGAAATCGGGGAGCCGAGTTTGAATTCCAGCTGAATTCATTACATTCACTTACGTGGAAATACCCTTGGGAAAAGTATTAATCCATCTCTTCCCCCCAGTTATGGGTTAAATAACAGGACAGATTGGGTTCTATAGCCTTGGTCGGCAACCAGTCTACCGCAGAAAGCAATGGCAACCTACTGCTGGATAATCTTCTGCCCAGTCAGTCATGTCTTTTCGAGACATGATTGCCCAAGCATGTATCACGTATGGCACTTAACTGACTGAAGTCATCCAATGATGGTTCAACACACTACATCAGATCTGCAAGAGCAACTTTTACCCATTACACCATGAAGATATACCAATCTTGTGTCTTTTCTTTCTTTCTGTACAAGAACAATCATTGCTCTCCACAACTTTCTATCACTTAAATCAACTATAAAAAAAAGTTGAAGGCTTTGCTTCAGACTTTATACAAATTTATGAGAAATTTCATGTCTATATTAATCTGGTATGATATTAATTTTGAGGGGTGTCAAGTGACTTATAACTTTTGTATTTTCTGTATTGTGATTTATTCTTGTCTGTATCTCCCCTTGTTCTGGACGCATAAGCATACAACTTGAATTACAATGCTGAATTACCACAAATACTACTACTGGAAAGACATTGTCGAATATTTAATACTTCTTGGTAAAAATTAAAGAAATGCCTTATTTTGCTAGTGGATGTGTGTTGTGGCGCAGTGGATATTGACTCGGAACAAGAAATCAGAGAGCTGAGTTTGAATTCCAGTAGAATTCCTTGCATTCACTTACGTGCAAATACCCTTCGGAAAGGTATTAATCCATCTATTCCCTCCAGTTATGGGTTAAATAACAGGAAAGATTGGGTTCTATAGCCTTGGTTGGCAACCAGTCTACCACAGAAAGCAATGGCAACCTACTGCAGGATAATCTTCTGCCCAGTCAGTCATGTCTCTTTCGAGACATGATCGCCCAAGCATGTATCATGTATGGCACTTAACTGACTGACTGACTTTTTTTGCCAAGGTAGTTCAGTTCTTTTGCAAATAATGACTGCCCACTCATTTCCAAGAATGTCTGAAACAAGGTTTAGCAGCTATCTAATCCTCATTGCAGACATCTGCTCAGGCTCATTTGTGTTTGTTCAACATCCACAGAACCTACCTGTGATTTATACTGTAACTATGCTGAGCAGATCTAAGTTACATGTTCTGGGAGAGAGCGCATTATCTAGCATGATCAACAGTCTGAATAAGGCCAGCACCCTCAAACCCTCAGTCACGATGACTTGTGATTTCATTCTAGAACAGTCATCAACAGCTCTCAGCGGGTTTCATATACCTTCCCTCTGTTATACTTATTTACATTTTCTGGGATAGAGTACATTGTCTAGCATGATCAACAGTCTGAGCAAGGCCAGCACACTCAAACCCTCAGTCACACTGACTTGTGATTTCATGCTAGCACAGTCATCAATACCTTCCCTCTACTATACTTATTTACATTTTCTGGGATAGAGTACATTGTCTAGCATGATCAACAGTCTGAGCAAGGCCAGCACACTCAAACCCTCAGTCACACTGACTTGTGATTTCATGCTAGCACAGTCATCAATACCTTCCCTCTACTATACTTATTTACATTTTCTGGGATAGAGTACATTGTCTAGCATGATCAACAGTCTGAGCAAGGCCAGCACACTCAAACCCTCAGTCACACTGACTTGTGATTTCATGCTAGCACAGTCATCAATACCTTCCCTCTACTATACTTATTTACATTTTCTGGGATAGAGTACATTGTCTAGCATGATCAACAGTCTGAACAAGGCCAGCACCCTCAAACCCTCAGTCACGATGACTTGTGATTTCATGCTAGCACAATTATCAACAGCTCTAAAGGGGTTCCATATATCTTCCATCTACTATTTACATTTTCTGGGATAGAGCATATTATCTAGCATGATTAACTGTTTGAGCAAGGTCAGCACATTCAAGCCCTTGGTCACTATTGTTAACTATGCTGACTCTTGTGGTCCTACCTAGGATTAAACTCACTATCCTTGGCTAACAAGTTTTCTGAAGATATTAGAGTCCTAATCCTCAGCTTAATTGATGTATTCTAAACAATAGCAGTAAGTTGTCTTCCTTCCATCTAAAGGGGATTTAGCCTATGGGCATTATTTAAGTTTTTTGAAGACTCTCCCCTGTGAACATTTCTGGTGAAAAAAGGGTGGTTTGTTTATTGAGTAAGATCCTGTTTTAACAATAATGCCTTGTGAATTCATCGTGTGTCTATATTTCTGAGACAAGGTATTGTAATTATTTATATTGTTCAGACTGTTGTCCTTATCTTTATTGACCTATACATGACGTTTTAACTGTTGTATGCTCAGACCTTCTTTGGATGATTGGAATTTTGAACTGAACCCATCACTGGAGTAGATTGTTCTTGTTCCATGTATCATACCACTTCTGAATGTCTTATCTCCATTTAACACAACTCTCTAAGTTTTTGTTTGCCACTGCTGTAGCCAGGTATTGAACATATAACTCTTTGGATCAAGTCTCTGGATCCAACCAATGCTTTTATCCATTGGGCCATACCTCCACAAGAATCAGTGGATAAAAGCATTTCTTTATATTTACATATCATGTCATATTCCTTAATACATATATGATTATCTGATGGCAGTTATAAGAAGGTATGTTTTTTGCCTTTGATTGCTATGTCTGGTCTATCAGTCTTTGTATTTTTCTTACTAATGTTCTCACAATACAAAGCCCAAGAATACCTCAAGGTAGACTACTACTGAAAAAAGTAGCAAAAGGCTTGCAACATTTTATATGTTGGGAAAAAGTTTGGTCGGTTGGAATATAATGCTCACAATTTTCCACTTCTATCTTCTTCTTCCATGTTGTTTTTTTTTTCTTATCTTAATCATTTCACTGAAAGCAAGGCAGACCCCACCAATAGGGTGCTAGGGGTTACAGTGAGAGAAGCTACAGAGTACAGCGAGTATCAAAGAAAGGATTAAATGTGTATGATATTCAAGAAATGAGAAGTTGGCAGTTGATGTTGAATTTAAGCTTTGGAGATTGTAGCTATTAGGGAAGCAAATAAACAAAAGAGAGTTTCACAGGTTGGAAGTGTGAGAAAAGAAACTGTTAAAGTAGAAGAGTAGGTTACATTTAAGTATTTCAATGGTAAAAGGGTAGGGCCTAGATGCAAATTTGGTAGCACATTTAAATTCATGTGATCAGACACCAGAGAAAAAAAATTATATTGTAAGTATAGGCTTCCTTTTTATTTTCATTTTCCTTAAAATTTTCTTGTTATTCAAATACTCCATGCATGTCATTTTCAGTATCCTTCTGTAGAACCAAATTTCTGTTGCTTCAAGTTGCTTGAGGAAATTGTCTAGCATCCACTTGAGGATTGATATTGCATAACAATTCTATACTCTTTTCTTTGTTTCTTAACAAAATTTTTGCATTTATTAATACTTTGCTTAGCTTTTGGAAGTCACCTTTTGCTATTGCAGTGTGCATTTGGATTTACGTATTGCATTTTCTGTTCTCTGTTAAAACGCTTCCCAAATATTTAACTTGTTGTACACCCATGTGCAAATTAACTGAAGCAAAATAAATATGGTCTTCCTAAGATCTTTCACACTTTTGCTTATGACATATATATCATCCCCTGGTGTTGTTTTTCTCACTTCTGACCGCATTTTCCTTTTTGCTTTGGACTGATGGATCCGGTTTGTTTTTGATGACATGAATGACAGTTGGATGGCTGACATCAGCAATATCCATGATCTCACTGTAAGACCTGCCAGTGTGTTCATGCAGCGTTACAATTTTTGTACGCTTCCTCAGAGTAATGTCCACCACAGATAATGGTCATAGAACAACTAATTGACACTGGAGACAATAGTCTCTTGATGTGATAAAACACTGATGCAAAATGAACTAACGTGAGGAAAAAATACAAATGAATTACACCCTGTCACTTCAGTGGGTCTAAAACTGACAGTATTGTGAAGGAAAGGAAACTAAAGCTGTTGTTTCAATTAATTTTCCCAAGGGTGTACATGAAGATTATTATAAGAAGAGCAGTTAAGTACTCTTGTTAGACACATAAAATAAGAAATCAATTACACCCTGTCACTCCAGAGGGTCTAAAACTGAATGTATTTTGAAAGAAAGGAAACTAAAGCTGTTGTTTCAATTAATTTTCCCAAGGGTGTACATGAAGATTATTATAAGAAGAGTGGTTAAGTACTCTTGTTAGACACATCAAATAAGAAATCAGTTACACCCTGTCACTCATGTGGGTCTAAAACTGAATGTATTGTGAAAGAAAGGAAACTAAAGCAGTTGTTTCAATTAATTTGCACAAGAGTGTATCTGAATTTGATGTTTTTGATTTTTAATTTACATATTTGGCTGTTCTTTTTTGCTAACAACTATGCATTCTGCATTCTCGCAATTGATATTTAGTTTTTTATTCCCGCTTGTTTCATGTAACCATCATCTCGTTTTCAAAAAATAAAATTAAAGCTTTCAAAATATGAATGGTGATAATTATATTTTATCTTCCATAGCAAAAATCACTTTATATTTATTACACTTTGACTTGTGTGTATTTTGGTTTGACGTAAAGTTTTGTGTTAAAAAAAAGTAATATTATATAGATCGAATATTTAATAATCTTTAATCACTATAAAAACATCCACTTTATTCATTTCATTTTGAACTCAATTGTTTGTATTTTTTTTATTTAATGTACTCACCAGCTTCCTTCATTTCCTTTTGGTAATATCATCAATTTTGTGAGTTATTTTATTTTTTGCAACCTTCCCCAAAAAGTTCAACTTTTATTTATTTTCGGATTTGCTTAAATTTTGTTGTGAAGTATTTTTACAAAAGACAGATAATTCTTTTCATTGGTTGGCCAATATTTAGCTATTTTCCTGGACTCGTTGGTTGATGGTTTTAGAAGACTGAGATTTTTAGGTTTTTAAAATTTTTTTCGTTTATCCAATTCTGTTTTTCTTTCCGGGATATTCTCTTCCTGTAGATTATTTATTTCATTTTTTTTATCTTCTCTATTTTTTATTTGCTTAAAAGGAATTCTTTCAAGATCCTTTTGCAGGAAACTTTTCCACTGAGATTATTTTCATCTTGGGGTTGGTGTTTTTCCTTGTTTTAATTTCCTTTCATTGTCTACCTCATCCATAAGTTTGGTACAAGATCACAACTATGAGGCACCCAGTGAGGATCAAACTCACTACACAGTAGTAATATTGAGCCATAGTATCTCACTAAAAATTATTTTATGCCAAGATGCTCAGTTATTTACTAAGCATGTTTACTTTAGCACAGGGTCTCAAGTCATGTGACACCCAGTGAGGATCAAATTCATTACTCAGTAGGGATATTTAATCAGAGTATCTCACTAACTGGATGTGCGTTGTGGTACAGTGGATATCGGCTCAGAATGAGAAACCGGGGAGCCGAGTTCAAATTCCAGTTGAATCCATTGTATTCACTTACGTGCAAATACCCTTGGAAAAGGTATTAATCCATCTCTTCCTTCCAGTTATGGGTTAAATAACAGGACAGATTGGGTTCTTTAGCCTTGGTTGGCTACCAGTCTACCACAGAAAGCAATGGCAACCTACTGCGGGATAATCTTCTGCCCAGTCAGTCATGTCTCTTTCGAGACATGATCGCCCAAGCGTGTATCACGTAGGGCACTTAACTGACTGATCTCACTAACTATTGCCCGATGCAAATCTGATTAGTTATTTACTAAGTATATGCATACTTACATCAGGTGAAGGTCTCAGGATCAATCTCACTGTTCAGTAGTAATATTGAGCCATAGTATCTCACTAAAAATTACCTTGTGCCAAGACGCTCAATTATTTACTTAGCATATTTACTTTAGCAGAGGGTCTCAAGTCATGTAGCATTTTTTCTTTTTTTGTTTAGTTTTTTCTTTTTTGTTCTTTTACTTTCTCTTCTCTTTCAAATTTTCTTACTCTAAAAAATACTTTTTTCTTTTCTTTTCTAATTGACATATTTCTTTCATCCCTCTTTTTCATTAAAATTTTCTTTAATTTTTTTCTCTTTTTTTCATTTCTGTTTCCATTGGTTTCTTTATATTTTTCATCTCATTTTTATTCTGAAACCTATTCCATATGATATCTTTATCTTCTTCTTCTCTCCTTCTACTACCATGCTCTCCTTCTTCTCATTTTGTATTCTTTTGAAATATTTACCATCTTATATCTTCTTTATATTTTCTTCTTCTTCTTCTTCTTCTTCTTCTTCCTCACCTCCTTCTTTTCTTCTTTTCTTCTTCTTCTCCCTTCTCCTTCTTCATCTCATTTTTCCACTTCATCAGAAATAGTTTTCACCCCATATATTTTTCTTTGCTTTCTTCTCTTTCTCTCCTCCTCCCCTTCATTTTTCTTTTTCCTCTGCCCTTCTTCTTTTCTTTTTTTTCTTTGTTTTTTTCCACTTCATCTGAAATATTTTCCTTCCTATATCTCCTTTTCTTCTTCTTCTCTCTCTTTTCTTCTTCTTCTTCTCCTTTTTCTCTTCAGACTTATTTTCTATCCTATATATTCTTTTCCTTTCTTCTTCTTCTTCTGCCCCACCTTTTCTTCTTTTCTCCCCTCCTCCTTTTCTTCTTCTTCTTTTTGTTTTTACTCTTCATTTATTTTCTATCCTATATCTTTTTTCTTCTTCTTCTTCTTCTTCTTCTTCTTTAACTTATTTTCTATCTTATATCTTTTTACTTGTTCTTCTTTTTCTTCTTCTTCTACTCCTCCTTTTCTTCCTCTTCTTCTCATTTTTTCTCTTGTGACTTATTTTCTACCCTACATCTTTCTCCCCCTCCTCCTTTTCTTCTTCTCACTTTTTTCACTTCTGACTTATATCTTCTTTTTCTTTCTTTCTTTCTTTCTTTCTTTCTTTCTTTCTTTCTTCTTATTTTTTCTCTTCTGACTTATTTTCTGTCTTATAACTTTTTCTTCTTCTTCTCCTCCTCATCTTCTGCTTCTTTATCATCATCATCATCATCATCATCTTCTTCTCTTCCTCTCCCACCCCTTCTTCTCCTCCTCCTTTTTCCCTCACATTTCATCCTATGCACTAACTTCTTTTATCTCTCTTCATCTTTTTAAAGCTCTTTTAGCCAATTTCCTATCCTATGTCTTTTTTTCTGTTTCTGATTATTATTCTCCCCTCCTCCCCTTCTTCTTCATCATCATCCTTGCCTCCCTCCTTCTCCTTTTCCTCCACCCCTTCTTCTTTTCCCCTGTTCTTCATCATCATCATCATCATCATCCTTTCCTCCCCTCCTCTTCTGCCTTCACCTTCCTCTCTTTCTTTGCTACCCCCTTCTTGTCCTCCTCCTCCTCCTCCTTTCAACCTATGCACTAACTTTTATTATCTCCCTTCATCATTTCAGAACTTTTTAGCCAATTTTTTATCCTGTATTGTATTTCTTCTTATAATTCTCTCCTCCTTCCCTTCTTCCTCATCATAATCTTCTCCCCATTCTCCTTCTCCTCCACCCCTCCATCTTCTCCTGCCCTTAATGATCATCATAATCATCATCATCATCTTCTTCTCCTTCCCTCTTCCTCTACTTTCATCTTCTTCTCCTCCTCTTTTTTCCCTCTCATTTCATCTGACACATTAACTTCTATTATCTCCCTTCATCTTTTCAGAACTCTTCTAGCCGAAGGTCTGAAAGTCTATTTCAGACCAATCCTATAAATCTTATATGAATTTCAGACACAAGAAAAGTCAATAGGGAAATAAAATACTTTATTTTATTCCCTTTTTTTCTCTTCCCTTATTAAAAGATAATAACACAAATTCAAGTAAACAGTAACCTATACAAACGGATAATATCCAAAGGCAAGACAAAAAGAAACAAACATATAGATTGAGTTCAACACTCCCTCACTTTTATTTATTCACTATTTTTTTAATTTCTTATCAACACCAGAATCCCAAATTGTATAAATAACTGCAACAAATTTTGAATCCATCAATGTATTTCATAAAATAGAAAACTTCATAATGACAGTCCATTGTAATAAAGCCGGTTTTTTGTTGTCTAGTACATGCCTGGGAGTTAAAAATATGTCTTGATGAATAAATTTACTCAAGGAAATAGTATACAGAGTATAATTATTAGCCGCTTCCCAACATGGTAACATTTGGAATTTACTGACTGAGAAGCCAGTGCTACCTTTGGTTGAAATTTTTAAATTTTTTTCCTATAGCTGTTATGGCTCTTTCCAGCATTGATAGAGTTTCCTTCCTAACTTTTATATGAAGTAGTGTAAAAGTAGTGGATGCGCATTGTGGTGCAGTGGATATCGGCTCTGAACAAGAAATCAGAGAGCCAAAAAATACCTTTGGGAAAGGTATTAATTCATCACTTCTCCTGGGTTAAATAGCAGGACTGATTGGGTTCTATAGCCTAGGTTGGCAACCAGTCCACTGTATAAAGTAATGGCAACCTACTGAAGGAAAATCTTCCACCCACTCAGTCATGTTTCATTCAAGACATGATTGCCCAAGCTATAGATATATAGTACAGAGTTTAGTATAGTATATAACATACTGTTTAGTATAGTATATAGTATAGATTTTAGTGTAGTATGTTTAGTATATTGTATACAGTCTAGTATATAGTATATAGTTTTGTACAGTATATAGTATAGATTTTATAAAAATATATAACAATATAATATATACTTTAGTATATAGTATAGAGTTTAGTATATTATAGAGTCTAGTAAATAGTATATAGTTTAGTATAGTATATAGTATACATTTTATTATAGTATAGAGTCTAGTAGATTGTATAATGTTTAGTATAGTACGCAGTATTGATTTTATTATAGTATAAAGTCTATAATAATTCTTGATGGAGTTAGAAAAAGTTAACAATTCTTTAATGAAATTCTCTATAATAATAATAAATGATTGACCTGAGGAAAATAGCTATAGGGACATTGATATCCAAAATATTGTGAAAATTAATATTAAAATGATCCTGGTAGAGGGTTCTATGTAAATACTAATATCTATTTACAGAGCCAAATATGTATATTTTCAAAAGTGAGGATTTTCCTCACTGAAATGGTCATACAGCAGATGTAATTTTTGGAGTTTTATTTAAAAAAAAAAAAAAATATATATATATGTGTGTGTGTGTGTGTGTGTGTGTGTGTGTGTGCCTTGTGTTGCAGTAGATATCAGCTCAGAATGAGAAATTAGAGAGTCAAGTTTGAATTCCAATTTAATTCATTTCATCCACTTATGCATAAGCACCTGTGGGAAACATATTATTCTGTCACATCTCCATCCAGCTATGTAGCAGAACAGATTGGGTTCTTTAACCTTAGTCAGTAACCAGTCTACTGCAGAAAGTAATGGCAACCTATAGCATGAAAATCTTATACACAGTAAGTCATGTTTCTTTTGAGTCATGATTGCCTAAGCATGTATCATGTATGGCACTTAATGGCACTTAACTACTGATATATATATATATATATAGTCATCCGCAGACAGTTCTGTTTTGCTGTATCACAGCTCATCAGCATGATTAGACAGCCGATTCCTTTTTACCCAGGATTGAAACCCGACCGAATTGGCGTCAGTTGGTGATTCCACCTCTGAGTTACGGGTGCTCGGTAGAGGGAGGCAGACTTTTTAGCGTGTATATTATCATTATACATGCCCAATAGCTGAGTGTGTTCTAATTCATTGCTGAATGAACAATGCGTAGATGCCAGAGTAGCTACTGCTTTTCAAAGTCTACCATTCTTCCAGAGTGCTCAATCAGAGTGTGAGAGCGTAAATATGAGTGTGTGTGTGTGTGTGTGTGTCCCCTTAATTAGACTGATTCAAGATTCTCAACCCTAAGCCTCTTCTCTACCACTTAAGCTACACCATCAAGTAGATTACGAAGTAAGATATAAGCGAAAATTAACTCGGAGAAATGTGCACAAAAGTTATTTTGTATTAACAACTATCTGTTATCCAAAAACAAAAAAGACCCACAATAATCCATGAGTTCATTTATTGGTGTATGTGTTAACAGCATTTTAAAGACTTTCGCTTTTGCACTCTCAGATGTCGAGATATTCACACCTGTAATGAACTCATCAAATCAATAGCAAAAACTCAAAAAGAGGCCTTTTTTTGGGATAAGTTATTAAACTCACAGACCTTATTCCAACCACCTGCTGCCTTGTTGATTAATTATTAAATACAGAAAAAACATTGCTGGTCTTTCTTACTTTACCAACATCATTCATACCTTGTTCTCCTTCCTTTTATTCATTTAATTGTGCCTTTCTACCTCTTTACTTTCTCTCCTTCTACTGCTTATTCTCCTTCTTTTCTACACAAACTTCTTACACTTTTTCTTATTTATTTTGACTGTTCATCCTCTTTTTTTTCTTTTTCCTCCAGTTGTTGTTCTTTTTCTTTTTCTTGACTTTCTTCTTTTTTTCTTTTATTATCATTATGCTTTTTCTTTGTCTTTTTTTCATTTACTGATATTTTATTTTTATTCTTCTTCCCAATTTTTCTTCTTCTTTCACATTTTCTTATCTTTCTTCCCTATTTTCCTCCTCTGCTTTTTGCTCTTCTTCTTCTTTTATATTTTCGTGTTTCTTTTTATCTTTTTTCATCTCATCAATTTTCTACCTCTTCTTTTTTCCTTCCTATTTTTTCTTCCTCCTCTTCTTCTTTTCATCAATTTTCTTCCTCTTTTTCGTCCCTATTTTCTTTTTCTTCTTTTTTGCCCCTATTATTTTCTTCTTCTTCTTCTTCTTCTTCTTCTTCTTCTTCTTCTTCTTCTTCTTCTTCTTCTTCTTTTCATCAGTTGTCATCCTTTTCTTTTTTTACTCCCTATTTTCTTTTTCCTTTTCTTTTTCAACTTCTTCATTCTTCTCTTTATCCTCTTCTTCTTATTTTTCTAATATTTCTTCTTGTTCATTTTTCCCTCCTCATTTTCATCCTCATCCTACACCTCTATTTTTCTTCCTCTTCTTTTCTTCTATTTATTTTCACCTCCTCTTATTCTTATCCTCCATTCTCTTCCTCTTCTTTTTCTTACTCTTATCCTCCATTTCTCTATCTCTCCTTTTGAGAATTGAACAGGAAATCGTTCATCACTTCATCATCTTTTTGAATATTTTTTCTAGTTTTTCCTTGTATCTTTTCATGTAATCTAGTCACTTTTTATTTCATTTTATTTTTCAAAATGAGTCAGGAAGTGTTTACCATCTTTCTTTCACCAGCTTTTCTTCAGTTTTATTCATAACATATTAATTCATTCTCTATCTTCTTTTCAGTTTATTTTATTTTTTACATATTTTTGGTTCATTCCGTCTTGAACTTTAGTTGCATTATTAATAATCATTTTGTCTAAGATCATCCTAATATGTCTAGATGCAAATTCTTTTATTTCTCTTACCTCCCATCTTTTCCATTGTTCTTCTTCCTGACTTCCAATACTTTTTCCCATTCCTCCTTTATAATTACTTTCCGTCTCTTTCATTCAATTCAAACATTTCAGCAAAAGAGGAGAATATTCCAAATCTCGTTTACTTAATTGCTCATCTTCCCTTTTTCCTAATTATTTTTCTGTCTCATTAAGTATTTATTAGTTTGTTGTTCTCTCACCTTTTATTTGTAATACTTAGATATTAATTACAACTTAACAACATTAAAACAACATTTTCAAAAAGAAAAATATCAGCCATTATTTCTGATGGAATTCAATTGATAAAATTATTAAAGGGCGGAGGTGCAGGTGATGTCAGTTTTATCAGTGTCAGAAGGGGGTATGTAGAAACTTGGCAAGAAGTTTTTGAGGTTAATAAGGACAGGTGTCTAAAAGGTACACATAACTCAGGTGAAAGTCATCGGGTGCTTGTTGCAAGTGGTAATTAAGCATCTATTAGGAATTTTTTTTTTCCAGAAGCCGAAAAGATTTTTAATAAAATCCTAGAGTGCAAAAATAAAAACAAACAACATTTAAAATAAAAGGATCAAAAGAAAAATGCAAAAAAATTCCAAGTCTCAATGAAGGAAATAAAAATAAAAGTATCATGTCTTTATAAGTAAAAATCTAGCATTATTGTGAAAAAATTTTTTAAAAAAATGTAAGTTCAGACAAGTTAATTAATAAAAAGAATTTTAAATAATTAATGAATAATAATTAACTAATTAAGAAAATAAACAAATTTCAAGAAGAAGCAAAGAGCATTAATGAAAACTGAATTTGCATAAAAGATAATTAGGATTCTAATGAAAGATAATTATCAAAGCTAATATTAATAATAATTATTGGCAAAAAGAGACGAATACAAATTATTAAACAAACACGGAAAAATAATTTAAACACTCATTAAATTCATCTTACTTTAAACAGCATCAAGAGAATTTGTATATATTTTGTCTGAAATATCTGTAAATATTAATATTGTCATTGGCAGTGCAAGTTCTAGATTCATCTCAGTTTTTTTATAATGGAAAATTATTTAAAGAAAATTATGGGAGAAGAAGTAAAAATTCTGATACCAAGAAAACTTTTAGTTCCAAGTGCCAAATATATTTTTAATACATTTTTCTTGAATGAAAACAAGAGATTTTTCTGTGGAGTTTTAGAATGACTTATGAAGTGACTTATGAAGTTTATAAATGACGCATGTCACTGACATCATTTGTTCTTGAATACTTCAGGTCAGAATAAAAGATTATCTGATTATCTATGCAAGGAAAATGATTTGGAGATTTTTTTAGGATAATAGGGACTGAAATAAATTCCAACAGATCTTATATATATATATATATATATATATATATATATATATATATAGTCATCTGCAGAGAGATCTGTTTCGCTGTATCACAGCTCATCAGTATGGTTAGATTCTGACTGCTTTTAACCCAGGATTGAAACCCAATCGAATTGGTGTCAGTATAACTGTAAATTTATCTTTAAACACGTCTCGAAAAACCCACTGATATAAACACAGAGGGGAAAAAAATGGAAACAAAAAAGAAATGAACTAAGCACTTGAACATTAGTCAAAGTACTAGTCGAAAGAGATAAGAAACCTAACATGTAAAGTGCTCAATACAATAGCAGAGCAAATAAATAAGTAAGCCAACTTGACCTGATGATCCATTAGGTGAAACCTAGGTAGGTTCGTTGACTCTAGGTTAGTTACTTACTTATATATATATATATAAAATGTAGAATATTTAACAGAGGAATATAATTTAGAAGAATTTTAGATAGACTGTGTCAAGAAGAAAGGTTAGAAATTATGCTATTTGCAAACAAAAACAAACTGTTGAATGAAAAAATGGAAATTATGACTAAGAAATACCTCTTATGTTCATACAACCATGGATAAAAACGCCATAATTTGTTTTAATTTAAAAATTGCAAGTTCAAAAATTCCCTGCCTCATGAGCATTCAAATAAAACACCCTTACAAGAGCATTCTTGAAAAGAAAAATGGTAAATGGTAAAATCAGTTATTAAAAATTGCCTGAAGACACCACACAGGGTAGAAACCTGGGCCACGTTATAACTCATTTAAAAATGGAAAATATTCAAAAGTTCTACAATATAATTGTATTAAGCACTTTTTAATACAAATGTGTACTGGTTTAACCCTATTATGACCAAAAACTAAGTATTAAACAATCAATATATATTATTTATATATATGTGTGTATGTATGGAATATGCATGTATGTTTGTATATACATATATATATATATATATATATATATTTATATGTATTATGATAATAATAATAATAATATAAGTGGTGAATACTGATGAAAGTATATTACACTGTTAGATATTTACTTTTAAAAAGGGCTCAATAAAAAAAGTAGACCATAGATATAATAATGATAGCAATAACTATACATATATATATATATATATATAATTTGTTATTTTCTGGTCATAATTAATTTAGACCAGTACACAGTTTTGTTAAAAAATGTTCAATGTGATTATATTGTAGAATTTTTAACTGTTTTTCATTTGGAAATGAATTATTTCTACAACTTAGGTTTCAACCTATCAATATCTTCAGGCGATTTACTATAACTGATTTTTCTATTTTTCAAATGCACAAACAGGGATTTTTGATGAATGTGTGACTGGAATCTTCAAACAACCAAACATTTTCAAAATTATGGGGGAGTTATTCAAAGATCATACAACACGTTCATCCATATATTATTCAGCACTTTTTTAAAGAATAGTGTTTCTTTGGATATGGAATATTATTCCATCCATACCTACCCTACACTTTGTTATATATGTGTGTGTGTGTGTGTGTGTGTGTGTGTGTGTGTGTGTGTGTGTGTGAAAACTGTATTTAGTTTTAGCTGATGCATTTTTCACACTGACAGACTTTATAAAGGCAAAAAATGAAATGAATCATAGTATCTATGAATAAAAACAAAATGTCGTTGGTTACTAGAAAATTATAAAACATTTATACCACAACATGTGCATTGTTGTGCAGTGGATATTGGATTGGAATGAGAAATTAGGGAGTTGTTCGAATTCCAGTTGACATTCCTTGCATTCACTTACGCACAAATACACTTGGGAAAGATATTAATCTATCTCTTCCCTCCAGTTATAGGTTAAATAACAGGACAGATTGGGTCTTCTATTAGGTTCTTCTATAGCAACCAGTCTACTGCAGAAAATAATGGGAACCTACTGTGGCAAAATCTTCTGCCCAGTCAGTCATGTCTCTTTTGAGACATGATCGCCCAAGCATCTATCTTGTATGGCACTTAACTGACAGACTGACTGACCGTCAAAATATACAAAATGATGTAATTAAATGTCTAATATTTTCCAGTAATAAACAACCTTAGTAAAATCACAGTGTAGTGCAAACTCTTCAATCCAGTAACAACTCCAACAGTCTAGCACTTTTTTCTGAATCACCTGCCATTTGTTTGGTGAATGGCTACAAGTGCTACACCACACATTGTTTCCTTTCTTGCAGCAGCTAATAGTAGCTAAATAAACTAGCAGTATAGACCGGTGTTGCTCGGATGTACTGAAAGCTTTAAAACTAATCCATGGTCCTGGAGAGCAGACTCTTTGGACATTGGCACGAAAGACTAAAAAGCAATAGTTATTTCCAGTTAAAGTGAAACCGTAGACTGAAAGAAAAATGAATGGATGTAAGTCAAATTTTGATTTCCTGGTATCGATATCAAGTAAGTTTTTTTCATCGTAAACTGAATTTTGAAGGCTAAATAAGTCCTCTGACTAAATGGTATCATGGCTGAGACTAAGAACTACAATTATACCTACTTAGAGCTAAACCTGAAGCAAAAACTAAAATAAAAGGACTGAAAAAATACAGACATACAGGCAGATAAACAGACACACACACAAACATCTTGCCTTTTATATATATATATTATCGATTTTCTGCACTGTTGTAAGAACTGCAACCTTGAAACTTCTGAATATCATTTCTTATGTCTTTGTCTATGAGTGTATTAAATTTAATTAAAATTGGGCCACTCCTTCTATAACCTGATTTTTTCGATTATCGATTTTCAATATTTATCAGGGGTACCTTGACACAAAACCTAGCTAAGAACGCTTGCAGATGCTTATAGTACAACTGTGCAAATTTTCAAGAAAATCAGTTCAGCCATTTCGGAGTCTAAAGGTAACGGATACACATACACACACACACACACAGACAAAGTTCCATTTATAAATAAGTTTAGATATAAAGAGTTAAATAGTAGTGTAGACTTTGGGTGGCAACCAGCCTGAGAGAAGAAAAAAATCTGAATTCTAAACCATAGAGTAGGTAATAAGAAACAATTCCACTATCTTTTCCAAGAAGACATGGCAGTCACATATACAAATCTACCATCTGCCCATGTATTGAATACTGCTGCCTTATCCGGTCGGGGGCCCCTGCTATCCAACTAGCGAGCCTTGACAAAATCCAGCGGAAAATCAGTAATGTGATCAATCCCAACTTAGCAGCTCAGATACAGTCACTTTCTCACCAGCACAATGTGGATTCCTTGTGTCTCTTCTACAAATACTTTCATGGCTGCTACTCTCATGAACTTAGCTCCCTGGTGCCCCTATATATGAATTTACATGAGCCACAAGATTAGTAACTAGGTCCTACCCTTTGTGAAACTAATAAAATGTAAATGCAAATTTTCTTCCAGCAGTTTCTTTTCTTGTACTTCTCGCCTGTGGAATTCCCTTCTGTTTACTTGCTTCTCCAACGGCTACAATCTCCAAGAATTTAAAGATAATGTCAATAGTCATCTCCTATCTCACTAACTTGCATCCTCTCTCTCTCATGCTCTTTTCTTCATCCACTCCACTCTCATCAGTATTCTCACCCTTCTGTTACTCACTTCCTGACACCCACTTAAACCTGTCATTCTTTCTCATAACTTTTCTCTAATGTAACTCCCTGTGCACCAGTGGTAGTAAAATGCCTTGTTTGGGGTGAGATGATTTTTAAAAAAATTCACTGACTAAAGAAAAAAAAATCTATGGAGAGCCATGATCAGTTATATCCTGAAGGAAGATGGCTTTGAAAGCCATGATAATGATCAAAGGAAACCACTTCACTATCTTTCCAAAGAAGGATTTGTAATTCAAAGTTTATGAAAAAAAAAATACTAGTGAAAATGACAATTGCCTATGTTCTGAATGGATCTGGCATTACAAAAATGAAAAAGAAACTGTGGAGAGTCGTGTTTGTCTATATCCCAAAGAGATTTAAAAAAAACAATAATAACTATGCAGCAGATTATAAACTGATTGGTGCACCCCTTTTCATCTTCTGGAACACATTCTGCTTTGACAGCAACAAATCACCTTGACCAATAACCAAAGTCTTACATGGTCACAGGGTCATTTATTTATTGGTATAATCATTGACACAATCTATTTTTAATATTGGCGGCCACAAGAAATGTTTGGCAGAGAAGGGGAATAATTCCTTCAAATAATCCATGCCAAATTCTCTTTTTTTAACCTTTTCCTTGACAAGTAGGCATTGTAATTGAGAAGAGATGGCTCCAAGATCCTTCCAAATATTGATGGCATTGGGCATTCGAGCAGACTCTGGTTACATTAACAATGCAATACATGAAGATAGGTTTCCGTATCCAGACAATTTTGGCTAAATGGGATTAGAGAACACAAAGTTACATAAAAATACATGAATGAAGAAGATTGAAAAAGAAACAAAATTTGGCACGGAAAATATTTTTTCCTCTATTAACTTTGTTAAAAGTACTTCTAGCTTCAATACTAATCAATAAAATGTTGGCACATTACTTGCATATAGACACACATGACCTTACCTCCAAAACACACACAAATATATATATATATATATTAAATTTATGAAAACATATATATAATATATATTATTGTTATGCCAAACATACATATCTACTTTATTTACTGGCTTATAAATCATAAACTGTATCACTCTGTGAAAAAAAAAAAAAAAAAAACTGACAGGAATTTGAAAATAGATAAAATTAATAAAGAAAATATGTAGCTTATAAGATATGTTAATATAGCAGGAATATCTTCTTCTTCTTCATCATCATCTTCTTCTTCTTCTTCTTCTTCTTCTTCTTCTATATACCCTTTGGAAGATTAGCAATGATGGATCTCCACAACTTCCTGTCTTTTGTTGCTCTGAATATTTTTTTTTTTTACTATTTGTTCATGCATTGAATACTGCTGCCATATCTGTTTGGATGCTCCTGCTATTCAAAAATTAAAAATAGTATAATTTTCTTTTTCCTTATATTTCATTCTCTGGTGAATTTATAATAAAAGTGAAATGCATCATATTTATAAATGCTTCCTATTTGTTTCTCATTCTATCATCTATTTAAGGTAATGGTAATATTAGCCGTTTCCCTATAAGGAAATATTTGGCATTCATTAACCGAGCAGCCAGTACTGTTTCCGTTTGAAATTTAAAAATTATTTCACATCAAACAAATTTTCAGAAACACAGGTTTCCTAAGTCCTGTAGTTGTTACTGCTCTTTCAAGTATTAATGAGGTTTCTTTCCTAACCATTTTTTTTTTTAATAATTCATAAGAATAGTGAAGCTTGGGCTGTTGGACATATAAAAGGCATTTGACTGGGTTTGGCCTACTGGTCTTCTTCACAATTTGAAATGTTATGGTATTTCTGAATGAAATTTCGAATTTTATCAAATCACAAAATGAAAATGGTCTTGTATAGCCACTATTCTAGATACTTAAACTCAACATAGTTGCAGTATAAACCACTGTGTGCCTGTTAAATAAACACAAATATACTTGACCAGGTGTCTGCAGTAGGACTTGGCTAACCACTATAGTGTATGCACAAATTCCGAAACAAGCAGTCAGCTATTTTACTCAACTTGCCTATCAAGCTTTAGATAAGAATGGTGAAGCTTGTTGCTTTTATTACTGGAAGAGTAAATCAAGTTTTAAATATGAATAGTGAAAGTTGGGCTGTTGCTTTGGGCATATTGAAAGCATTTGACAGATTCTGGCTACTGGTCTTTTTCACAAGTTGAAAGGTTATATTTCTGAACAATTTTTTGAACTGATTCAGCCTTTCTTATCAAATTGAGAACTGAAAGTTGTCTGGACATTCTTCTTGACCTTTTTGCATGTGTCCTCCAAGGCTCTATCCTTGAATCACTTCATAATCTTCTGACTTGAAGATTATATTCAAACATGAAGCAGACTCTCACCAGCCAGTCTTAACCTCAGTATTTACTTTTATATATATATATATATATATATATATATATATATTTATTTATTTATCTCTAAATTCAGATAAAATTTAGAGGGGTAATAGCCATTTTCAACATGTCATTTTAAGACATGCATTGTCAACCCCATTTAAACAAAGAATGAAGAAAAATTCTAATGCTGGAAGCTTGGTTTAATAAAGAAAGGGGTTGTGATATATTGGCTTTTGTAGGGTTAAGCTAGCAGAATCTTAGTAGTTATTTCTTCTATGGTAGTGGGAGGTATGTGGCTTGACCATCGGGTTAGTAGTGGTAGGTAGGGGAGAAAGGTAATTGCTTAGCCAAATTTTAAAAAAATACCTTATTGTGATTAAATGGAAGAATAAGATAATTATTGCAATTTATATTTATTTCTATGACGACACAAACTAACGATCTCTCTACATTTATTCAAAAGTACATTCTGATATTGAAATTTCAAAGTTTTAATTTTTTTCTGTTAAACATAGATTACATCTGTCTCTTAAGCTATTAGGGGTTCTAGCCTTGCCTATCAGCTTCCATTTTATCTATGGATTTAGGTTATTTTTCTGTGGATTTAGGTTATTTTCTTTTAATTCATAGTATTTTGGGGAAATGTTTGTTTGATACCTTAAATTAGAATCAGTGTGTATAAAGTCATTGCTTCAAAATTCCTGCCGAAATTTTGATATGAACATTATATTTCTCCTTATTTACCTTAGGTAGATTGTAGCCTGAGAGATCACATTTACAGATTTACATTTACTCTCAACCGGACAGTTATCTCTAGATCTACAATTACAGGGGGGTATAATCCCATTTTCTGTCTCAGATTCACTATATATATAGATATATATGGCTTTAAAAAGAACAGACATCATATTATTTAAACCCGAGGAACCTTTCGGCCAACTATTATCAAGGGTTCATGTTGGCTTTAATTTTAAGGGAATTAAGGAAAAGGACAAGGCAAAATAAATTACTTACAATGCTGGGAGATGATGGAACTCGTTTAAAAATAAATTTATTGAAAAAAAAAAACATAAAATGTAAGGGGTGTGTACACATATAATTCCACAAGAGTGTTTAAAAGTGAAAAAATGTTACACTCACAGACTCACCAGCAATTGTAAGGAGCGTAAAAACCGCTCTTTCTGTCTGCACAGGCTCGGCTGTTGAATTTTCAAGCAAATTGCTTCCAAAATACGAAGATGATGTGTAGACCATGCACTGTGCAAGACAGTAAACCAGCTGTCCTCATATGCCAAGGCACACACTTGATTGTCCAAAAGATGGACACTTGATTGTCCAAAAGATATATATATATATATATATATATATATATATATATAGATAGATAGATAGATAGATAGATAGATAGGTGTGAGTTTGTAACCCTGGGTTTCACACTCTTGCGATCGTCAGACAAACTGATTAATTTTTTAAAAAATTGGTTATATGTAGGGTTGCATATATTCATGTATTTTGTGGAAGTGGGGGGAAATCTGTCATCATGACAGATGCAGATATAGTGTACACTATTCGAATATACCAACCGAATGCTTATGCATGTGCGCAATGGCATAAAGAAACATATATATGCTGAGCCCAGCACGATTCGCATATATATGTTTATGCAATCCCCAGTAGGCGAACGCATGTATGTGTGTGTCCTTGCGCTCATCAATGGGTATACAAATGTAGATATATATATATGTCTACATCTGTCATGACAACAGATTTTCCCCCACTTCCACAAAAATACACGAATATATACAACCCTACATAAAACCAATTTTTAAAAAAATTAATCATTTTGTCTGACAATCACCAGAGTGTGAAACCCAGGGTTACAAACTCACACCTATCTATATGAATATGTCAGCTCTATCACTGATATTAAGCACTTTCAAATAAGTACCACACATTTATAATATATAAATAATATAATATATATAACAAATTGCATATATATATATATTGATATCTATAATCATATACATACACTTTTCATATATATATATATATATATATATATATATATATATATATATATTTGTTTTTCTTTAATCTGAAGTGGAAGAGTAGGAAGGTAAATTCCAAGAACCTGATCCTAATCAATATTAAAAATTTTTAACATTAAAAAGTGATGGAGGCAGAGAGCTCAATGTATTAAGAATACAGAGCCAATATAAATTAGAGAAAATTTTCAAAATTCAAATTATATCCAGCATTCCTTAACAAGGTATTATAGTTAAATTTTTTGTATAATTTTTCAGGTGATCTAACAATTTTTTTTCTTTTCAGAACATAAAAGAGAGATTGCTGCCCAAATACACAATTTTTAAATCACATAACCTGACAACCAACAAAAACGTAATAATTTTTAACTTAACTAATATCTTATGTCATATATAAATATATATATATATATTTTTTTTTTTAAATCATATCACCCCGAGCAAGGCAGTAACGCCACTGATGTGCAGAGGGCTACATAGGAGTGAAAAGATTGGAAAAGAGAAAGCTGGAAACCACATCCTAAACAGGGAACAAGGGATGAGCCTCTTAACCTGTTCAATAGACGTGGGTGGAGTGTGAACTGGGCGATAGTTTAGTCTATCTACTCCAATTGGGAAAAAAAAAAAAAAAAGTGAGAAGATTGGAAAAGAGAAAATCTTTCTTAGGGATTTTATATCGAAATGTTCTTTCAACATTTTTTAATATTGAAAATTTATTTTATATATATATATATATATAAACTATCGAAAAGAAGTGTCATGCATGATACATGCTTAGGCAATCATGTCTTTAAAGAGACACGACTGATTGGTCAAAAGATATGCTGCAGTAGATGGCCATTAGTTTCTGCAGTAGACTGGTTACTAACTATAGAATCCAATCTGGCCTGTTATTGATTGATTTGTTTTTTAGTGATTATCAACCTTTGGCAGGTTATTTAAACCCAGAAAATATAGTTATATAATTTTGGGAGGTTAATAATAATTTGGTGATACAAGTCTTACTATTAACCCTTAGTTGGGAAGAGTACAGGTGGATTCATTTCTTTCCCAAGAGCAATTTTCCATAAGTCAATATAGTGAGCTTGACTGGGATTTGAATTCAGCTCTCTGATTTCCAATTCTCTTCTGTTATCCATTACACCAGACATACATCCAAGCTCACAGCACCTGGTATTCCCAGGTTATCATTGACTCGGCTAGCTGATGCTTAGTTTCAATGTAATAAGACTTTGAAAATATATTATTCTAAATTATTCTTAATAGTTTAATTCAATATATTCTTGTTGTTTTTGTTTTGTTTTTTTTTTTAATCATATCACCCCGAGCAAGGTGGTAATGCCACTGATGTGCAGGGGGCTACATAAGAGTGAAAAGACTGGGAAAGAGAAAGCCGGAAACCACATCCTAAACAGGGAACAAGGGATGAGCCTCTTCACCTGTTCAATAGATGAGGGTGGAGTGTGAACCGGGTGATAGATTAGTCTATCTACTCAATTGAAAAAAAAAGAAAACAAAAAGAAAAGAGTGAAAGGGTTGGAAGAGAGAAAGCCGGAAACCGCATCCTGAACAGGGAACAAGGGATGAGCCTCTTCACCTGTTCAATAGACGTGGGTGGAGTGTGAACCGGGTGATAGTTTAGTCTATCTACTCCAATTGAAAAAAAAATAAAATAAAATAAAAAGAGTGAAAAGGTTGGAAGAGAGAAAGCCGGAAACGACATCCTAACCAAGGAACAAGGGTTGAGCCTCTTCACTTGTTCAATAGACGAGGGTGGAGTGTGAATTGGTGGATGGTTTAGTCTATCTACTCCAATGGAAAAAAAAAAAGAAAAGAGTGAAAGGTTGGAAGAGAGAAAGCCAGAAACCACATCCTAAACAGGGAACAAGGGATGAGCCTCTTCACCTGTTCAATAGATGTGGGTGGAGTGTGAACCGGGCGATAGTTTAGTCTATCTATTCCAATTGAAAAAAAAAAAAAAGAGTGAAAAGGTTGGAAATACAAATACATTTATTACATCGAATACATAAATATTAAATATTTTAATATTTCCAAATATTATTTTTATTATTTCTTTAAATTAATTTAAATAATTTAAAATATAAATGGTACATAAAAAGATAGCAATATTTAAATAAAGCACAAAGATGAAAGATTTTATCTTGTTTCATTGGTCCAACTTTATACTTTTTACTGTGTCTTATATTGATATTAAGCGAAAAAAAATAACAATTCTTTTGAAAAATCCAAAACCACATGATTGCTAGGGTTATTGATTTTTTATTACTTAAAAAAATCAGATTTTTTAAAAAAATTAAATATATATATATATATTTTTTTTTTTCTGCTTGTTTTAGTTTTTATTTTAGCCCATAAAGATAACCAAAGAATGAGGGAAACAAATACGAATTGCTTGAGAGATTAAGAGGGACAGTAGAATTTGCACTTTTTATAAAATAAATGCTTGAACAGTGGGTTTTTAATGTGTTCTTCCACGTTTTTGGGATATATATATATATGGCAGATTAATGGGGTCTCTATGGGATCCCCTCTGGGCCCTGCCTTAGCCAATATATTTGTGGGTTTCTATAAGTCATCCCTCTTCACACATAACAATAAGTCGTCCATGTATTATCGGTATGTGGATGATACTTTTTGTCTGTTTGATAGTGAGCTTGAGGCTGACTCATTTCTTGCTATTTTGAATCAGTTGCATCCATCTCTAAAATTTACAATAGAAAAGGAGTCCGAATGTTGTTTATCATTTCTCGATGCTTTTGTTCATCCAACTTCAAGTGAATTTAAATCTTCTGTGTTTCGCAAAGTCATGTTTTCAGGATTGTATATGGTGTGAAACTCATTTTGTCCGAGAAAGCAAAAACTTAATTTGATTACAACCCTTACACATAGGGCTTTTAAAATTTGTGATTTTATCCGCAGCACCTTATCCAAAAATGGTTATCCTAGTGATGTTGTTAATGGTGTGATGCATGATAAAATAAACAGTTTTTCTAAGGATAAGCTGTATACTGTGGGAAAATGTCCAGTTTGTTTAAGGCTTCTTTGCATTGGTTTGCATAGTGAGCTTTTGGCTATGCAATTTCTAGAGCAGTTACTTCTTGTTATTTCTCTGCTCAGATTAGGGTCCATTTTGGCATTCATTCTGTTTTTCTGTCTATGAAAAAGGACTTACTTCCTCCACATCATATTTCTTCTGATGTTTATAAGGTTATTTGTAGTTGTGGTAATGACTACATAGGAAGGATGTCACAAAGATTGGATTGCAGAATTAAGCAACATGTGCCATTAAGAATTCTCAAAACGGATGTCCGTGTGGGTAAACATGTGAACACTTCTGGGTCAGCAATCACTGAACACCTGATAAATAGCAGAAATTGTGTGACTGGCTTCAGTGTGGATCAGTTCACTGTGTTGTCTGGTTCACACTCAGTGTTTCACTTACAGGCATTGGAGTCACTATATATCAAAACTAGGATCCCCGTCTCTCTGTAAACAGAGAGAGTGTGTGATAGGACTCCACATAATTACCATCTAGTGCCTGCCCCCCCCTTTTTTCCTCTTTTCATGTTCATCTTCAGTTTTAATATTTTAAAATATTGAAGAATTAAAAAACAAGTCCCAGTTGACCCTGATGAAGAACGGGATTGAAACCGGTCAGTCATTTTCGTGTTTCTTATTTCTTATTTCTTCATCTTAAAAAATGCCTGTAAATATGAAGTTTACTTTGTTTCTTGCTATGATAAAATTTTGTACTTATAATAATTTATTTATATATATATATATAGTCATCCGCAGACAGTACGGTTAGACTCCGATTGCTTTTAACCCAGGATTGAAACCCGACCAAATTGGCATCAGTCGGCGATTCTACCTTTGAGCTATGGCCGCTTGGTAGAAGAAGGCATATATATATATATATATATATATATATATAAGGTTGTTACATAAAAAATAATGGCCAATTTCAGAAAAATAATTTTATTCTTGAAAAATTAACCCTCTAGGGCCATTCGTATCATATTTGATACAGTATGAAAACAAGCCTTGAAAGAAATATTTTCCTGAAAAATTTTTTAAGAGAAATATTTTATAAATTTCAAATAAAAGCAGTACTGACTGCTCAGTCAATGAATACCAAATGTTTCCTTATAGGGAAATACTAAATGTTTCCTTATAGGGAAATACTGTATCAAATATGATACGAATGGCCCTAGAGGGTTAACTGTAGAAATGTTGAAATTAGTCAAAATATGAGCCTTGAGCGTCTATGCACCTCTGCCATCGAACAGCATGATTATTTTCTCCTTTCTAATCTTACTGGTTTTTTTTTTTTTTTTTTTTTTTTTTTTTTCAATTGGAGTAGATAGACTAAACTATCGCCCGGTTCACACTCCACCCACGTCTATTGAACAGGTGAAGAGGCTTATCCCTTGTTTCCTGTTTAGGATGCGGTTTCCGGTTTTTCTTTTCTAATCTTCTCACTGTTTTTTCAATTGGAGTAGATAGACTAAACTATCGCCCGGTTCACACTCCACCCACATCTATTGAACAGGTGAAGAGGCTTATCCCTTGTTTCCTGTTTAGGATGCGGTTTCCGGTTTTTCTTTTCTAATCTTCTCACTGTTTTTTCAATTGGAGTAGATAGACTAAACTATCGCCCGGTTCTCACTCCACCCACGTCTATTGAACAGGTGAAGAGGCTCATCCCTTGTTTCCTGTTTAGGATGCGGTTTCCGGTTTTTCTTTTCTAATCTTCTCACTGTTTTTTCAAGGTTGGAGTAGATACACTAAACTATCGCCCGGTTCTCACTCCACCCACGTCTATTGAACAGGTGAAGAGGCTCATCCCTTGTTTCCTGTTTAGGATGCGGTTTCCTGTTTTTCTCTTTTCTAATCTTCTCACTCTTATGTAGCCCCCTGCACATCAGTGGTGTTACCGCCTTGCTTGGGGTGATATGATTAAAAAAAAAAAAGAAAAAAGCTATTAGCTGTAATGCAACGAAATCTTTGAAATCTGTTTTAGGGACCTAAAAGTTTTACTATTTAAAAATGTGCTTAAAAGTTTAAAAAAAATAATTAATGAGATCAGAAGAATACAGAGGATGTGGTAAACTCTCATATCTCAAATCTGTGAGTTTTTGCAATGTCATTCTTGCGACATGTGGCTGTGCATTATCATAGAGCAGAATTAGACCACATTGATTCACCAATGCAGGTTTCATTTTTTGCAGGCACACATGCATTTCAGCAAGCTGATTGCAGTAAAGCTCTGCATTAATGCTCTGCTTTGGCTTCCAGAAAGCAATTGACCTGATCATTTACAGTTATCATAAAGGATCTACTTTTCACCACAATTCAGTCAAGAAAGAGATCATTGGTGTTATGCTGAAAGAGCATCAAGCACACTTCAAAACATTTAAGTTTTTTATTTTCATTGATATCATTCAGCTTTTTCACCTTGCCAATACTGTTGTGAGACTGTTACAGAGCTGACACCAAGCATGTGAGCCATTTCTCTGACACTTTGATGCCGGTTTTGCACAACAACTGCTTGCAATTGTTTGTTGTCAAGACTGTATGACCATCCTCTACCATCTTCAAATTCAAGGCTTTCATCACCAGTACGGAATTTCTGGAACCACCTTCGTACTGCCTGATCACTTGTGGACCAGCCTCCCCATGTTCTGTTGATAATGGCAGAAGTTTGGGAGGAATTGTGCCTAAGTTTGAATGCATGCAAAAAAAGTAAATGAAGATCATGTTTTGTCAGGTTAATAATTAAGAGCTTCTATGCTTCAAGACTATTTCTCTTTGAAAATAACTTTAAAAAATTATTAAAGAGCACACATTAATTACTACATATACCAAAATTCACCTAATATATATTGTAAATACTATATTAAAATGGCTTTTGAAAATACAACACTTCAAGTGGCCATTATTTTTGTAACAACCTAATACACACACACACACACACACACACACACACACACACACACACACACACACACACACACACACACACATATATCTAATCTAATATCTAATCTGTCTAAATCTAAAACTAAATCTAAACTTATTTATAAATGGAACTTTGTCTGTGTGTGTATGTGTATGTGTGTATGTATGTGTCCATTACCTATAGACTCCGAAATGGCTGAACTGATTTTCTTGAAAATTTGCACAGTTGTACTATAAGCGTCTGCGAGTGTTCTTAGCTAGGTTTTGTGTCGAGGTATCACAGATAAATATCAAAAATCAATAATTGAAAAAATCGGGTTTTAGAAGGAGTGGTCAATTTTAATCAAATTTGATACACTCATAGACAAAGACATAAGAAACAATATTCAGAAGTTTCAAGATTGCAGTTCTTACAATAGTGCAGAAAATCAATAATATATATATATATATATAAAAGGTAAGATATTTGTGTGTGTCTGTTTATATGCCTCTATGTCTATGTATACAGACATAGAGGCAGATAAACAGACACACACAAACATCTTACCTTTTATATATATATATATATATTATCGATTTTCTGCACTATTGTAAGAACTGCAACCTTAAAATTTCTGAATATTGTTTCTTATGCGTTTGTACATGAGTGTATCAAATTTGATTAAAATCGGACCACTCCTTCTATAACCCGAGCTTTTCGATTATCGATTTTCAATATTTATCAGGGGTACCTCAACACAAAACCTAGCTAAGAACACTTGCAGATGATTATAGTACAACTGTGTAAATTTTCAAGAAAATCAGTTCAGCCTTTTTGGAGTCTATAGGTAATGGACACACACACAGACAAAGTTCTATTTATAAATAAGTTTATATATATATATATATATATATAAATAAATAACATTATATATATATATATATATATATATATATATATATATCCATGGAAGGAATACAATGTAAAAATGTTCCAAGATTTTTGACTTTTCAAGCATTTTTAACAACTTCACTGGCCATTTTAAAGGATTTTATTTTTCCAGTTCTGTTATTGTGTCCTCTTGTTTGACTGTAATGTAATTTTTGTGTTTTTGAAAAGGAGAGTTCTTTAACACTATCACATGATGCATGCAGATGGGCATTGCATAGGCGTCTGTTCATTTTTTTAAAAACTTTCAACACCACATTTCCATTGTTAAATAATGTAAGGTTGATGGTAGGAGAGAATTGTTTGATATATATAGTGCCTCACTTATAGCAAGGTGCCTTTGATATTGTGATTTAAATAGTATTTTTGTAGGGTTCTTTTAAGTTATGGGTTAATAAATGTTTTTTTATTGCATTATTATTATTAGACAGGTGGCATGTTAGGTGTCTACTGAGAAAAGAGGTAGTATGGCCAATATAGGTAAAAAAAAACTTTAAAAAAAAAAAAGATTACATTATAGTCAAATATGAGGGCATAATATGAACACCAGAAAAATAAAATCCTTGAAAATGAACAGTGAAGTGGATGATACTGGTTGGAAAGTCAAAAATTATGGAATGTTTTTACACTCCTTGTCACTGGCAAAAAGAAAACATGTAAGAATACTGGAAAAACAAAATTTAATAAGATTTTCTTTGTTGGTCGTTTTTAACAAAACATTTTTAAATGAAAGATTGCTGCCCAAATATACATTATATATTGGAGTAGATAGACTAAACTATCGCCTGGTTCACACTCCACCCACGTCTAATGAATGGGTGAAGAGGTTCATCCCTTGTTTCCTGTTTAGGATGTGGTTTCCGGCTTTCTCTTTTTCAATCTTTTACTCTTTTCCAATCTTTTATTCTTATTTATTTATTTTTTTCTCAATTGGAGCAGATAGACTAAACTATCGCCCGGTTCGCACTTCACCCACGTCTATTGAACGGGTGAAGAGGCTCATCCCTTGTTTCCTGTTTAGGATGTGGTTTCCGGCTTTCTTTCTCTCTTCCAATCTTTTCACTCTTACGTAGCCCCTTGCACATCAGTGGCATTACCACCTTGCTCAGGGTGATATGATTAAAAAAGAAAAATACACATATATATATATATATATATATATATATATATATAGACAGTAAAATGAAAGAAAGAAACATAGAATATTAGTATGTTATGATTTGGGGTAAGTTCTTAATAATCATATATATATATATATATATAAATGTACATTGTATGTCCATTGTGGTGCAATGAATATTGACTTGGAACATAAAAATCAGGGAGGCAAGTTCGAATTCCAGTTAAATTCCTTGCATTCATCTCCACACAAATACTATTGGGAAAGATATTATTCCATCTCTTCCCTCCAGTTATGGGTTTAAATAACAGGACAGATTTTATAGCTAACAACCAGTCTACCACAGAAAGTAATGGCAACCTACTGTGGACTGCCCAGTCAGTCATGTCTCTTTTGGAACATGATTGCCGAAGCATATATCATGTATAGCACTTAACTGACTGACTGATATATATAAATAAAAACAAAAGGCAAATTTATTAAAGCCTATATATATATATATATATATATATGCCTGTGTGTGTGTGAGTGTAAGTGCATGCATGTGTGTGTAAAATTTCAGATACATCTAAAAATATATCTGTATAAGGACAATATTAATAAAGACAAATTGAAAACTTATCTTTAAACTTTTTTTTTATTTATACTGTTGTTTTACAAATATATTTTTAGTCATATCTGAAATGTTACACCAATATATATATATAGTAAATAATATTTTATAAATTTCTGTCAATTATACATGGGTACATATGTATCTGTGTTTGTTATACATCAATACATTTATGGATCTCTTTCTCTCTCTTACTATATATATATATATATATATATATATATATATATATATAGTGATCTGCATATATATATATACATATATAAACATTAGAAAATACAAAGGATTTTAAATAAACTTTTTTATGTACTTTTCATTTTAATGTTCAATTTTATTACTCACTTTTACTTTTATACACTTCCTGATATACATTTTGCTCTATTTAATGTTTTGACTGCATTTACTCATTCTTTTCTTTCTTCATATTTTTATGTACCAGCACATTTTTCATTTAATTGTACTTTCGTTTTTTTTTAATTACAAATCAACTTACATTGTACAGCTTATGCTTTTGTATTATTATTATTATTTCATTTTTTCTATCTTTCATTTTTTGTATATCATTCATACTTTATATCCGATCATTTGTGCTTGCATCTCAATTTGATCTTTTTTGCTCTGTACATTTATTTTCAGTGCTACTTCAATAAAAGAGCAAAATATGCTAAGCTATAAAATACGCCAACTCTGTTTTTCACCCAATAACGACTTTGCGGATGTCATGTGATTTCAGTACAATTGACACCCGCACATCAACATTGTACTCGTTTAAGTCTTATTTGGCTTTCAAAAGACTTTATTTGTTTGGCTTGTTCTTTTTAATATGCCTTTTGTGGCTGTCCTAATTCTGAATGTTCGACCTCGCAGTCAATGTTTTTCCCATTTGTTATCTTGAAGTCATTTATTATAGCAAAACATTATCGTTATTGTTTTTATTATCATTATCCTATAGCAAATACATTATTTTTATTATGATTCTTTATTGTTTTCTGCCTCATTTTTAATATTATTAACTAGCTAATAACCATAAAAATGGCATGATTATTTATGTATGGATTAGAACTTAAGATCAAAGTATCAGTATGTATTGTTGAAAATCAAAGTTTTTCCTCCTCTGCCTAGGATCAAAGTGGTGCTGTCCATTTCTCTGCCTTAGATAAAAATGTTACTTCACAACACTCAGCCTAGAATCAGTGTAGTATCTGTGCACTCTAAGATAAAAGCTTTGCTTCCCAGCAGTATGCCTAGGATTAGTCTAGTATCTGTGCACTCTTCTTAGGATCAAATGTTGCTCACCAATCCTCTGCCTAGAACCAGTATAGTATCTGTGCATTCTACCTAAGATAAAAGTTTTGCTTCCCAATAGTATACCTAGGATCAGTGCACTCTTTCTAGGATCAAAATTTTACTCATCAACCCTCTTCGTAGGATCAGTGTAGTATCTGGGTACTCCATCTAAGATGTGTTGCTCTCCCCAGTACTACACCCAGGACCACTATCTCTGGACTCCACCTAAGATAAAAGTACAGCTCCCCAATTCTTTGGCTAGAATCAGTGCATTGTTAATAAAAATGTTGATGATGAACTCTCTATCTAGGATTAGCCTAGTCTCTGCACACTTTCCCTATGATCAATGGCTTGCTTTCCAAACATATGTTGCTCTCCAAATCTCTGCCGGTGTAGTATCTGTACACTCCTTCTAAGATGTGCTGCTACCAAGAACTACACCTAGAACCCGTATCTGTGGAACACGCATCCAGTTTCTTGCTTCCCAGTCAACTTTGATCCTCAAAAATTTAAATGCAATGTCAATCTTGCTATTTACATTGTTTGAACTATTGTCTTTATCTTTATTGTCATATCCACGATGTTTTGACCATTGGATACTCAGGTCTTCTTCAGGTGATATATTTATAAACTTTTGAACCAAACACTTTATTTTGTCCATCAGGGGAAATTGTTCTAATTCCACGTGCCATGTCTTTTCTAGATCTCTAAGTTTCATTCATTTCCCTTAAGTAATTCAACTTCCAAAGTTTTTGTTCATCTTTTCTGTGGCCAGGTATTGAACTCACAACTTCTTAGGCCAAATCACTAGAATAGTTTAAATAATGCTTTTATCCTTTGAGCTATGTGTAGGTAATAAGTGATGCTGAAATATCCAGAAAAGGCATGGCATGTGGAACTAGAACATTCTAACCCAGTAAACAAAATAAAGGTTTTGGTTCAATATTTCAACATATATCATCTGAAGATAGTTGGAGTGTACAATGGCAAAAATGTTGTGAATACGACATTAACACATCACTCAATAAATCCCGAGCCTAACTAATAAAACAACAATTTTTAGGCAAAATTCAACTTTTTCCATCAACTTTCTCCTTCTATGATTATACACTGATTCTAATGCTTCTCAAAAATTTGATGCCTTTTTTGGAGAACAATTTGTCTTTGGCCTCAAAACACCTCAATTTTCAATATCAGTTCTTCATTGGAGCCAAGTCTCTTTTCTTGAAACAATTTATTGAGGCCTGCAAACAGCCAGTAGTTGTTGGGAGCCAGATCTAGAGAATATGGTGAATGCAGAAGCAATTTAAAGTGCAATTCATGTGGTTTTACCATAATTCCACATCCTGAATTTTCATAACAGATTTAGGGTAGGTGTTGTCATTTTTCATCCCAATTCCAGATCATATTTTCTGTTTTAGAAAGGTTTATCATGAGTTCTATTTTTTAGAATAATTGGTTTTTTTTTTGTCTTTTATAATCATTTCACCCCAAGTCAGTACTGCTACTGGTGCACAGTGGGTGGTACAGTGAGAAGAAAGGAAAAAATAGAGTAATATACAGGGGATGTTGAAGAAAGGATAAGAGAAAGATGGGAAACAAATAGATAGAATATGGATAGAATAGATAGATGGCAATTGACATTGCACTTGAATTTTTGGAGATTGTAGCTATCAAGGAAGTAAATATACGGAAGGGAATTCCATGGGAGGGAAGTGTGAGAAAAGTCCTCAAGTGATGTGGTTTCCGTTATTTGGTACAGTTCTTTGTTTGTGATTCTGTAGTGCCAGTCTACAAGATTCAAAGAAGGATGGTATTCACCAAGATCCCCAGACTCAACATGCACAAAATTATTTTTAACCATTGAATTTAGAAAGCGATTATATAAGTCTGACAGTTTAGATATTTCAGAACAAATTTGATTCAATTCATGACATCCATATAAAGTCTCAATATTTAAGAATAATTAAGAGATTTTAGGCTCATGTTTTGGTTCTAAGCAATTTGTTGTGTTGAGTGAAACTATCTTCGTCACCACCTCTTCTCTGATCAAATTTCTTTATCTCCTATACAAAATATGCTATAATTGATCCATACACTGAAGTATTTAAAGTGTTTGGTATTTAATAATTCCACATCCTGAATTTTTATGATAGATTCAGGATAGGTGTCGTCATTACTTTTATCCCGATTCCAGATCATATTTTCTGTTTTGGAAAGGTATATCATGAGTCCTATTTCTTGGAATAACTGTGAGATGATGCTGATTTTTGGTTCAAGAAGTTTCTTATATTAATATGAATACCTATGTCATCGCCATATCCTTCACCCCTCATCATCACTATGTTGACTTGAGGAGAGAAAGCAGGATTGCTGACTTTTATTAGTTGATTTATGGGATGTGGAATGAAATACTTAAATTATCAATAACCATGATATTCACAAAGATACATCAATGATTCAGATTATTTCTTTTTAAATTCCAGATGCCTACATATTTACCAATAAGATTTTTCATGACTCTGCAATTTTTATATATTTCTAAGTAAAGAAACAGACTTTATTTGATGGACTATGAGCACGTACCTTCGTTATTTCTTATTATTTTAAAAGAGGCTAATAATTAACGGAGAAAGCAAGATATTTACTCGGAATCATTAAATTTGCTTCTGTGCACATAATTTTACCAATTTAGACAAATGATGTGCTCTCAACGGAGGTAGAAGATTCTTCCTATTTCACTTTGAATTTTTAAATTTGGTCTACTAAATTACGGCCATTATTCATCAGTCAAACACGAAATGGTGATCATCTTAAAATGATGATAACCTCAGCCACGAGAGCCTCAAAGCTATTTTTAATGAGATCTATTGTGCATGATGAATAAATGTTGATTGAGTGCACAAAAAAGATATTACACTAATGGATAAAAGTTTTATAAAGTCTTTAGTTAATGCATCTCTCTTTCTTATATATATATATATATATATATATATATATATGCAGCAATCACTCTTTTATAAAAGTTTCATTAAAAATAAATGACAAAGTGTGATGGTTAAGATTTTTATGGAATTTTTCATGTGATTATATGATTTTTTCTTTTGACATAAATTATATAAAAATTGTTCACATGTTTTGTTCATCTGAGTACTTTCTACTATACTTTTAGCCATTATCAAGGTTGGATTTTATTTTACTTATAACAGAATGTATGCAGTGTTATGTATGTTTGTAAAGTAGTGTATATGTTTGTTGTTTGCAAGTGTGTGTTTTAAGTTTCTTGATTGCCAGAGGTTTTCTCAAATATATATATCTTTGAGAAAACCTCTGGCAATCAAGAAACTTATATTACATATTATATTGTTGTATTACATATAACAGAATGTATGCAGTGTAATCTATGTTTGTAGAGTAGTGTGTATGTTTTATGTTCTGAACATGGTAAGTACATTGTTAGCATAGAAAATGTTGGAGAAAATGTTAATGCCATCTTTGTTATCTGTGTGCTTATTGTTGTTGTTATTAGTCAAGTTTGAAAGAAAATGTCTAATGTGGTAGTCCACCAAATAATTTAGAAATTTGTTGTTCACAAGTGTTTGTTTTGAGTTTCTTGATTGACAGAGGGCTTCTCAAAGATATCTCATATTTTAAATTTTAATTCTTGTCCACTCTCATCAAATAGAGGAGAATTGATATTACATAACAGTTCAGTACATTTGACAAATAACTTGATTGCCAGATGTCTTCTCAAAGATGTCATATTCTAAATTTGTTATTACTGAGGATGTTTTTGAGTCTTTGAAAATTGTAAATAGAAATATAATTGTTAGGGCACCACTCCTATTTGACTACAAATGGACTGTTCCCATTGCTATATATAGCAATGGTGGATTCTCTACAAGAGAGTTGTAGAGAGTCACTTGAGAGTCTCTAATGAGTTACTGAAGAGTCAGTGTGAGTCAGTGAAGAGTTAGTCACACTTCCGGTGGTGTACCAGAAGTAATCACATATACACACGCCTTACGACAGATTGGACTCTTGTATCTTTCTATTGTAAATATTACTAATCACTTCTGTACTTACTAACCAGCTTTCCGCGGAATACAACTTATATTCTGATTCTGTTGTTGAATTATTCATTTCTACTTGGTGACATAACAATAATTCAGAGATTATATATATAAACTGTACTGTGCAAAAGAATTAGGACAAGAACTATTTTATCTTTTATGAGGCATTAAAATAAAGTTTAAAATTGCCCCTGTCCTAATACTCTAACACACTACCAGTAGTCTGTAAAAGTATTAGGACAGGGGTGATTTTCCTAAAAACCTCACCAAAATTCAAATACAGGGTGAAAAGCCAAACCTTTGTAAGAATTATTTAACTAAAAAGGAAGAGGAAGGAAGGCTTTGGAATTTGAATTAGCCTCCACAAAGCCATTATCTCAATTCTTTTGAACATCAATGGAATATTTTGGGTAAAAAAATTGATAAATTTAATCTTACTTTGCAAGACACACTTTGGGAACAAATACAAGCTGCTTGGCAGGAGATACCATTAGATACACTGAAGAAGCTTGTGATGCCAAAGCCTGATAGAATGAAGGCTGTGATCAAAGCAAAAGGCTGTTATACTAAATATTAAATTTATTTTGTAACAAGTATTTTTTCTTGTTAAAGCATTTGTTGAGTAAATCAAATAAAATTATTTCATTAAACTGTTTATTTTCTGTCAATATGCCTCATAAAAGATAAAATAGTTCTTGTCCTAATACTTTTGCACAGTACTGTATATGTATATATAATCTCTGAATTATATTTATATATATATATGTGTGTGTGTGTGTGTGTGAAGGATACCTTAACGCATCATTTAAAGTGGTTATAAATTAAAAGTCATTTTTATGAACTAATTAGTTTATATCTTCGGACCACACTATATTCATTCCATTTAGTACAAATATTTTCCCAGAAAATATATATATATATAAATTGTTAAATATAACAGACAATTAATGTCTATTTTTACGCATGAGCAGTTCTGAAAATTGTATTTTAGCTTTAATTTCAGGTGAAAAATAAAGACAAAAATTGTCTAAGATTTGGATTATTTTTTATTATGCTGGTTCTAAGCTTTCGACTCACATGAGCCATCTTCAGAGAGGTTACAGGGATGTTAACATAAAGGCATCTACCATCAAAGATGATATTATCTTATGTTGACATAAAACATTGCTATGCGGTGATAACAGTAACCAAATAGCAGACGTAGATTGTAAAGTTATAATACGGTTCTATGACCTCACTTTGATGATGAATGTCTTCATGTTAACTTCCCTGTAACCTCGCTGAAGATGGCTCATGTGAGTCGAAAGCTTAGAACCAGCAAAATAAAAAACATTATCCAAATGTTGAACAATTTTTGTCTTTATTTTTACCTGAAATTAAAGCCAAAATAAAATGTTTAGAACGGTTCATGATTAAACATAATAGACATTTATTGTCTCTTATATTTAACAGTATATGTTTAGAAATTTATCTGCTGCCTCGATACACTAAATATATATATAATATATAATAATATGAACACCAGAAAAATAAAATCCTTGAAAATGAACAATGAAGTGGATGATACTGGTTGGAAAGTCAAAAATTATGGAATGTTTTTACACTCCTTGTCACTGGCAAAAAGAAAACATGTAAGAATACTGGGAAAACAAAATTTAATAAAATCTTCTTTGTTGGATGTTTTTAACAAAACATGTTTAAATGAAAGATTGCTGCCCAAATATACATTATATATATATATATATATATATATATATATATATATATATATTGACAGTAAAATCAAAGAAAGAAACACAGAATGTTAGTACGTTATGATTTACGGTAAGTTCTTATTGGTCAGATATATATATATGAATGTACATTGTATGTCCATTGTGGTGCAATGAATATTGACTTGGAACATAAAAATCAGGGAGGCAAGTTCGAATTCCAGTTAAATTCCTTGCATTCATCTACACACAAATACTATTGGGAAAGATATTATTCCATCTCTTTCCTCCAGTTATGGGTTTAAATAACAGGACAGATTCTATAGCTAACAACCAGTCTACCACAGAAAGTAATGGCAACCTACTGTGGAATAATCTTCTCCCCAGTCAGTCATGTCTCTTTTGAGACATGATTGCCGAAGCATGTATCACGTATGGCACTTAACTGACTGACTGATATATATAAATAAAAACAAAAGGCAAATTTATTAAATAGATTGAATAAATATATATATAAATCATGGAAAGCTTTTTCATAGCAGGAAAAAAAAGTTTTTTGGAATATTTCTTATCAAGTTATATCACAAAGTAATGAAATATAAATTGTTGTAACTTGGTAAATGTTCATATGTACCATATTTAAACATTTATGACGAAGTCCAAAGTTTTAGATTACTTGCAATCCATTTTTTTTTTTTTTGCAATTTTACTTCTGTGATAAATGGCAACTACAGGTTCTAATATAAAAAACAAAATCCTTGGCATAAAATTTTTATTGTTAATAGTTTGAACTGGTGTACGAGTTAGTGTATTGAAGTCATATCTAAGTTCTTTTTATCTGATAAATTTGATACTCTTTTCACAACTACCAATCAAAACAAGAGGTTTGGCTAATCTATTTGGAGAAGGGCTGTAAAAAAAACAAATTCTTAGATAAAAATCTACCCCTCCCCATTGTAATAGACAAGAAGAGAAGTAAATTTGGAAGAGAAATACAGTAGAAGAATAAGAATGAAAAAGAGAAAGGATGCAAAAAGGAAATAGAAAAAAAAAAATGAATGTTAAATACTGAAGGAAAAAATGAAAGTTAACGACAACTGATGGGAGGAAGAAATAAAAAGAAGGGAAGAAAGGAAATTTGGGAATGTTGGAAAAGAAATGAAAAAGAAAGAAAAAGTAAAGAAAATATGTGTGGAAAAGAAAAGGAAGATAAAGATATATGATGGAAAGAAAGAAAGAAAGAAAGAAAGAAAGAAAGAAAGAAAGAAAAAGAAAGAAAGAAAAGAAAGTTATTCTGGAAATATTGGACAAGGAATGAAAAACAAAGAAAAAGTAAAGAAGAAATAATAATTGGGAAAGAAAAAAACGATGAAGGTAAATAGTGAAAGAACGAGGTAAAAAGAATGAAAAAAAGCAATATATGGAATATTAGAAAAGGAATATAAAAGAAAGAAATAAAGAAAAAATTGTAACTGGAAAAAAGAAAGATAAAGGTTGAAACAAAATAATTAGGAGAAAACCAGGAAGAAAAATAAGAAGGATTTAAAATGAATGAAAATAAGAAAGAAAAGAATGGGAGCCAAGGAAACATAATGAAAAATTTAGAAAAAAAAAGATATATAATAAAGAAAGAAGAAAAAGTAACCGTAAAGAAGCAGGAGAATGAAATTGAAAGAAGGAAGGAAAGATGTAAAAAAAGAAAAAATTTGAAAGAAAATCAAAAGAAAAATACAGAGGGAAAGATAAAATTGAATAAAAAGACTTAAATAAATAGAAAGCGAGAAAAAACAAAAGAAGGGGAGAAATTAAATGAAAAAAAAAAGGAAAACACAAACAAGAGAAACCAAAATAGTTAATGTAAGAAATAAAGGGGAGATAATGAAGATCATATTGGCTTTGATCAAATTGTAGATAAGTAAACGGGCCGACAGTAAAGTCAATATTTGTTTGAAAATAAGTATTATTGATATTGGTTTGACCCCCAGATGAATTTCATCTCTGCAGGGAAATGGCAAAAGCCAGAGAATAACAAAAAGAAATTAGAAAGCAAAACTGCCAAACTATAACCGTAGCATCATGGCTGACTGTTGATTATGGATGAACATGTCCAAGTCTCTGGCCAATAGCCAATCTATTTCGACAATCTCTATAGCTGCAGTATCTTTCCTCACCCAACCAAGCCTTTTCTTAGCCACAATTGATAAACCATAAATTTTGTTCTGCTAAACCTCTCCAATGCCAGACTCTGACCTTAACTATATATTTCTTTTTTACCCTTTTTTGTAAGAATGATTTAATGTTACTTTGATTCAAAAACAAGAGCCTTTTTTTTACATAGAGCCTCATTTTGATATTTGGAATTTTGCTTTGACATGTCCACTTACAAACATTCAGTTCTATTTTATGCATAGCCAGTTTAGAACTTCCATAATCCTTTATTTCATTTTTAAAAGTTAGGGAGCTTTCCATAGATTTCCATAGATTTCATTTTGTATTTTCAAAATACAGCTTGAAAGTTTGGCCAGCAGAGAAAAAACTGGTTCAGTGTAAACCCAATCTCAATAAAATATATTCAGGTATAAAAGAATTAAATAAAGTTTTTAATAACTCTAGCATTTATGTAAGTAAATGTTGTCATTGACTTACAACCATGATTGGTTATAACTGACAGGTTGTAAATTGATCTGTTCATAAGACGGCCTGTGACTATTTTGATAGCTTTCTTTAGCAAACGTAAAAATAAGAAAAAAATGTTATTTATATTTTTCAGACTGTTGTCCTCATCTTTATTGCCATATGCATAATCACAACACATAGCCCAGTGGATAAAATCATTGGTTAGATCCAGTGACTGGACCCAAAGAGTTCAATATCAGGCTACAGCAGTGCTGAACAAATAACTTAGAGACTTGAGTTAAAGGGAGATAACTAAGACCTTCGAAACTTTCTTTTTTATTTGTATTTTTATCATTTTTATGGTTTCTTTGCATTTTAAACCATTTGTATCATCTCTGTAGGTCTTGTTTTTTTCTTCAATATTTGTTTATATTTCTGAGATGAGGTAGTATTTACATTATTTACATTGTTCAGACTGTTGTCTTCATCTTTATTGCCAAATTCATATTCACAATGTTTTGGCTGTTGTCTGCTTCTACTTTTTTCAGCTGATTGGAATTTCAGACTGAACCCTTTATTTGAGTCACTGAGGTATATTTTTCTTTTTCCATGAACCATGTGCCTTCCCGATGTCTTAGTTATCTCCCTTTAACTCAACTCTCTCAGTTATTTGTTCACTACTGCTGTAGCCAGGTATTGACCTCTTTCAGTCAAGTCATGAGTTATCTCTCTCTAACCCTGCAAGTTACTTGTTCCCTACTGCTGAGCCTGGTATTGAACTCACAACTCTAAGAGTCAAGTCAATGCTTTTATATACTGAGCCATGTGTTGTGAATGTGTATGTGGCAACAAAGATGATGATGACAGTCTGAACAATAGAAATAATATTTGCCTATATTTCTTAGATGAGGTAGTATTTAGAGTATTTGCATTATTCAGACTAATGTCCTCATCTTTGTTGCCATTTGTAAGATGTTTCAGCCATTGTATGCTCCAGCTTTTCTTCACACAAGGAATGAGCATGATGTAGACATTGGTTAGTTCCTGACTCGACTCTTAGAGTTGTGAGTTCAATACCAGGCTACAGCAGTGGTGAACAAGTAACTTGCAGGATTAGAGGGAGATAACTCATGAATTTCAGTCAAGGCTTTACGCAAGGAATGTGGATGATATAGACATTAGTTAGTTCCTGACTTGACTCTTAGAGTTGTGAGTTCAATACTAGGCTACAGCAGTGGTGAACAAGTAACTTGCAGGATTAGAGGGAGATAACTCATGACTTCCAATCAAGGCTTTACGCAAGGAATGAGGATGATATACGCCAGTGATTGTAATAAAGGGTTTGGTTGGGAATTCCTAGCACCTGAGGAAGACTGGAGCATATAACGACTGAAACATTGTACAAATGGCAACAAAGGACAATAGTCCAAATAATATAAATACTATAAATAATGATTTTTTCTTATTTTTACATTTGTCAGGTTTAAGTCTAGCACTGCATTCTACAGTACAGTTGGTTTAATATTTGTTAAGCATGCAAATAACAAAATGCAGATAAAAATAAACAGGAAATATATTAGTTGCAAAATAGATACAAATATAAAACTTATTCATTGCTGGTGCCTGGTTATAGATTGTCAATGTCATTAGCAAGAGCAGGGCTCAGGGTAGTCAGTGATGTTTTTTTTTTTTTTCACAAACATGATGAACTTTGTCTGAATTGTTTGTTTGTTTTTGCTCCTCATAAATTTCACAATATGGACAAAACATACTGTGAGCCATTCGTTCGGTCCTTGCAAATTGTTTAATGTCCATTTCTTCAAAATGTGCACAGAGTTTATTCAGCAGAGATAAACCTGATAATCCTGTAGTGGTAAATCTTCTTTCTTACTCCACATCCTTTTCTTTCACTGCTTCTTCTCTTCTTTCTTCTTCTGCCACTCTTTCTTATGATCATAAAGTCAAACAGTCGTAAATTGCATAGGTCATAAGTCAATAACCTGTATGTTATTTTTTCACTTTCACTTTCTTCATATCATCCTTTTTTTCAACTTCTTTTTCTATTTCTTTCTCTTTTTTACTTTCTCTTTCTTTCTTTCTTTCTTTCTTTCTTTTACCTTTTCTTTTTTGCTTTTACTTTCTCTTTCATTTTCATTCACTTTCACAATTTTAATTTTTCATATTCTTTTTAGTTTCACTTTCACTTTCTTCATATCATCCTTTTTTTCAAGTTCTTTTTTCTATTTCTTTCTCTTTTTTCTTTTTTCTTTCTTTCTCTCTCTCTCTCTTTTACTTTTTCTTTTTTGCTTTTACTTTATCTTTCAATCTCATTCACTTTCACAATTTTAGTTTTTCATATTCTTTTTAGTTTCACTTTCATTTTCTTTCCTCTTTGACTTTTTGTTTTATTCTTTTTTTAATTTTAGTTTCATTTTCATTTTCTCTCTTTCACTTTTTGTTTTATTTCTTTTTTTCAGTTTTAGTTTCAGTTTTGCTTTTGTCTTTCTTCTTTCTCCTTTACTTTTAATTTTTCTTAAGACACTTTTTATTTCACTTTCTACTTTGGTCTCTTTCACTTTTCTTTCTTTCCCTCTTTCAGCTTCTTTTTCTTTCCTGCTTTTGTTTTTCATTCTTTCACATTCCCTTTTGTTCTTTTTCTTTTTGTCACTTTCATTTTGGTTTCTTTTTCTCTTTCACCTTTTCTTTCTTTCATTTTCTAATTCATTTTCATTCACTTTCTAACTTCCATTTTTTTCTTTCTTTTACTTTTATTTTATTCCTTTTACACTTTTCTTGATTTTGCCCTTTCGATGATACATTCTTTCCACCTTTCATTTTATCTCCCACTCAATTTCACATTTGTTCTCATTCACTTTCTAACTTTCATTTTTTCTTTCTTTCTCTCTTTCCTATTTTCTATCTTTTGCTTTTACTTTTTCTTCCTCTCTTTCACTTTCTTCCTCTTTTTCATTTTTTCTTTCCTTCTTTCACTTTCTACTCTATTCTATTTTATTTTTTTTTGTTTTCAATCACATTAGATATGTATTTTTCTGTTATGTACTTTTTTGCTCTCTTTCTGTTATTTAGCTTACATTTTTTTATATTTCTTTTTTCTTTCATCTGACATACATCCATATTTGTTATCTGTCTATATTTCTGAGATGAGGCTTGTAACTAGTTGCAATTGAAATATACAGAAAAGGCATGACACATGGAATTAGAACAATCAACACTCCATGGATGCAATAAAGAAATCATTTTGAAATTACAGTGCCTATCACAAGAATAAAATTGCAGTGTACAACAGCCAAAATATTGTGAATATGACAATAAATATGAGAACAACAGTCCAAACTATGTACATTGTGTAAATATCCATTTTTGCTTTTCATTTTTATTTTTTGTTCTTTTTTATTTATATCATTTTGACATCTTTTGTTTTGTTTTTTTTGTTTGCTTGTTTCCTTTTTTCTTCTCAAAATATATGCTGCATTTTTTCCTTCTTTTGTTCACAGTTTTTTTTTCTTTCTTTCTAATTATATCACGTATATGTTTTTCTGTTTATGTATGTTTTATGTTTCGAGAAACTTTGAAGAAATTTATGCTTATTTCTTTCTTTCTTCTCTAAATGTATGTTGCATTTTTACCTTCTTTCATTTGCATATATTTTTAATCATATAACTTCTAAGTTTTTTACTTGTGCATACATTTATTTTCTTTTACCATTCCTATTTTTAATTCTTTTTTCATTTGACAAACATTCAGTTTCATTTTTTATTTTTCATTCTGTTTTTTGTTTCTCTTTATGTTTTTTTATTTAAATCATTTTGATGTCTTTTGTTTTTTTTTGTTTCTTTCTTTCTTCCTTCTAAAAATATATGTTGCATTTTTCCTTTCTTTTGTTCACAGTTTTGTTTTCCTTTCTTTCTAATCATATCGCTTATTTGTTTTTCTGTTTATGTATATTTTATGTTTCGAGAAACTTTGAAGAAATTTATATTTCTTTCTTTATCATTTAAACATATGTTGCATTCTTTCCTTTCTACTGTCAACATTTTATTTTCTTTATTTCTTTCTTTAATCATAACACATACATGTATTTTTTCTGTGTACTTTTAAGAGATTCCAAGATAGTCTTGACCAAAAATCTTCAATGCGATTGACATAATGATTACATTTCTAGAATTAAGCAGACACCAAAGATAACAGCTAAAACTTGAAAATTATCTTCACGAGAAGCTTGTGTGAATAAAAAGAACATTTTGCATTGTACTTTTATAAGGTTAGAATAATTGATTCAAACATAATAGTAAGAACATATTCACATGATTGAAAATAAATAAATTTATCTGTTTTACTGAGTGGTTAGCTTAATGTATATCATTGTGAAAAGTGGAATCAACATTGGTTCAAATTCTGACTGGCTCTGTTCTATCCACTTTTACACTAATACCATTATAAAAAGCTCAACATAATCTCGCTGCTGACCTTGAGCGGGATCTACACTCTGTGGTGAACTGGGGCAAGAAGTGGCTTGTCAACTTCAATTCATCTAAGACCAAGCTGTTGTCTGTCAACCATTACAGGCAACCTCTTCTGCCTCCCATAAGCATGGACCAAAGTGATTCTCCCTGAGAGTAATACACTACGCCTCCTCGGACTTACCCTGTCCTCAGACCTCAAATGGAACCACTATATTGAATCCATAGCAAAATCTACTGCTAAGAAGGTTGGGTCACTATGTCGATCCAGGATGTTTTTCCACCTGAATCCATCCTGCATATATACAAGTCAACCATCCGTCCGTGCATGGAGTACTGGTGCCATTTATGGTCAGGTGCCTCTGCCGTTCTCCTCAGTGTTCTTGACAAGCTCCAAAGGAAAGTCTGTAATGTGATAGGTACTGATCTGGTGACTCAACTGCAGCCACTTCCCCATCGTCGAAATGTGGCCTCCCTTTGTCTCTTCTATAAATACTTTCATGGCTTCTGCTCGGATGAGCTTAAGTCACTGATGCCTCCTCAACAGGTGTTTACTCGTGCAACCAGACTGGCAACTGGGTCCCACCCATTCACAGTCAGGCTAGCCAAATGTGGAACTCACTCCCGTATTCTTGCTTTCCTGACGGCTACAACCTCCAGAAATTTAAATGCAAAGTCAATACTCATCTACTAACCACTGGCCTCTAGCTCTCTCCCCTCCCCTGTATAACCTTCCCTTTCTCTCCATCTATGTATCTGTCATCGCACCTGCTTTCTCAGCTTTCTATTGTTCCTTTCTAACTAGTTTGTACTCCTCACTCTTTTCTAATTAATCTTTTTACATTTATGTAACCTCCTGCACATCAGTGGCATTTCCGCCTTGCTTGGGGTGAAATGATTAAAAAAAAAAAAAAATCTATCTTTTTCTCTTCTCTCATCAATGAGTAGTCTCAGCTTGCTAGATTTGGATTTACCAACAGTCTAGGTTTGCTACAATCTAAAGGTTGGTTGGTTGGTTGTTTTTGTTTTATAACATATCAACCTTGGCAGGTCATTTATTGCCAACTAAATTTTATTTATCTGTTGCTGGTAATACCTTTTTTCTTTCAACAATTTATTGTTGTTTTTATGTAAGTTTTGTGTCTTGTAATACTTTTTTCATTTTGAGTATCAAGATTCATTGGGATTTGTTTTTTAAGGGCAGGGTCTCCAAGTCCTACACTTGGAGAGTGCCTGGGGGTGGCGGCGCCGCTGGCAGCAATGTCGGCGGAGTGTCGTCGCTTCTCAGGCAAAACTGCGGTGACGCAAGCGAGCCCGGAGACGTTGCCGAGAGCCCCGGGAAGAGTTTTCTCTTCTTCGTAAAGGACCGTGTCCGTGGAATTTTTAAATTCACAGAGACAGTATGTTGATTGAGGTTGGATTTCATTGGTCAGGTATGAGTCATGTGTAATAAAGCAATGCATTATTAATGTTTTTAAATCTATGTGAAAATAATGCATGTATCAAGCATATTTAAACTATAAACAAATTAAGTGTGTTTATATGCCAGTAGTGTTAGTATGCATGTGAATAACAAAACAAAATAAATTTATGTTCAAAATTGTATCAAGATAAAGTATACAAGCATCAAACGATGGATGATTTTCTTTCATTTTAAATAAAATGTATGTATGAGAAAATCATGAATGAGTGTGTGTGTTTTTGAGTTAGTAAAGTTAGTATGTGTATGAAAGAATTTTAAATGGAAATGTATTTCGTTTTATCATTCACACACATACTTGATGTAAGCCTCCATGTTGAGTCTTCTCTTCTCAAAACAGTCATAGTGAATTTTAAAAGCAGCCATATCTTCATGATCATCATTAGACTCTTCCAACTCTTTCCAAATCCTCTGCACTGTCCTGATTGACACTCTGAAATGCCTTTCCCTCTCAAATGCCTTGCAGTACAACATATTCTGTATATCTAAGCAATTTCGGCTATTGTTTTAGCCATTATCAAGGATGATTTTTATTTTTAATTCTAACTGAATCTGTGGAGTTTTTCATATGTCTGTTTGAAGTTATAAGCATCTTTTATTTTCCAAACACAGTCAGCACATTTTGGCCATGTTCATTGTTAATGTTACTGAGTATTGGCTTTTCCCTTTTTATTATCCAAAGTATACTAGTAGAAACATAAATATAACAGCCTCAGCCACATGTAAAAAAAAAATTAAAAGTTATGGAAGATCTCATGATAAGAAAGGAAAAGCCAACACTCAGTGGATTTAATAACAAGCATGGCCAAAATGTGCTAACCATAAACAATAAAAATCACCTTTGATAATGGCTAAAAAAATAGTTGAAAGCATGAGGTTATGCAGAATTTTCTGGACAGTTTTTCCAGTTTTTTTTTTTTTGCCCAGAAAAGAAAACACTTGGACAAACACCAGAAAAATTAAATAAAAAGCTAAATAGCAGTATCTATTCAGTTATCTTTAACAAAGTATGTATAAAAGAGGGATTGCTGTCCAAATACAGAATATATATATATATATATATAATGGTTACTAATGGAAGTTCATTCCACAGTTAGATCAGTCAGTTAAGTGCCATATGTGATACACGCTTGGCAGAAGATTATCCCACAGTAGGTTGCCATTGCTTTCTGCGGTAGACTGGTTGCCAAACAAGGCTATAGAACCCACTCTGTCCTGCTATGTAACCCATAACTGGAAGGAAGAGATGGATTAATACCTTTCCTAAGGGTATTTGCGTGTAAGTGAATACAATGGATTCAAGTGGAATTCGAACTCGGCTCCCCGGCTTCTCGTTTCGAGCCGATATCCACTGTACCACAACACACATATTTACTTTAAAAAGTGCTCAATACAAAAGTAGAGCATAAATATATGATAATAATTATTATTATTACTATAATAGCTATATTGTTATCATTATTACTATTAATAGCTATAAAATTTTTGGTGTTAGATTAAATAGAGTAAAAGCACTCTCCTCTCAAAATATTTCTGACAATTAAAAAAAACAACAAAAAGACAATTAATACCTGGGATATTGCAAAAACCAAATCTTATAATAGAGAAGAAAAGAGATGAAATTTATACCTTTTTATCTTAAATCACTTTAATAACCTTAATTTACTTAATTTACCTGATGATGGTGTTTTAACACCAACACTTCATAGCTACTGAGTTGCAGTATGCTATAATAATAATAATAAAAATAATCCCACGTCTATTGAACGGGTGAAGAGGCTCATCCCTTGTTTCCTGTTTAGGATGCGGTTTCCGGTTTTTCTCTTTTCTAATCTTCTCACTGTTTTTTTTTTGGTTATTTTTTCAATTGGAGTAGATAGACTAAACTATCGCCCGGTTCACACTCCACCCTCGTCTATTGAACAGGTGAAGAGGCTTATACCTTGTTTCCTGTTTAGGATGCGGTTTCCGGTTTTCTCTTTTCTAATCTTCTCACTGTTTTTTTTTTCAATTGGAGTAGATAGACTAAACTATCGCCCGGTTCACACTCCACCCACATCTATTGAACAGGTGAAGAGGCTCATCCCTTGTTTCCTGTTTAGGATGCGGTTTCCGGTTTTCTCTTTTCTAATCTTCTCACTCTTATGTAGCCCCCTGCACATCAGTGGCGTTATCGCCTTGCTTGGGGTGATATGATTAAAAAAAAAAAAAATAATAATAATAACCCATATCCTGCTGGGTAGCACACATTTTCGTCATAAAAATTTATCGTGAAATAATCAGGCCGGTAGATATAAATATAAAATACTGTTTAATTAAAAACAGAATATCTACTTAAATACAAGTATCAGTAAAAATAATGTTCAAAATAATTCATTACAATAACCCATATATATATATATATATATATATATATATATATATAATCTAAACTTATTTATAAATGGGACTTTATCTGTGTGTGTGTGTGTGTGTGTATCTGTGTGTGTGTGTGTGTGTGTGTGTGTGTGTGTGTGTATCCGTTACCTATAGACTCCGAAACGGCTGTACCGATTTTCTTGAAAATTTACACAGTTGTACTATAAGCGTCTGCAAGTGTTCTTAGCTAGTTTTTGTGTTAAGGTATCCCTGATAAATATCGAAAACCGATAATCAAAAAAATTGGGTTATAGAAGTAGTGGTTCTATTTTAATCAAATTTGATACACTCATACACAAAGACATAAGAAACAATATTCAGAAGTTCCAAGGTTGCAGCTCTTACAATAGTGCAGAAAATTGATGATATATATATAAAAGGCAAGAGGTTTGTGTGTGCGTCTGTTTATCTGTCTGTATATCCTTTATACAAATCCACAATTTTTATCCGATTCTCACTAAACTTCACAAATATTTTTTAGGCTGAGTCTGAGCTCCAGGACCATGGATTAGTTTTAAAGCTTTCATTACACCCAAGCAAAGCTGGGTTATACTGCTAGTATATATATATTAGAAAGTTAAGATAAGTGCAACAACAAAACAAATGCAAAGAATGTCAGCTCCATATTTTTTACATACATGCAGTAGGTATGATAAGTAAAGCAAAAAAGTAAATGCAAGTATAACTGAAAATATATCAAACTTGATAGACAAGAGCCCCTTTCTATCTCATTATTCATTAATCCTAAAAATGACATTTTAGAAGAAAATCAGAAGCCTTCCAAACATTTTTAGATACCATTTCATTTTTGTCTTTCAGATATTTCTTTTTCTTTTCATTCATCCACGATATTTACCAAAAATTCTCCACCTCCTGCCTAAAAAACATTCTTCTGCAGAGAATATTTTAGAATGTTCAAATTTTCAGAGGATAAAATAAAAACAAAAACATTTTGTAATTGGTGAAAAAGGATATTATTCTGATAATAATATTATGACCAACAAGTTGCAAGTCATCATGTCCAAGGGTTTGAGCATGCTGGTTCTAGTCAGACGGTAGATCGAGCTAGATAATACCCTATCTTTTATTTTTTTTTTAATCATTTCACCCCGGGCAAGGTGTAAATGCCACTGATGTGCGGGGGGCTACATAACTGAAAGAGAATTAATTAGAAGAGAAAGAAGAGGAGTACAAACCAATTAGAAAGGAGAAATAGAAATGAAAATGCAGGTGTGATGACATTTGCAAGGGGGGAGAGAAAGGAAAGGATATATGGGGTGGGGGAAGGGCTGGAGTCCAGTGGTTAGTAGATGAGTATTGACATTGCATTTAAATTTCTGGAGGTTGTAGCCGTCAGGAAAGCAAGCATATGGGAGCGAGTTCTTCCATAAACTGAAGCTAAGCATAATTGATAGAATATGGATGCAACCCTTGGGAGCCATTGATGGTTGTCCTAGTACAAAGTCACAAGTCATTGTGACTGAGGGTTTGAGTGTCCTCTCATTGTTCAGACTCCTGATCATGATAGATACAAAGCTCTCTCCCAGAAACTGTAACTAAGGTCCATTCAGCATAGTTGTAGTATAGTCCACAGGTGGGTGTGGGTGCGGACAAGCACAAATGTGTTCAAGCATGTGTCTGCAATAGGAACTAGCTAGCCACCCCAGTTGACAGGTATCCTCAAATATGAGGGTATTTTTGAAGAAAAAGAAAATGATAAGAGTCTTTAGTTTAGGTTAGAAATTTATCTAAAAGAAGATAAATCTTTAATAAAATCCTCTACAACTACTCTGTGTAGAATAGTGTAGGCTGAACTCTCTAACCTTGGTAGGTAATATTCCTAGTGATGGTGTCTCGATAAAAGCACTGAGTTTCCAGTCTCCTAAACTGGTTGGTCTTAGTAAGGCATTCAGTTGTAAAACGTGCGTCAATATTTCATGATGATTCAATTACAGAGACCATCAAGAAAACAGTCAAACCCATACTAGCATGAAAATGGATGTTGAAGGATGATGATGATGATGATGATATAATTCGAGAGCGGGGAATAAGAAAAAAGCCAGTCATATCCAAGGATAATAGAATAATGAGTAGTTTCAAAATAACTTGTTTAGTAGAAAATAGGAAAAATTAAATATAACTTTTTTTAATACATTTCTTTTACACCTAATTTTAAATAATCAATATTTATTAGCAATTTACTTGGCTTTTCACCCTGTATTTGAACTTCAGTAAGGTTTTAAGGAAAATCACTCCTATCCTAATACTTTTGCTCACTACCGGTAGTGTGCAAAAGTGTTAGGACAGGGGTGATTTTAAACTTTATTTTGATGCCTCATAAAAGATAAAATAGTTCTTCTCCTACTACTTTTGCACAGTACTGTATATACATAATTACCACTATAGATAGACAAAAATATTTTTGAGTACCACCCATGATGATGGTATTTTTTAAAAATAAAACTGAAAAACTGGCTGGCCAACCAGTTTTGCACCTTGCTCATGAGAGCCAAACTCTTGAGTGAAGACAATAGTCTGAATAATGTAAATACCGTAAGCATCAGATTCTCCAAACCCTCTTTCCTCATTACATGTCCCAGAAACTACAGCTGTCTTTCCCTGATGTTAAGTATCAGTTTCCTTTTATGTCTGTCCTCTCCAAAACCTCATTAATGCTCACATGTTCCATCCATGGTATCCTCAGCATAATTTTATAGAACCACATTTCATTGTTTCAAATCTTTTGTTCATCTTTAATGAGGTTGTTCAGCATTTGCAGCCATATTGAAGGACAGACATCACATAGCAATTCAGTATTCTCTTCTTTGTTTCCAGCAAAATTTTTCTGTCCCTTAATACTCTATTCAGCTTCTGAAATGCATCTTTGCTCGTGCTAATACACCTTCAAATCTCAACTAGAAAATTTATTATTTCACTCAGTCAGTTAAGTTCTATACATAATACACAATTGGGCGATCATGAAAGAGACGCAACTGACGGTGAAAAAGATTTTCTTACAGTAGGTTGCCATTAATTTCTGCTGAAGACTGGTTGCAAACAAAGATTACAGAACTCTATCTGTCCTACTATTTAACCCATAGCTGAAGGAGAAAGCAATGAATTAGTACCAAAGTAATTTGTACCCAAGTGAATGCAATGAAATCAACAGGAATTCAAACTTGGTTCTCTGATTTCTAGTTCCGAGCTGATATCCACTGAACCACAACACATATATGCTTATTATTTACCATTTTATAAATTACTGGATAAACAATATTTTTTATTCAGTCTAATAAATAGTGTTGAATATATTTGTCATCAATTCTCAAGAATAAAAAAATATATAAATCCATTTTCATATGTCGGCATTTATTAAAATTCTAATTATCACATTTTAAAGCAATAAACATTGCCAAGTGAATCAAAAGCGTTTGTAACAAAAGCATCATCAAGAGACGCATCGTTGTTTTTGCAGTGACAAAGGTTAAGCATTGCCAAAATAATAATATTCCATGAAGGAATAATCTATATTTATATATAAATTTTTTATATCTTAACCTTATTTTGATTTGTGATCATAATTTAATCATTTACAAACATACATATTTGATGCTGGGGTCATCAGGGAGATGATGTTTAAGTGTCACTGGTAACCTAACCAATGGGAAATACAGTCTGGAAAGGCTCCAATATTATTCATATCTCAAGGAACAGTCGGGCTTATTCCAGACTAGCCACATGTCCCAGAGAATGATAATGATATTCTGGTTTGTGAGAATACTTTTTTCTTTTTTTTTTTTTTTAATCATTTCACCCCGAGCAAGGCAGAAACGCCACTGATGTGCAGGGGGTTACATAAATGTAGAGAGATTAATTACAAAAGAGTGAGGAGTACAAGCTAGTTAGAAAGGAACAATAGAAAGCTGAGAAAGCATGTGCAATGACAGATACATGGGCGGAGAGAACGTGAAGATTATACAGGGGAGGGGAGAGAGCTAGAGTCCAGTGGTTAGCAGGTGAGTATTAACTTTGCTTTTAAATTTCTGGAGGTTGTAGCCGTCAGGAAAGCAAGAATACGGGAGTGAGTTCCACAGGCGGGAAGTGCGAGAGAGGAAGCTGCAGGAGTAGAATTGTCGTCTGCGTTTGGCTAACCTGACTGTGAATGGGTGGGACCCAGTTGCCAGTCTGGTTGCACGGGCAAACACCTGTTGAGGAGGCATCAGTGACTTAAGCTCATCCGAGCAGAAGCCATGAAAATATTTATAGAAGAGACAGAGGGAGGCCACATTTCGACGATGGGGAAGTGGCTGCAGTCGAGTCGCCAGATCAGTACCTATCACATTACAGACTCTCCTTTGGAGCTTGTCAAGAACACTGAGGAGAACGGCAGGGGCACCTGACCATAAATGGCAGCAGTACTCCATGCATGGACAAAAACACTTTTCATTTTTCATTTGTTAATAATATTATCAGTCCAGTTTATTTTAATGCTAATAGTATAACAATATCAAAAGAAACGGGAATTTAATTTTGAGTGATATGTTTTTTATTTTTTTAAAAGATAAGACAGAAATAAATAGAAACAAAAAAAGACATTTTTCCTTGACACCACTATTATTTTAACTACCTTCACTGCTTGTCAATGTTTATTGTTTTAAAAAGCAATCATTAGAATTTTGATAAAACTTAAACATGTGATGAAAGTAAACCTATATATTTTTATTTGGTTCTTGAGAAGTGACAACAAAAATGTTAAACACTATCTATTTATTAGTTTGTCCATTTATAAGAATAATTTTGTATTTACAATACTGAAAATCTCACTATTTACATTATTCAGACTATTGTCTTCATCTTCATTGACATTTCCACAGCGTTTTGGCTGTTGTTATGCCTTCTTCAGGTGCTAGAAATTTCAAACTGAACCTCTTATTATGATCACTGGGGTATATCATTCTCATTTCTTGTGAGCTACTTCTGGTAGTCATGAGTTATCTCCCTTTAACTTGATATTTCTAGCACCTGAAGAAAATGGGCGCATACAGCAGCCAAAACATCATGGAAATGGCAATGAAGATGAGGACAATAGTCCAAATAATATAAATAGTGTAAATACTACCTCATCTCAGAAAAATAGACCCATTCTAAAAACTCATACAACTGAAATTAATTCAATGCAGTATTTATCATACTTCTAAAGAACTATGAAAGCAATTTATTATTTATAAATTTATAAACATTCACTAAATTATTGAATATGTGAACCAACTGGAGGGACTTCATTTATATTTATCAAATTGGCCTTATGCCAAACACAACTGAAGTTCCCACAATTTATAGTTATCAGAAGTTTTAAAAAGATAAAACTGTCTTGTTTGTATAAATGAGTGAAAATTTATTTACAAAGCAGAATAGCATCCAATTTGTATGTATGAAATTATTAAACTGTGAAAATGTTCTAAGAGAAAGTTAGAGTAGTAAAGAGTTTAAATACTTCAGAGTTCGTTTGTTTAAGTGAAATGTGATTTGTGCAGAAAAAGATAAGTTTATGTTTTGCTGTTTATATGAACAAGTAGTATTAACATTTTTGTTCCTCTCCTTCTTTTCATGGATGGCAAGTAGGTGAAAAGGAAGAAGGAGAGATAAAGAAAGCAGCATGAGAGAGAAAGTGAGGGAGTGCGAATGTGGATCGCCAGAACATTTCTGTCCAATTCTCTCACTACATTGACACAGGTTTTCTCTCTGTTTCTCTGTTCCTTTCTCTCTGTTTGATTCAACTTTCTATCTCTATTTATATCAAAAAGCAACTTGACATCAGCTGGTTACTTTTTTCTCACTTAGTAAGTTGCTCCGTTTTTTATATTGGTTTGAATACAACTTCACACAGGCTTGCAAAACTTTACCTTGGACTTTACTTTAGCACAAAGGCAATCCTTTTTTCTATTAGATTTCACACTGTATCGCGAATTTGAAAACAGCGAAGAAAAGAGAGTTATTTCTATTTTGTATTCACCACACCGTTATAACGAAATCCTTATTATTTACCATTTTATAAAGTTTGAATTGATTGGCAACTAACCCATGTTTTGTAACCATTCCAATAGAAAAAATCTAATAATAAATAGTGTAAATAGAACAATCATATGATAAACAGTAGTAGTGTAAATAAATAGTGTAAATAAAACAATCATATGATAAACATTAGTAGTGTAAATAAATAGTGTAAATAAAACAATCATATGATAAACAGTAGTAGTGTAAATAAATAGTGTAAATAAAACAATCATATGATAAACAGTGTAAATAATAGGTAGCGTTTATTATTTATTTATTAATGTATAAATTCACTTTCATATGCATTTATTAGAATTGCAATCATCACATTTTTAAAACAGTAAACATTTCTAAAATAATATTAGTGTCAATGAGAAAACTGTCATTTTGACACTCCATTTATTTGCAAACAAATTTTTCAAAGTATATTTACCTGCAGTTTTTCTATTCTGGGTGGCAAAATGCAAAATAAGCATTATAACCATCACTATAGAATTGAGAAAACCAGTAATTTGAATTCTTACTTCCTCATGTGCGGATGTGCGTTGTGGCGCAGTGGATGTCAGCACAGCACGAGAAATCGGAGAGCTGAGTTCAAATTCCAGTTGAATTCCTTGCATTCCTTTATGCGCAAATACCCTTGAGAAAGGTATTAATCCATCTCTTCCCCTCAGTTATGGGTTAAATAATAGGACAGATTGGGTTCTATAGCCTTGGTTGGCAACCAGTCTACCGCAGAAAGCAATGGCAACCTACTGCGGGATAATCTTCTGCCCAGTCAGTCATGTCTCTTTCGAGACCTGATTGCCCAAGCGTGCATCACATATGGCACTTAACTGACTGACTTCCTTATAGAGAAGGTTGGTTGTTTTTGTTTTATAGCATATCAACCTCAGTGGGTCACTTATTGCCAACTAAATTTTATTTATTTATTGCTTGTAATACCTTTTTCTTTCAAGAATTTTTTGTTGTTTTTATATAAGTTTTGTGTCTAAAAATACTTTTTTCTTTTCAAGTATCAAGATTCATTGAGATTTGTTTTTTTAAGGGCAGGGCCCCCAAGTCCTACCCTGTTTTTTAACCCATAACTGGAGGGAAGAGGTGGATTAATACCTTTCCCAAGGGTACCCGTGCTTAAGTGAATGCAAGGTATTCAACTGGAATTCGAATTCGGCTCACCGATTTCTCTTTCCAAGCTGATATCTACTGCACCACAACACACATCTGTCACTAAACGCTTACAGCACCTGGTATTCCCAAGCGGTCACCCATCTAAGTACAGACCAGGTTCAATGTTGCTTAACTTCGGTGATCGAGCGAGAACCGGGGTATTCAATGTGATATGGCCGTAAGCCTTCATAGAGAAGGAAGAGTTTAGAAATGCATTTGAATGGAAGATTTGCTGGCTGTGTCATATAAATAAAGTCTCAAAATCGGCCATATTGAAATTTCAATTCTAGTTCATGACATGGTCTTGGATAGGTCATTCGTCTTTTTTTATGCGCCATGTCCTTTCAGGACATAGGCAATCATGACCTTCCACATCTCCCTGTCCCTGGTGGCTCTTAGCACACTTTCTCCTGTTGCACCATGCAACCCTCGTTCCATCATCCACCTGATCAGGTCCTTCAAATATGTTATCCGCTGCTTTCCTCTGTCTCTTTTTCCCCTCTATCTGGCCTGTTAGTAACAGGTTCTCCAAGCTCTCCTTCCTCATTGCATGTCCCAGGAACTTTAGTTGTCTCTCCCTGATGCTCACTATTAATTTCCTTTTCGTTTCCATCCTTTCCAAAACCTTGTCCTTGCTCACATGCTCGGTCCATGATATTCGCAGCATCCTTCTGTAGAACCACATTTTAGCTGCTTCAAATTTTTCCTTCATCTTTGAAGATATTATCCAACATTCACTGCCATATAGAAGAACTGACATCACATAGCAATCCAGTACTCTCTTCATTGTTTCTAGTGAAATTATCCTGTTTCTTAATACTTTACTCAACTTCTGGAATGCTTCTTTTGCCATGCCAATTTGCCTTCGGATACCTTGATTATTTATTGATACCATGTGAATCAACAAGGAGTATGATATTAAGGGGTTTGAAACCCCAAAAGATCTGAAAATTACATCACTGATGATATGGTCATCATCTTGATGAATTTCCAGATATGAGGAGTGCAATATTTTTAAAAATATATTGACTTTACGTGTGCTTCATATCATTGCACATAACTTTCAGGTTATATAAAATAGGATGATACAAATGACACTAGAAACAGAGGACAATTTTGACACACTGAAAACATCTTTAATATTTAACTTAGCTTTCATTTCAACATTGGCAAAATTGATAAGGAAATTAAAAAAAAATTGTGTACTTGGTAAAAACTCTTTAAAAAATTACACAAAAGAAATTAAGATATGTTATTTGTTTACCTGTGCATTTTTTCTCTCCCTCAGGTATGGTGAAACTTCATGAAAATGAGAAATATTGAATAAATTTGTAATGCTTACCTGAAAAGAGAAAGAAATAATTTACAGACTGAGATGACAAGTTTAAAATATTTTTGTGGCCTAGTGGATAAAGCAATAACAATATTAATAAAATGATGTTAATAATTTTATGAAAAATGCTTGATAAAAAGTTAAGGCACCTCTTTGACATTTAATAATAGAACAGACAGTAGTAGTAGTGGTTGCTGGTTTGGTTGGTTTGATTTTGTTTAGCGGTATTTCAACCTTTTCTTCTTCTTCTATGTGCCATATCCCTTTCAGAACGTAGGAGATCATGGCCCTCCACATCTCTCTATCCTTTGTAGCTCTTAACACCCCTTTTCTTGTTACCACACTAAACCCCACTCCACCATCCATCTGCTCAAGTCTATCAAATATGCTACACATTGTTTTCCTTGTCTCTTCTTCCTTCTATCTGCCCCATGAGTATCAGATTTCCTAAACCCACTTTCCTCATTCAGTTAAGTGCCATATGTGATACACGCTTTGGGCGATCATGTCTGGAAAGAGACATGACTGACTGGGAAGAAGATTATCCCGCAGTAGGTTTCCATTGCTTTCTGCAGTAGACTGGTTGCTGACCAAGGCTATAGAACCCAATCTGTCCTATTATTTAACCCATAACTGGAGGGAAGAGACGGATTAATACCTTTCCCAAGAGTATTTGCGCGTAAGTGAATGCAATGAATTTAACTGGAATTTGAACTCGGTTCCCCAATTTCTCGTTCCAAGCCAATATCCACTGCGCCACAACGCAAAACAAGACTGTTGGTAAAAGAAATAAAGTGCCAAAAATGTGGTGTCTTTCCAAAAATAAATGGATAGTTAAATTGAACTTTTTCCAAGTATAAAACAATAAGTTAAAAGAATCCAAAATTAACATTTACCCCAGTGGCATTTACAGTATGGAGAAGAAATCAAGGAGATAGTAAACATATAATTATTTCATTCAATGTAAATTTGAAAGATTATCAATATATACATAATGAAAACATCCTCTAAATTTATAAAAATTTAGACAATTTTCAACTGTATGTTGCAAGCTGTCATAAATTATTTAAAAGCAAATGGCATTGTACACTTTGAATATTAGCCAAACTACTGTCCTGACTTGAATATTCTAGAAAATTGTCGGAATATACCAAAATGGAAAGTGAATGATGAATGTCCAGAAAATATTGATCAGCTTTTTTTAAAAAAAATATTCATCATTCTTTAACTTTCAAAATACTAAAAATAATTTCAAAATTTTTTTACAATGATGTCCACCCAGTTTAAAGCCCATGAGCCACTCCAAGTAGTACTAAGTAAAATGAACCACCCAAAACAAGGTGATAATACCACAATGATACAAGAGGCCACCAGAAGGCAAAGGTTTCAGAGGAAATCAGAAATGCAACCTCTACACCTGTTCAAAAGGGCTGAGTAGGGGAATATGAACTGGATGATAGGCAAACCTATCTACTCCTACTGAGGGAAAAGATGAAATAAATAGTAAATAATACTTCAGAGTTTTAGGTGGAGATGTTAGAAGTATAGATTTGAAGGCACCAACCCAAGCAAGGAGATAATAACATAATGACGCAAGAGGCCACCAAAAGGAAAATATTTATCTGAGACGATTGGTCCAGATTGATAATTTTGCAGATTTTTCTTTGTAATTTGTCAAGAATGGCTAGATATATAGCACAAGATCAGCTGTGACAGCAATATTTAATGTATGTATTGAATATTGTAAATAGAGTTATAGGAATATTTTATTTTCCAAACATGGTCAGCATAATGTGGCTGTGTTCATAGTTAATGATATTGAGTGTTAGTTTTTTCTTTTTTATTTATAATGCTTCCATTATTTAATCTTAGCCTATTTTTAATGTGGATGATACGATTATATTTGTGTTATTGACAAGTATGGTATGGTGTTTGATAGATCTTCATGTGTATTTAAATGGAACCTAATAGAGATATGATTAGAGAGATGTAATTCTAGATACATACCTAAAACAATCAATATATTCAGTTACATGTTATGAAATTTATCCTTCATAGTAGCTTAAGGTATAGCCAAAAAATTGGATAAATAAAACATTCGTACATTTTTTTATAATTTATCTACTGAAAAGAAAATAATTAAAAAATCCAATGAAATATGTAAAAACTTAACCATAGTACTTTGTCATTTTTAATGAAACTTGCATATATATATATATATATATATATATAGACTTATTAGAAAAAGTATATTTAGGGGAAAAATAGAAATAAGATTTAAAGCTAGCTTTGTGAACACGTAAATTTTAAATTTTATATTCCTAATTTTTAGATTTTAGAATATTAAAAATATAAATTTAATAATTTCTGATAAATTAATTTAATTTAATTTTAACTTTAAATAGTAATTTAACCCCTCCACCTTCCTCTCCTAGTCTCCTTTAATTGTCTATCTTTATAAAATATGAATTCTTTTACTAACCCCCATTTTTCCTCTGTTAGTATATATCTTTTTAATAACTTTTTTACATCATATATCTTATAAATTTTCTATATAAAAAATTTTTTTTTAAATTTATATAAAAATTTTTCTAAGATTAATTTTTTAAAAAATTTATAATTTTCTTTAATTGTTATTTAGTTTGTCTATACCTAAAAATATCTTTAATTGGACTAACTTAATTTTTAAAAAAAATTATATTTCTATTTTTTCCCCTAAATATACTTTTTCTAATAAGTCTCTTTTTTCTAAAACTTTAACCCTTTTAAACATTTAAAGTTAATTTTAAATTTAATATATATATATATATATATATATATATATATATATATATATATATATATGAGGCTGAACAATGCAGATTCTAGTAACCTGTTGAAAAAGCTATTTCCCGAATGCAAAAGTTGAATTTATATATAAAATATATATAACTGAGCAGGTTCATGCCAACTTCAAAATTTTGAAAAAAAACAACACAAAAAGAGGTCAACTTCTGTTGTGGATCTTCGTCGCCAATTTAATGTGGAGTTGTGGTAAAACTTCCGCACAAATTTGTAGTGACCAGTTTGTGCCGGAAGTAAGACACGGAACAAGAAGGTAGGTTCAAAACAGTGTATTAGGATAACAAGAAACAAGAGATTCAAAGGAAGTGTTAATAATAAGTAATATAGAAATAAATAGTTCTAAAATTTTTATTACGCTGCCTGACTAGTAGCTGTCGTTAACTGCTTCCATTAGCTGGTGTACTTGACTGCTTGTATATGCTTTGTTAAATTGCTCTTGTTGACTGGCTCATAAAAATCCAATGAAATGTGTAAAAACTTAACCATAGTACTTTGTCATTTTTAATGAAACTTGCATATATATATATATATATATATATATATATATGGGGTTGAACAATGCAGGTTCTAGTAACCTGTTGAAAAAGCTATTTCCCGAATGCAAAAGTTGAATTTATATATCAAATATATATGTGTATATATTTGCTTATAGTGTAAAAAATTTGTCACTTCAACTGAGCAGGTTCATGCCAACTTCAAAATTTTGAAAAAAATCAACACAAAAAGAGGTCAACTTCTGTTGTGGATCTTCATCGCCCATTTAATGTGGAGTTTTGGCAAAACTTTCACAAAAAATTGTAGTGAAGACACTGAACAAGAAGGTAGGTTCAAAACAGTGTATTAGGATAACAAGAAACAAGATATTCAAAGTAATATAGAAATAAGTAAGTCTAAAAGTATTATTATGCTGCCTGACTAGTAGCTGTCGTTAACTGCTTCCATTAGCTGCTGTACTTGACTGCTTGCAACTGCTTTGTTAAATTGCTCTTGTTGACTGGCTCATAACAGCTTCTAACTGCTCTCTCAAAGTTAGAAGGTAATTTATATATATAGCCAAAGGAAGAGTTCATTCCTTGTAGGAGGACACCATAACAACCTCAAAGACATGAAGAAATCAGTCAGTCAGTCAGTTAAGTGCCATATGTGAGACACTCGTGGGCGATCATGTCTCGAAAGAGACAGACTGACTGGGCAGAAGATTATCCCGCAGTAGGTTGCCATTGCTTTCTGTGGTAGACTGGTTGCTAACCAAGGCTATAGAACCCAATCTGTCCTATTATTTAACCCATAACTGGAGGGAAGAGACGGATTAATACCTTTCCCAAGGGTATTTGTGTGTAAATGAATGCAAGGTATTTGACTGGAATTCGAACTCAACTGACCCCAAAAAACAATTTTGCAAACTTTTATTCAATAAAAACAATAAGCCAATATCCCCTAATACATGCATTAAAAAAGCAATAAAAAGGCATTAGAAAGAAACCAAACACCTGCACAATAATAAAAAAGAAAAAGAAAACCAACCAGTCACAAACAAAACCAACCCCACAAAATATCACATCACACTAAGCTCCCTATAAATAAGAAAAAAAAAACTAGACTAAAACGCAAGAGACCCAGGCCCAAGAAATGAGGGCTTCATAATGACACTCTCATGAAACTTTGAAGTCGGCATGAACCTGCTCAGTTAAAATGACAAAGCCTTTACCCAAAAACAATGCTCTATCTCTATCTCAATATTGAGCACTTTACAATAAAACATGCTTGCCAAAATAACTTATCAGTAAAAATTCTGAAAAAATATCATTCTTTACAATAGGCATTATTATAACATAACACTATGTGATTTTTTCTTTATTTATATTATTTATTCTTTATTTATATTTAAAAGTTTTGGGTTCTTTGTGATGTTAATCACTTGTGATTGTATTTAATTTTTGTTTTTAATATATTGACCCCTTTGTTTTTTGTCTGTATTTCTTTTTTAATTTCCCTTTTTGTCTTGTATTTAAACTTTTTTTTCTTTATAATGAATTTTTTTGCTTTTATGATCATTTTATGAATCTTTTTCTTAATGAATCTCTTTTTTATTTTTGTTTATTATCTTTTCTTGTGAATCTTCAATTATAATTGTATTTTTTTAATTTTTAAAGTAATAGCTAATTATTTGTGACTGTAAGAATATTATCTGTCCCTTTTTTCAAAAATTTTAAAATTATTTTTCTTCTTTAGTTTATTTATTTTTATTTCAATTTTCTGTTATTATTTTGTGTTATTATAACACGTCCCTGGTAGTCTTAAATCTGGTTTTTCATGATATACCATTCCTTCATGTGTCTGTGCTAATCCAATCAGGTGATGCCAAGCAATTACAAGTGATCCTGATTTTGACAATCCGAGATTAACAAATATAACATGGACGGAATCGACCAATGGTCAGGAAGGTTAGTTGCACGGGTGTAATGTAAGCTTTAAAACTAATCCATGGTTCTGGAGCTTAGACTCTTTGGACATTAGTACGAAAGACTAAAAAGCAATAATTGTTTCCAGTTAAAGCAAAACTGTAGACTGAAAGGAAAATGAATGGATGTAAGTCAAATTTTCATTTCCTGGTATCGATATCAAATAAGTTTTTTTCATCGTAAACTAAATTTTGAAGGCTAAATAAGTCCTCTGAGTAAATGGTATCATGGCTGAGACTAAGAACTACAATTATACCTACTTAGAGCCAAACCCGAAGCAAAAACTAAAAGGCAAAAACTAAAAGGGCTGAAAAAAATACAGACATACAGGCAAATAAACAGACACACACACAAACATCTTGCTTTTTATATATATATTATCGATTTTCTGCACTATTGTAAGAACTGCAACCTTGAAACTTCTGAATATCATTTCTTATGTCTTTGTCTATGATTGTATCAAATTTGTTTAAAATCAGACCACTCCTTCTATAACCTGATTTTTTTTATTATCGATTTTCGATATTTATCGGGGGTACCTGAACACAAAACCTACCTAAGAACACTCGCAGACGCTTATAGTACAACTGTGTAAATTTTCAAGAAAATCGGTTCAGCCGTTTCGGAGTCTATAGGTAACGGACACACACACACACACACACACACACACACACACACACACACACACACACACACACACAAAGTTCCATTTATAAATAAGTTTAGATATATATATATATATATATATTATTGGAATTTATTGTTTTACCATGTTGCTGTAAGTTTCAAAAGTGCCAAAATTGACAGTGTTGCTGTTATAGATTTACCATGAAAAAATAGACTTTTGAAATTTATTTTTAACAAAGAAGCAGCTCTAGGGAAAACATATTAGATGCTATCTATATTCACAATGGACAAACAAAACTTTTTTTTTCTGGTGAGGAAGAAACATTTGCTCAGCAGATAGAAAAAGTTGCTGACTTGAGTAAAAATCTATTTGAAATAAGAACACAGAACAAATTACAGTATAATTGTTTCCAACAATGGCAAAAATACAAATTGATGTTCTTTTTTTTTTTGCCAAATGCAAGCTGACTAATTAGCAGGTGCAGCTCATCTAAATTTATTGATTTCCGTAAGAAGATGAAGGCAAAATTCTTAAATTGCTGGAAGTTAGAAACAGTCATCTTTTTTTTATTAGTATTTTTTTTTTGTTTAAAGTCCAAATTAAATTGGAATATCTTGTGATGAATATTGCCCGAAGTTTGTTGTGCATTTGATACTAAAGCACAGTTTCAAAATTTTCTTTATTGATCTATTTGAAATGTTTATCCAGTCTTCCTCATTAATTACTGAAGAGTGGAGAGTATTTTAAGAGATCATTCCTAAAAATGGCACTCATTTTAATTTCTTACTCCTTAGTCAGTTCTGATATTCATTCTGTACATGGAGAAGGGGTAAAGAGATAAATTTATAGGGCATTTGAAGCAAGTATGTTCATATACAGATGTTCCTTGTGAAGAAGTGGGTATTGGCTCAGAACAAGAAATTGGAGTGCCAAGTTTGAATTCCAGTTGAATTCGTTGCAATCACTTACAAACAAATATCTTTGGGAAAGATATGAATCCATCTCTTCTCCCTTAATTTATGGATTAAATAACATGACAGATTGAGTTCTGTAGCCTTGGTTGGCAACCAGTCTACTGCAGAAAGTAATGGCAACCTACTGCAGGAAAATCTTCTGGCCAGTCGGTTGTGTCTCTTTCACAACATTATGGCCCAAATGTGTATAATGTATAACACTTAATTGACCAACCAATGTTCATATAGGAGGGATTCTTTGAATTTGTAGTTGTTTTCTTCTAGACTGATCACCAAACCAAGGTTAAAAAGCCCAGTATGTCTGGATATTTAATACATAGTCTCTGAGAGAAGAGATATATTCATACCTTTCTTGAGGGTATTTGGAGTTTAGATTTGGTCTTTCTTCTAGACTTACTGCCAACCAAGACTAGAGAGCTGAGTATTAACCCATAGATTCATGGAGTAGAGATGAATTCAAACCTTTCCAAAGGGTATTTGTAACAAGTAGGTTGTATAGGATGGCTTTGCAAGCTCTTTCCAAATTGGTTTTGAATTCAGAGTCGGTATTTCTTCAAGATTAATTGCCAACCAAGTCTAGAAAGCCCAATATTTAACCGATAGATTTAGGGAGAAAAGAAGAACATAACTTTTTCTGTGGTATTTGTAACAATTAGGTTTGCCAGCTCCACTCACTTGTTTTGATTTCAGAGTTGGTCTGTCTTCTAGATGAATTGTCAACCAAGTCTAGAGAGCTCAGTATTTAACCCATAGATTAAGGGAGTAGAAATAAATTCATATATTTTCCATGGATATATCTAACAAGTAGAAAATACAAAGGAGGATCTGTAACGTGGTTGATACTGACTTGGCAGACCGGCTGCAACCACTCTCTCACCGGCGTGATGTGGCTTCCCTGTGCCTCTTTTACAAGTACTTTCATGGCTTCTGCTCCGATGAGCTTAGATCACTGGTGCCGCCTAAGCATGAATTCACACGAGATACTAGATTAGCAACTAGGTCCCACCCTTTTACAGTTAAACAAATAAGATGTAATCATAAATTCTACTCCAACAGCTTCTTTTCTCACGCTTCCCACCTGTGGAACTCCCTTCCACAAGTCTGCTTTCCCGACAGCTACAATCTCCAGGTGTTTAAATGTAGGGTCAATAGACACCTCCTATCACACTAATTCCCAATTATTCTCAGAACACTCTCATCTACCCAATCCACATTCTCTGTATCCTTACCCACCTATCACCCACCCTCTGACATTTCCTATATTTAATCATCCTTTCTCCACTCTATGTAGCCCCCTGCGCAGTAGTGGCAGTGACATGCCTTGCTTGGGGTGAAACGCTTATAAAAAAAAAAAAAAAAATTTATAGGGTAGCTTTTTCACCTCTATCTCCAATTGGTTTAAAGTATTTAACCCATAGATTCAAGGAGAAGGGATGTAATCATATCTTTCCTAAGGTGAATGAAATTTCCCCAGCAGAAAATTGAACTTGACATCAGTTAGACAGTTCAGTGTAATACGTGATACATACTGTGGCAATTATGTCTCTTTTGATCCATGATTAACTAAACAGAAGATTTTTCTACAGTAGGTTGCCATTTTTTCTGTGGTAGACTGGTTGGCAACCAAGACTAGAGAAGCCAATCTGTCCAACTATTAAATTCTTTTATTCAGATCAGTCAGTTACGTGATACATGCTTGGGCAAGTATGTCTCTTTCAATCCATTGACTCAGCAGAAGATTTTCCTGCAGTTAGTTGCCATTTATTTCTATTGTAAAATGGTTGCCAACCAAGGCTATAGAATCCAATCTGTCCTGCTATTCAATCCATAGCGAGAGAGAGAGATGGATTAATATCTTTCAAAGGGTATCTGAGCATACACCCTTGTGCTTTGGAATTGAAACAACTGTTTTAGTTTTCTTTCTTTCACTATACAGTCAGTTTTAGACCCACAGAAGTGACAGGGTGTAATTAATGGATTTTTGTTTTTTCCTTAGATTAGGTCATTTGCAGCAGTGTGCAGCAATATGAATCTATTTTCAGAATGTGCGATCAAATTTCTTTGGCCTTGAAAAATACTGTGTCATCCATGATTGCATCAGATTTTCATCATGCCCAGACACTATTGTCTTGACTGTCAGTTAGTTGTTTTTTTTTTTTTTTTTTTTTTTTTAATCATCTCACCCCAAGCAAGGCATTCCACTGCCACTATTGCGCATGGGGCTACATAGGGGAAGGTAAAGTGAAGGAGTGGATAGACATAGGGAATGTCAGGAGAAAGGTGATAGATGAGTAAGGATAGCGAGGATGAGTGTCGGGCAGATGGGAAGAGTGTTTGATAGAATGGAAGCAGGTTAGTGTGTTAGGAGGTGTCTATTGTTGTCCTATGGCAATTGTCATTACTCCAAGGAAACATACAAAAATTGTAATGCTGCACAAACACACTGGCAAGCCTTACAGAGAGATCACAGATATTGTTGGTGTCAGTCTTTCAACTGTCAATTGTGTCATCAAGGCAAAGAAACAAACATCAGTCTAAGATGTAAAAGAAAATGTGGTTGGAAGAGAAAAAACAATGCCAGGAGATGACATATATGTAATCAGAAAAAATGTGAAAGATCCTAGGCAGACATTATTAATTTTGCTTTAATTAATTTTCACAGGGGTGTATATTTAGATATTTGCTGCTTTTGAGGTTCTGTTTGTCTTTCAATCAATAATCAATAATAATATTAGGATAATCAATAACCATTCACTTTTGTGAATTCTGCATGAGACAGTTTTGAAAGAATGGAATTCATATATATTTATCCAGTTACCTATCTGTAAATCTATTTCCTACCTATCTATCTATCTATCTCTCTATCTCTCTATCTATCTATCTATCTATCTATCTATCTATCTATCTCAGCCTCTTCTTTATCTATCTATCTATCTATCTATCTATCTATCTATCTATCTATCTCAGCCTCATTTTTATCTATCTATCTATCTATCTATCTATCTATCTATCTATCGATCTCAGCCACTTCCTTGTCTATGTATGTATGTATATATGTATCTATCACAGCCACTTCCTTATCTATCTATCTATCTATCTATCTATCTCAGCCTCATCTTTATCTATCTATCTATCTATCTATCTATCGATCTCAGCCACTTCCTTGTCTATGTATGTATGTATATATGTATCTATCACAGCCACTTCCTTATCTATCTATCTATCTATCTATCTATCTCAGCCTCATCTTTATCTATCTATCTATCTATCGATCTCAGCCACTTCCTTGTCTATGTATGTATGTATATATGTATCTATCACAGCCACTTCCTTATCTATCTATCTATCTATCTATCAGTTCAAAATGTAAAGAGAAAAACAATGCCAAGAGACAGCATATATGTGACGAGGGAAAGTGAAAGATCCTAGAATGACATTATTCATTTTGTTTCAATTTATTTGCACAAGAATGTAAGCAAACACAGCAAATTCAACTGGAATTCAAACTCAGTTCTCCAGTTTCTCTTTCCGAGCCAATACACCAGTCACACCGCAGCATACATCCTCCTGACATACTAATCCCATCTTCTGCAATAAAAGTTTTGCAACTTCATTAACCTAATTAGGAGCATTTAATTAAATGTAGATTATAATCCTGTATGAATGCATTGGCAAACACTGGAGAATCAATTTAGAGTCACGCAGTTATGATCCTCTAATCTATAAGCTTCTCTCTCCCTTTCCATGCAAAAATCCAAATGTCACCAAGTTTACCTGATACACCTTCTTGTAAAAGATGGTGGTCATCATTTGAATATGTGCCCAATTTGCAAATGAATTCAGCTGAATTAAGAGATGTGGATTGATTATTTGCATTCTGTTGACTCTTAGAAAAGTTATTCTGCTATAAGCCGGGCCCCTTCAGTTCATGGCTCTCTACAACATCTTTTGTAGCTCTGAGCAAGATATACCTTTTAATCTTTTAGCCCAAGCCCCAGTTTTGCGAACACTTTACACAAGCTTGACAGGTGCATTATTCACTGCTTTTCTTATGCCTGTTGAGTGCCAAATTCTCCAAGTTCTCTTTCCTCCTTAATTTCAATTTTCTACAATCATGGATCTCTTCAAATTTTTATCTCCTCAGAACTTTTACACAAGGCATGTTGCTTTCTGTTTCCCTCTTCTCATAAAAATCTCCAAACCCACTTTTCTCATAATGTTTCCCAGAGATTTTAAATGCCATTTTCTAAGTATAAGTATCGTTTTTACTAGCATTTTCCTTAAAACTACTTTGTTCTTTATCTTCTTTACATGGTATTTTCATGATCTTTCAATAGACAACCTGCATTAGTGCAAAAGACTTTAGAAGAGTGGACATTCAAGACAACTTTCATTTCGTGATTTGATAAAAAAGACTCAATCAGGGTATTTCATTTCGTGATTTGATAAAAAAGACGCAATCAGGGTATTTGTAACAAGTAGGTTGTATAGGATGGCTGTGCAAGCTCTTTCCAAACTGGTTTTGAATTCAGAGTCGGTATTTCTTCAAGATTAATTGCCAACCAAGTTGAGAAAGACCATTATGAAAAATGGATGAAAAATTTATCTGAAAAATTTATATGGTGTTCCAATAACTTGAACTGATTTTAAATGTGAATTAAATTTAAGTGTCGAATGATTTTTTCAATTTTTTTCAGATTTAACAACTTCAGTCTTTGGCAATTTTGACCATGGAAAGATTAACAAAGCAAACAGCTTGTGAAAGTTGTTGAAGCCTATTATGAAAATCGATGTTCAAACAAAAATTCATTTGGCTTTATTAAATAAGAAGTTCATAGGTCACTTCATTTCTCAAAACAGTGATGTCAATTAGACACCATGATTGTGCAATTGATGCCTTTAGATTTCTTCCTTTGCGGTCATCTAAAAAACAAGGTCTATGCCAACAAGCCAACAACAATTCAACGGCTGAAGGATGAGATAATAAGTCATATTGGTGAGATCGTGGAGCAAGTTTAATTCAACTCTATACATTTAACGTAGTAGATAGGCTCGTCTATGAACATTCCTCTACGGTCTTTCTAACAGGAATGGAGGTTTATCACTTGTTTCCTGATTAGGGTTGGGTTTCCGGTTCTTTCGAAAGATTAATTCAACTCTATACATTTAACGTAGTAGATAGGCTCGTCTATGAACATTCCTCTACGGTCTTTCGAACAGGAATGGAGATTTATCACTTGTTTCCTGATTAGGGTTGGGTTTCCGGTTCTTTCGAAAGATTAATTCAACTATATACATTTAGCGTAGTAGATAGGCTCGTCTATGAACATTCCTCTACGGTCTTTCGAACAAGAATGGAGGTTTATCACTTGTTTCCTGATTAGGGTTGGGTTTCCGGTTCTTTCGAAAGATTAATTCAACTATATACATTTAACGTAGTAGATAGGCTCGTCTATGAACATTCCTCTACGGTCTTTCGAACAGGAATGGAGATTTATCACTTGTTTCCTGATTAGGGTTGGGTTTCCGGTTCTTTCGAAAGATTAATTCAACTATATACATTTAACGTAGTAGATAGGCTCGTCTATGAACATTCCTCTACGGTCTTTCGAACAGGAATGGAGGTTTATCACTTGTTTCCTGATTAGGGTTGGGTTTCCGGTTCTTTCGAAAGATTAATTCAACTCTATACATTTAACGTAGTAGATAGGCTCGTCTATGAACATTCCTCTACGGTCTTTCTAACAGGAATGGAGGTTTATCACTTGTTTCCTGATTAGGGTTGGGTTTCCGGTTCTTTCGAAAGATTAATTCAACTCTATACATTTAATGTAGTAGATAGGCTCGTCTATGAACATTCCTCTACGGTCTTTCGAACAAGAATGGAGGTTTATCACTTGTTTCCTGATTAGGGTTGGGTTTCCGGTTCTTTCGAAAGATTAATTCAACTCTATACATTTAACGTAGTAGATAGGCTCGTCTATGAACATTCCTCTACGGTCTTTCGAACAGGAATGGAGATTTATCACTTGTTTCCTGATTAGGGTTGGGTTTCCGGTTCTTTCGAAAGATTAATTCAACTATATACATTTAGCGTAGTAGATAGGCTCGTCTATGAACATTCCTCTACGGTCTTTCGAACAAGAATGGAGGTTTATCACTTGTTTCCTGATTAGGGTTGGGTTTCCGGTTCTTTCGAAAGATTAATTCAACTATATACATTTAACGTAGTAGATAGGCTCGTCTATGAACATTCCTCTACGGTCTTTCGAACAGGAATGGAGATTTATCACTTGTTTCCTGATTAGGGTTGGGTTTCCGGTTCTTTCGAAAGATTAATTCAACTATATACATTTAACGTAGTAGATAGGCTCGTCTATGAACATTCCTCTACGGTCTTTCGAACAGGAATGGAGATTTATCACTTGTTTCCTGATTAGGGTTGGGTTTCCGGTTCTTTCGAAAGATTAATTCAACTCTATACATTTAACGTAGTAGATAGGCTCGTCTATGAACATTCCTCTACGGTCTTTCGAACAAGAATGGAGGTTTATCACTTGTTTCCTGATTAGGGTTGGGTTTCCGGTTCTTTCGAAAGATTAATTCAACTCTATACATTTAACGTAGTAGATAGGCTCGTCTATGAACATTCCTCTACGGTCTTTCGAACAAGAATGGAGATTTATCACTTGTTTCCTGTTTAGGGTTGGGTTTCCGGTTCTTTCGAAAGATTAATTCAACTCTATACATTTAACGTAGTAGATAGGCTCGTCTATTAACATTCCTCTACGGTCTTTCGAACAAGAATGGAGGTTTATCACTTGTTTCCTGATTAGGGTTGGGTTTCCGGTTCTTTCGAAAGATTAATTCAACTCTATACATTTAACGTAGTAGATAGGCTCGTCTATGAACATTCCTCTACGGTCTTTCGAACAGGAATGGAGATTTATCACTTGTTTCCTGATTAGGGTTGGGTTTCCGGTTCTTTCGAAAGATTAATTCAACTATATACATTTAGCGTAGTAGATAGGCTCGTCTATGAACATTCCTCTACGGTCTTTCGAACAGGAATGGGGATTTATCACTTGTTTCCTGATTAGGGTTGGGTTTCCGGTTCTTTCGAAAGATTAATTCAACTCTATACATTTAACGTAGTAGATAGGCTCGTCTATGAACATTCCTCTCCGGTCTTTCGAACAGGAATGGAGGTTTATCACTTGTTCCCTGTTTAGGGTTGGGTTTCCGGTTCCTTCAAAAGATTAATTCAACTCTATACATTTAACGTAGTAGATAGGATCGCCTATGGACATTTATCTACGGTCTTTTTGTTATTCTGGCTTGAATTGAATGCTATGGATGTCGAAGATATGAACAGGATGGGGACACATGCCACACAACCAATGCAACAATAACTTTATTGAATAAGAAGTTCCCAGATCGCATCATATCTCGAAACAGTGATGTCAATTAACCACTACGATCGTGCGACTTGATGCCGTTTGATTTCTTCCTTTGCGGTCATCTCAAAAACAAGGTCTATGCCAACAAGTCAGCAACAATTCAACAGCTGAAGGATGAGATAATAAGGTATATTGTTAAATTTGAGAAGCAACTATGCAGAGACGTCATCAAACATTTTTACTATTGACCAAAGCTTAAGCAAATATTTGGGGAATATTATTTTTTAGACATAATTGCCATGACTCAAATAACATGATCCAATAGTTAAATCAATTAAATTTTGCCAATAACACTGTTTTATTTACTGCTAACTTCGATTCATTTTAATAAAACACCCTATACCATTGATGTTTTGTTTATGAAGAAGGCCAGTATGCCAAACATTTTCAAGAAGTCCAAAGCAACAGCCTGAGCTTCACCACTCTTATCTAAAGCTTGATAGAATCTTTCAGTGATAACCATTAGTACATCAGGCATTCACCTAGAGAAGTGAAATCCATATTGCTTGTCTGAAAGAATACCTTATGATGTGAGATGTTTAACCAATAAAGTGTTGATTGTATCTCTCTATCTCACTTCATCTCTATTAATATCTGTTTTTCTATCTATCTTAATATGTTTCTAACTTTCTCTCTGATTGTTTGGCTTGTATCTATCTATCTATCTATCTATCTATCTATCTATCTATCTATCTATCTTTCTCTCAGAATGTTTTTTTCTATCTTAATCTGTTTCTAATTTTCTCTCTCTGAATGTTTAACTTTATCTATCTATCTATCTATCTATCTATCTATCTATCTATCTATCTATCTTAGTCTGTTAATTTCATCTATCTATCTATCTATCTATCTATCTATCTATCTATCTATCTATCTTAGTCTGTTAATTTCATCTATCTATCTATCTATCTATCTATCTATCTATCTATCTATCTATCTATCTATCTTAGTCTGTTAATTTCATCTATCTATCTATCTATCTATCTATCTATCTATCTTCATGTTTCTATCTTTCTCTCAGAATGTTTTTTTCTATCTTAATCTGTTTCTAATTTTCTCTCTGAATGTTTAACTTTATCTATCTATCTATCTATCTATCTATCTATCTATCTATCTATCTATCTTAGTCTGTTAATTTCATCTATCTATCTATCTATCTATCTATCTATCTATTTATCTATCTTAGTCTGTTAATTTTCATCTATCTATCTATCTATCTATCTATCTATCTATCTTAGTCTGTTAATTTCATCTATCTATCTATCTATCTATCTATCTATCTATCTTAGTCTGTTAATTTCATCTATCTATCTATCTATCTATCTATTCTATCTATCTATCTATCTATCTATCTTAGTCTGTTAATTTCATCTATCTATCTATCTATCTATCTATCTATCTATCTATCTATCTATCTATCTAGTCTATTTAATTTCTTCTATCTATCTATCTATCTATCTATCTATCTTAGTCTGTTAATTTCATCTATCTATCTATCTATCTATCTATCTATCTATCTATCTATCTATCTGGTCTGTTAATTTCATCTATCTATCTATCTATCTATCTATCTATCTATCTATCTTAGTCTGTTAATTTCATCTATCTATCTATCTATCTATCTATCTATCTATCTATCTATCTTAGTCTGTTAATTTCATCTATCTATCTATCTATCTATCTATCTATCTATCTATCTATCTATCTATCTATCTATCTATCTTAGTCTGTTAATTTCATCTATCTATCTATCTATCTATCTATCTATCTATCTATCTATCTATCTTCGTCTGTTAATTTCATCTATCTATCTATCTATCTATCTATCTATCTATCTATCTATCTATCTATCTATCTTAGTCTGTTAATTTCATCTATCTATCTATCTATCTATCTATCTATCTATCTATCTATCTAAAACTCTGTCTCTCAGGATTCCAATAAAGAATCTCTGAAATGAATTAACTATGGTAACAGTTAACCACTTCTGACTAAGATACAGCTCCCTGCACCTATCCACCAACCCTTTTCCCAAATGTAGAAAGTAATTCAACAATTCTCCGAGCAGTGGTTTTTCATATCTATCTTTATATCTTGGATTGTACATTAGTCAGTATTGATTCTGAAGCTCAATGGGATCCATAAGCCATTTCTGTATATTTTTTTATAATCATTTCATACAAAGCAAGGCAAGACTGCCACTGATGTGCAGGGGATTATAGTGAGAGAAAAGAAAAAAGAAAACAAGGTACAGGGGATGGTGAAAGGATAAGAGAAGGGTCAGAAACAAGGAGATAGAAGATGACAATTGATGTTGCATTTAAACTTTTGGAGATTGTAGCTATCAGGGATGCAGGTATACAAAAAGGAATTCTACAGGTGGGGAGTGTGGGAAAAGAAACTGAAAAAAGATCAGCTCAAGGCCCACAGAGGGCCATCATCAATCAAGATGACTTTGGAAGCCAAGTTATGCATTATTCAACCTGAAGGAAATCCATGAAAATAGAAAGATAGAATTTGAACAGAATTGTGTTGGTCATGAAAAACTTAAGATATGTTTTTTTAAGGTTTTTTTGTTAATTTCCCTGAAAATTTTTAATGAATGCGGTTGCATTTGTCTAAATAGGTATGATGTAAATACTCATCAAAGACAACATACACAGGGAGAAGTTTATATTTTTTACATTGTATGGACTTGTGATTATCTACATTGCCATATTCATGATGTTTCTGCCATTTTATGCTTTTAACTTCTTCAGGTGATTGAAATCTTGAACTAAAACCTTTATTTCATACACTGGGGTATATTGTTTTTGTTCCATAAGTCATGCCACTTCTGGGTGTCTTAGTTATTTCCCTTTACTGCTGTAGCCAGGTATTGAACTCACAGCCCTTTGGGTCAAGTAACTGAGTCTAACCAAAGCTTTTATCCACTGGGTCATGTGTTCTTTACATCTTTATTGGGTTCAAAGTTTAAATATATATCACCTGAAGAAAGCTGGCATCTACAATGGCCAAAACAATAAATAGTACAATAAAAATTAGGATAACAATATGAGCAATGTAAATAGTTTAAATATTTGGTTCTTAAAAAATTAATGGCCACTCAAAGCATTGTATTTTGAAAAACCATTTTAACATAATATTCACGGTATATAACAGATGAATTTTGGTTTACATAATTGATGTGTGCTCTTTAATAATTTTTAACTTATTTTCAAACAAATATTCTTGTTTTTTTGTGAAGTCCCAGTTGATAAAAGGTTTGAGTGTACAATTACTGAAATATTATGAATATGACAATGGAGATTAGGTCAACAGTCTCAGGAATGTAAATATTGTAAATAATACCTCATCTCAGAAGTATAAACAAATATAGAGAGAAGTTATTCACAAGATATTTCTGTTTGTGGGCAAAAGAATAATGCCAATTCCAAATAATATTTTAAAACTCTCCTATCTATCCTAATTTTTGTTTTACCATTCATTTACTCAAGCTAAGTATATAGGTTATGCATTGCTTTTTTTATCCTTTTTTCCTTCAATCTGTCCTGTGAGTATCATATCTTTCAAGCCATCTTTCCTCATTATGTGCCTTAGAAATTATCTCTTTCTACATAAATATCCTTTTTGTTTCCATTTTCCTTAAAACTTTGTTATTGTTCACATATTCACAAGTCTACAATTTGTCCATGTACTGCATATTGCTGCCATGTATGGTCTAGTGCTTACATATTCTTTTTATGGTGTTCTCATCATCCTTCTGAAGAACCACATTTTTCTTAACTTCATTTTTTTCATCTGTGAGGAGAATTAGCCAACATTGACTGCCACATTCTTCTTCTTTATGTGTCATGTTTTTTCAGGACATAGGCAATCATAGACTTCCACTTGCCCTAGTTGTTCTTACCATTTCTCGCCTCGACATCCCTCCCAAACCCCAATCTACCATTCCCTGCACTTGCTCAAGCCCATCAGGTATGTCTTGTGTGGCTTTCTCCAATCCCTCTTTCCCTCTGTCCTGTGAGTATTAGATTCTCTGAGCCTTCTTTCCAGATTATGTGTCCCAGAAACCTCAGCTGTCTCTTCCTGGTGCTTAGTTTAAGTTTCCTTTTCATTTGCATCCTCTCCAAAACCTTTAGAACAACTGTTTCTTTTTTAATCCTTTCACCCAAAGCAAGGTGGGACCACCACTTGTAAGCAGGGGGTAACAGTGAGAGGAAAGACTCAGTACAATGGGTATTGAAAAAAGAATAAAAGATGACTGGAATTCAAGAAGATAGTAGAAGGTAATTGACATTGCATTTAAATTCTTTGAGACTGTAGCTATCAGAGAAGTAATTAAACAGTTGAGCATTTCACAAGCAGGAAAGGCAAGAAAAGAAACTGTTTGAGTAGAAGAGGCCATTACATTTAACTATTTCAGTGGTAAAAGGGTAGGATATAAATGCTAATCTAGTAGAACACTTAAATTCACATGGATGAGGCACAAAATATTACAGAACAGTTCAGTATTGTTTTCTTTGTTTCTAACAAAATTTTACCTGTTTCTTAATATTTTGTGTAACTGTTGGAAGCTATCTTTCTCTATGCCAATGCAGCTTTGGATTTCAGTGTCACATTTTTTGTCCACTCTTAAAAATTTCCTAGACATTTAAGATATTTACTCTAAGAGATAAAAATATGGAGTTGTGCCATTTCCGATGACAACTGTGCAAAAGTAAATGCGAGAGACAAGGCTGGAATTTGAACTTGACTATCAACGCTGTTTTCAAATGTTCAGGAATTTATGCAGATGCTACTGATAAAATAGGATTATCATAAGGTATCACATCAATGGATTGTTTCTAATTTTATTATCAGTAAAGATAGCATATGATTTTTTAATCATTTAATCTGAAGCAAGGTAATAAAGCCGCAAAGATGTAAAGGCTTACTGAATGTTAGTAAATATAACAAAAAGAAAACATTATCAGGGAGAGAGAACACTAAAAGAAAAGGAAACAAATAGAAGATAATGATTGATGTTGCATTTAAATTTTTGATATACAAAGCTAACTGGAAAGCAAGAAGTTGGAAACGGGTTTCAAAAGCCAGAAGTGTGATCAAATGAACTGCACTTAATATTTTTAATCATTCTACACTAAACAAGGCAATAAAGCCACTAAGATGCATGGATTACTGAGTGTGAAAGAAAAAGAGAGAAAATGAAAGACATTACGGAGAGAGAACAATAAAATAACAGGAATTAAGAAGACAGAAGATAACTGATGCTACCTTTAAATTATTGAAAATCAATAATGTAAAAATATAACATAATAAATAATGATACAATGAATTCATATAAAAATGCTTTCACTAATGTTTTTGTTTATTAATATTTGTGTAGATTAGAGGGGATGTGCGTCATGGTGCAGTGGATATCGGCTCAGAATGAGAAATTGGGAAGCTGGGTTCGAATTTCCATCATATTCTTTGCATTCACTTGCACACAAATACCCTTGGGAAAAGTATGAATCCGTCTCTTCCCTCCAGTTATGGGTTAAATAATAGGACAGATTGGGTTCTATAGCCTTAGTCGGAAACCAGTCTACCGCAGAAAGCAATGGCAACCTACTGTGGGATAATCTTCTGCCCAGTCAGTCATGTCTCTTTTGAGACATGATCGCCCAAGCGTGTATCACGTATGGCATTTAACTGACTGACTGTGTGGGTTTCTCGCATCTACATAGAAGTTAAATCAGATGTATAGCATGTTTTCATGTTTCCTTGATGTCTGTCCAGTCATGTAATATATTTGAATTCATACTTTACGACAAATATTTTCATTCATATATACAAATGCGTACACATTTTTATGCATGAATTCTAATACCTATATCTTATGATAATAATAATAATAATAATAATAATAATGATAATGATAATAATAATAATAATAATAATAATGCCAATATTCTGTTATCCAATACATGCATATCACAATGATGGAAAAAAAACATTAATTTACCAAACAAATATTTATTTTCCATCATAATCCCCTATTTTGATCGGCCCTTTTTGTATATACGTATGTAAACATATATATATATTTCTAAAGAATTAATGAATTTTATTTTCAATACAACATTTTTATTACTTCAGGCATTTTTATAACAAATATTTGAAGGACACTTCATTTTTAGATTTACATGCATCGGCCTGTATATTTGATAAATCTTAATAAGAAAATGAACTGTGATGCTCTTCCTAGCTGAGTAATAAAGCATGCCTGATAGGTTGGTTGTTTCTCCTACAAAGAAAGATGTTGGTTCAAACCCTGCCTGTGAAGCACATTTTCTTTATCAAGATTTCTTGAATGCACGGGCTGATGTAACAATGCTCATTGTTCAAACTAAAGAATTCAAATATGAGTTGCCACATAACATTTAAAGTAATATATAATTGTGTATTTAGGCATCAACCCATCTTTTATACAAGTTTCACTAAAAGTAACTGACAACTATGGTTAAGTATTCTTATAATTTTCTTCTTTTATGTAGAAACTGTCTGAATAATAAAATTAAAAAAAAACAGAAAAGCCATTACTCAATCACATCAAGTATGAACATGAGTCAAGTGCTGACCATATTTTGAAAATAAAATATTCCTGTAACTCTAGATACATACATAGAAAAATCCATACATTCAGTTAAAAGAAAAAATAAAATTCATCCTTGATAATGGATAAAATTATAGACAAAATTGCTCAGACATACAGAACATTCAGATAATTTTTATATAATTTCTGTAGAGGAGAAAATTATAAAAACACAAGAAAAATTGAATAAAAACTTAACCACAGCAGGACTTTGTCAGTCGATTAGTGGATCAGTGTATTGCTGCCTAAATATAAAATCATATATATATATATATATATATATATATATATATATATATATCCAAATGAATAAGGAACAAAGAAACAATTTTTATATAATTTCTGTCCAGAAAAGAAAAAATAATAACAACACAAGAAAAATTAAATAAAAAACTTAATTACAGTATCATGTCAGACGTTTTTAATGAATTTTGTATAAAAGAAGGATTGCTGCCCCAATACACAATTATATATCTAATCTAAACTTATTTATAAATGGAACTTTGTCTGTGTGGGTGTGTGTGTGTGTGCGTTACCTATAGACTCCAAAACGGCTGAACTGATTTTCTTGAAAATTAACACAGTTGTACTATAAGTGTCTTCAAGTGTTTTTAGCTAGGTTTTGTGTCAAAATATCCCAGATAAATATCGAAAATCGATAATTGAAAAAATTGGGTTATAGGAAGAGTGGTCCGATTTTAATCAAATTTGATACACTCATAGACAAAGACATAAGAAACAATATTCAGAAGTTTCAAGGTTGCAGTTCTTACAAAAGTGCAGAAAATCAATAATATCCCCGATATCAGAAATCCATACCCCTGATACTCTATCAAATCTGATCAAAAACCAATATTCAGTAATCAATATGGCTCATTTTCTCCAATTTTACTCCCGATGGGTACAATAAGTTTTCATGGACTTACTTAGGTTAGTTTATCCTTGGATGACTTATTTGACTCTGACATTGGAAATCAATACCCTGATATCCTACTCAGTCTGATCAAAATTAGTTTTTCAGCCCTTTTATTTTAGTTTTTGCTTCGGGTTTGGCTCTAAATAGGCATAATTGTAGTTCTTAGTCTCAGCCATGATATCATTTACTCAGAGGACTTATTTAGCCTTCAAAATTCAGTTTAGGATGGAAAAAACTTATTTGATATTGATACAAGGAAAGCAAAATTTGACTTACATCCATTCATTTTTCTTTCAGTCTACGGTTTTGCTTTAACTGGAAACAACTATTGCTTTTTAGTCTTTCATGCCAACGTCCAAAGAGTCTGAGCTCCAGGACCATGGATTAGTTTTAAAGCTTTCATTACACCCAAGCATTACACCCGGGCTATACTGTTAGTATTTTATGAAATTATACAAAAAACTGGCATAAAGCCAACATAATTGAATTTTTTCATTTGTTTTAGCATTATTATTTTTTAATTATTAATATACTTTTTCTCATGAGAAGAAAAAAGTTAAGGAATCAAAGGAAATTTTTAAGTCACACAGGAACAGCTTAGTAGGGACCTTGTTGGATTCTGAACCACCTGCAATCTTTGCAACAGAGTTCTTGAAAATAAAAAGTGCAGCTCCAAATTAAGTTTTTGTTGACAGCAAACAACTTGATACTGTGAGTTTTCTATATAGATTATAGCTAGCTAGCTAGATCGATAGATAGATACACACACATTTACAAACACACACACGCACATACACATACACATAAATATATATATATAGATAGATATTCATATAGATAGGTATGAGTTTGTAACTGTGGGTTTCACGCTTTTGTGATCATCAGACAAACTGATTAATTCTTTAAAAAACTTGCTATTATTTTATTTAAGGCTGTATACAGCCTTAAATAAAATAATAGCAATTTTTAGCTATCATAGTTTCACACAGACCCCATCATACGTACATATGTACGTACGAGAAATTGACAACTGTCCGCGCATTGACATCACTACACTATTCAAATACACCAAACGAATGCATATGTATGTACGCAACGGCACACATATATATATACATAAGCCGAGCCTCACACGATTCGCATATATATGTTTATGCAAGCCTCAGTGGGTGGACGTGCGCGTGTGTGTGTCTTTGCGCACATACACATAAATATATATATAGATAGATATTCATATAGATAAGTGTGAGTTTGTAACTGTGGGTTTCACGCTTTTGTGATCATCAGACAAACTGATTAATTCTTTAAAAAACTTGCTATTATTTTATTTAAGGCTGTATACAGCCTTAAATAAAATAATAGCAATTTTTAGCTATCATAGTTTCACACAGACCCCATCATACGTACATATGTACGTACGAGAAATTGACAACCAAACGAATGCATATGTATGTACGCAACGGCACACGTATATATATATACATAAGCCGAGCCTCACATGATTCGCATATATATGTTTATGCAAGCCTCAGTGGGTGGACACGCGCGTGTGTGTGTCTTTGCACGCATCAATGGGTGTGCAAATGTATATATATATGTCTGCATCTGTCATGACGACAGATTTTCCCCCACTTCCACAAAAATACATGAAGATACGCAGCCCTACATATAGCCAATTTTTTTAAAGAATTAATCAGTTTGTCTGATGATTGCAAGAGCATGAAACTCTGGGTTACAAACTCACACCTATCTATATGAATATGTCAGCTCTATCACTGATATTGAGCGCTTTCAAATAAGTACCGCGCATATATAATATATAAATAAGATAATATATATAACAAATTACATATATATATATTGATATTTATAATTATATACATACACTTTTCATATATATAGATAGATATATATGTATAGTGTTGAGTTGTGATAGTGCTTAGCACCAAGATATTTTTTTCAGTAGTTTTACTGATAAAATGTATTTTGGCAAGCAGGTTTTTTATGGTAAAATGATTGATATCGAGCTAGAAATGGAGTGTTAATAGGATTAATGCAGAAAAATTTGTCACTTAACTTCAAAGTTTCATGAGGAGATCATTATGATGTCATCACTCATCAGGGCTAGATTTCAATCTGCTCTTTTGTCCTTTTTTTTTCTTATTTACAAGGATTTTGATGTAATTTGATATTTTGTTGTAAGAGTGGTCCAATGGTGGTTAATTGTTTTTGATTGGGTTTGTTGCACTGATTTCTTTTAAATGTAGTATTATTTGTGGTTGGTTGATTTTCTTTTTATTATACAGGTGTTTGATTTCTTTTCATTGATTTCCGATATCAGGAACAATGAGTCGTCTGAGAAGATCTACTAATATTTTTAACTATAATTTTACCAAGTTAGAGCAAACTCTGCAGCAAGAACCATGATAAAAGGGCTGAAATCCTGATCTTGATCAGACCTGATCAGATATCAGAGTATTGATTTCCAATATTAGGGGAAATTCAGAAAAATTAATTAGCCCATGATCTGACTGGAAGCCTAAAGAATATTTGTGTGAAGTTTGGTGAGAATCAGATAAAAATTGTGGATTTATACAAAGGACATACAGACCATCAGACAGACAGACAGACAGACAGACAGACACACACACACACACACACACACACACATCTTGCCTTTTATATATATACTAGCAGTATAGCCTGGTACTCGAGTGTAATGAAAGCTTTAGAACTAATCCATGGTCCTGGAGCTCAGACTCTTTGGATGTTGGCACGAAAATCGTAGGTTGTTAAAAGGTTGATCTTGAAGCCATAGAACTTCTCCAACAACACAACCAGCATGCAATGCAATGCAAAAAGAAAGGATGGGTCTTTTGCCCAAAAGATGGTGCTGCCACTACCACAATCAGTCAGAAGCAGGCAAGTGAGAGGAAGTGCACTCATGGATTGTTAACACTGTGCCAGGCTACTCGCAAAAACCCTTATCACTTTTTTGCTATACTGGTGGCTTCTATTGTTGGAGTGAGCACCTTCATTCAACCATTTAGAGGCTGCTGGTTTTGGGCCAACGATTTTTTGTCCATACAAATTTCACTGAATGTTAGTCTCACTTCACACTTTCTCTCACTGTGCCATGCTTGCTGGTCTGAATTGGGTGAATGCGCTAGACTAAAGAGGCAAATCTCTGTCTCTTTCTAATTGCATCTCATTGCTAAGAGACGGCAGTTTTGGATCTAACCTCCACAATGTACGGTTTTGGTATCCCTCAGACAATTCGCCTGATCCGTAGGAAAGGAAAATTAGTCCTGTTAGTAATTTTAACCATCCTTAGACCATTAATAAATCGGCCCCATGCAGACAAATCACATAAATGTGTCTTAATATCTTAAGGTTTTGAAAAAGTACTTAAAATTTCATGCAGCACATATCATAAATTCAATTTTAGACACCCTGGTTACCTAAGTCACGTTAATTAGGGGAAACTACTATTTAAAGGGCACTGTCCAAAATCTTCGCCTTTGTGGATTGTGGGTAGAAGCATTGTTCCCTATATAGTGGTTTTTCTAATGTAGACTCCTAAATTTGCTGTGAGATGGCCACAGATGCAGAGGATAATGGGGACCGTGAGCCACCAGTTACCAGACAGACACTCCAATGGTTGGCAACCCTACAGAACTTCAGTGCAAACTACATTTTTTGCTTTACCTTGCAGTGCTAGGGTGAAAACATCATTCTTACTCCCCACACGTGAACAGCCAATGTAAAGTTGACCGTGTGAGAAGCATGGTTCTGTAAGGTGCAATCTCGACACTGACAATGTCTGCAAGCATTGCTCATACTGCCAATTTGCATGTCAGCACATGAAGCATAGTTGATGGAAGGCACGTAGTGGCTAGCATGTTGTAACCAAAATGGTTTATTGAGACTGGTTATCCCTCGGTTAGCTGCCCGATATTGGTTATTGTTTTCAAGTATAGCATTCCGTTGCTGTGGAGTATGTGATGCTCTGTCAGATGCGACAGTGGAAGCAACCCTTGCAAGCCTAGCAGACCACTGTTCTGTACTTTCGGCAGCCTGCGGGGCTGAAATAGAGGCATGGTTGCTTAAATTGCAAGCCCTCCACTATTTTGTACTTTCAGCTGCCCATGAACTTTCTTAGCAGCGGTGTCCATTAATCGCCAAGATCGTTGCTGCTTTGTACTTTCGGCAGCCCATGAACATACCTTAGCAGCCGCGTCTTTTAAGCGGCAAGACCATCACTGCTCTGTACTTTCAGAAGTCCTTAAAGCAGCCCTATCAGCAGTAACTTGAGTGTTAAGCTCAGCCCGTATGAAGTCATCTAACCTGGAGCACCTAAGTTTTTATGGAAGCAATCACTGGATAACCTAATGGAACATCTATCATAAGTTTCAGTTGCTCTATGTTCTGCTGAACGCAGTGTGTTTTGCAACAATCACACAGCACTAACAGAGGGGCTTTCACTGGCCCTAGTAGCCCTCTTTGCCAATGCCGAAGCGCTTCAGAGCCCAATAAAACATCTTTTTTGGGTGGCATGGATTTAAAAAGGAATGAACTCACAGAGATAGTTGTGTAATTTCGTAGCCAACTTTGGTCGTTTAGAAGAAATTACAGTAAAATCAGAAGAGCAAAATGTGCATATAAGCAACCTTGCAAGTTGTGGACCGGAGTTTGATACACGTACAGCGAGATACCAATCGAAAAGTGCAGGATAAGGGTTCCACAAAATGTTAAAAGTGAATATGGAGGTGATGCCAAATCAGACGGCTGTTACTTGAATAGATCTGTTCAATCAAGCATAATTTAACTGATGTGGCCAATCGGACATTCGATTAGCACTTGCGAAGGTAGGTAATATCTGAACAGTTTCATGCAGCAACGTATGTGTGAATTAAAATCTGTAAAATTAAAGCGTGACAAACCTTGACATCAAAAACCTTAAAAGTTAAGGTGAAATTTAAGTTCAATAGACTAAAAAAGCAATAGTTGTTTCCAGTCAAAGTGAAACTGTAGATTGAAAGAAAAATGAATGGACGTAAGTATCGATGTCAAATAAGTTTTCCGTCGCAAACTGAATTTGAAGGCTAAATAAGTCCTCTGAATAAATGACATTATGGTTGAGACTAAGAACTACAGTTATACCTGCATAGAGCAAAAATCAAAGCAAAAACCAAAATGAAAGGGCTGAAAATCTGATTTTGATCAGACCCGATAGGATATTGGGGTATCGATTTCCAATATCAGAGTCAAATAAGTCATCCAAGGATAAACTAATCTAAGTTAAGTCCATGAAAACTTATTGTACCCATCGGGAGTAAAATTGGAGAAAATGAGCCATATTGATGGCTAAATACCAGTTTTTGATCAGATTCAATAGAATATCGGGGGTATCAATTTTCGATATCGGGGAAAAGGGGTTGTCTGAGAAGATCTACTAAGTTTTAAGACAAAAAAACATAATTTTACCAAGTTAGAGTAAATTCTGCAGCAAGAACCACGATAAAAGGGCTGGAATCCTGATCTTGATCAGACCTGATCGAATATCAGGGTATCGATTTTCAATATTGGAGGGAATTTGGAAAAAATAAGTAGCCCACGACCTGACCAGAAGCCTAAAGAATATTTGTGTGAAGTTTGATGAGAACTAGATAAAAATTGTGGATTTGTATAAAGGACATACAGACAGACAGACACACATGCAAGCATCTTGCCTTTTATTTATATATATTATCATATGTCTATTGCACAACAGTTTCATGCCCTATGCAATGATCAGGTTCATATTATGAACTGACTTTTCCAGGATTTTAATTTTTGAATCTCACATTGTTCATGGTAAATATATATTACAAATTTGGGATGCTATCTTTTAATTATATAGCATAATCTAATCTAATAATATGTATTTTTTATTATTATATCCTTAATAGTTCTGTTACATTACATTGACCACTGTTTTATTAACACCAGAAAAATAGTTATATATGTGCTAGTACTTGCATGTGTATGTTCACTCCTGATCAAAAATTTAAGACCACTTAAAAATCTTTAAAAAAAATTTTATTTTTTTACAGATAGATTTTAAACTCCTACCACTTAAGGTTACCAATACTACAATCTAAAAGGTTATGGAAACAAAAAGCTACATTCGAAACATTTTATTTAGAAATTTAGATTTTTATAAAATGAGATGATTTACGCATGATCAAAATTATAAGACCAGGGGTATAAATAGTTAGATCTATGGTAATTCCAATGTTTTTAGTTCAGTTAGAGGTGAGTAATCACTGCGTAAAGGTGTTACCATGCCTAAAGCAAGCAAATTTACCAAAGTTGAGCCTTCTCGAATTCTAGAATTCCATAAGCAAAGTTTGTCACAGCGGGCGATTGCAGCTAAGGTAAATCACAGTAAAACTGTGATTTGCAACTTTCTAAAAACAGTGAGAATTATGGAAAAGCAAAATCCTCTCGTAGGCCCCCAAAAATTTCTCCTGCATTGAGTAAGAGAATAAGACGGGTTGCTATGAACGAGGGGGGACTTTCTTCTAGTCAAATTAAGGCAGTAACAGATGCTGATTGCAGTCCCGTAACCATCAGACAACACTTACGACAAAAAGGCATGGTAAATAAAAAGCGTAAACAAATTCCTCGGCTGCTTCCATGTCACAAGGTGGACCGCTTAAAGTTTGGTTGGGATGTTGAGAAGTGGAAGAAAGTCCTGTTTTCTGATGAGAAAAAATTCAATCTCGATGGTCCTGATGGCTTCCAACGATATTGGCATAACAAAAACATGCCTCCTGAAATTTTCTCCACACGTCATAGTGGTGGAGGGTCCCTAATGGTATGGGGTGCCTTTTCTTACAGAGGGACGATGGAGCTCCAGGTGGTGCAGGGTTGTTAAACAGTGGCTGGTTCTGTTAGCATGCTACAAAAAGCATCATTGATGATGGAAAGCCATCGTTTGTGTGGGGATGGATGGTTATTCCAACAGAATAATGCTGCAGTCCACGCTGCAAGACGGACCTTGACCTTTCTACAAGAAAATGGGGTCCATCTCTTGGGACATCCTCCATGCTCACCGGACTTGAACCCAATTGAAAATGTTTGAGGATGGATGACAAGAGATGTTTATCGAAATGGCAAACAATATTCAACAAAAAATGAACTTTATGAAGCCATCTTCAGAAGCTGGAGCAACATCCCCCGCACCTTAATGGAAACGCTTATTTCTAGCATGCCTGACAGAATTTCTGAAGTCATCAAAAGCAGTGGAGGTAGAACTCATTATTAAATTTGGTTGTTGAATGTTTTCATACACTTTTTGTACAATTTCGTAGAATTTTTGTCTCTGGTCTTATAATTTTGATCGCCTCATTTTATAAAAATGTAAATTTCTAAATAAAATGTTTGAAATATAGCTTTTTGTTTCCATAACCTTTTAGATTGTAGTATTGGTAACCTTAAGTGAGAGGAGTTTAAAATCTATCCGTAAAAAAAATATTTCTTTTTAATAATTTTTAAGTGGTCTTAAAATTTTGATCAGGAGTATATATATATATGTGTGTGTGTGTGTGTGTGCTATGCATCTAGATATATATATATATATATATATATATATATATATATATATGATCATTTCACATCTAGCATGGCAGTGTATTAGGCTGATAGGCTGATAATTAGAGGAGTCAGAGGGCTTTCCAGAGCTTTTAAAGACAGGAACTATAGAGGAAGACTTCCAACAAGTAATGAGGCAATAGATGTAGTGTTTGGAGAGAACAAGAGAGAGTTATGAATCTCATTTTTTTAGGACAATGACAGGAATTCTGTCACCTTTTATTGTCTTATAGGGGTCAAGCTTAGAAATTATGTTAGAGACCAGAGAAAGTGTTATATATACATCACTCAGTTAAGTCGCAGTTCTAGGTGGGAAGTTAGATGTGGGTACTCCAGATGAGTCAAGTGTAGAGTTAGAGGAGAATCTGCAAGCAAAGCACTCAACTTTGACTAATGTGGCTGTGAGGAACTAAAATTTATTGAATCGATGAGGGATCGAGAGTTTGCTGTTGTTTGACGCACTTTTATAGAAAAGCCATTAGACTTTAGAGCCAAACTTGCAGGATGATATATATTGCTCCATTTTATCAGCAACAGCAACTTTGCAGCATTAGGATCTTTTTGCATTCATTATGAGTAGAGACTAACTGGTGCCTATTTTAGTCAGACATTTGCTCTGGTAAAGCCAGAAGTTTTCTTGTAAGCAATGGTAAGTGTGCAAGCAAGACAGAACTAAGCAGATAAATGAGGTTTAAGTCAGAACTTCATAGTTGGGATGAAAGCATCAATGCCAGCTTTCACCCAGGAGGAGACCTCAGAGGCACAGTCTTTAACTGGAATACTAAACACTTTGATCCAAGGGATATCACAAAAGAAATTACGGTACAACTCCCTGTTTGTTCTTTGACAGCATTAAAATATTCTGCTGGTAGAAAGTTCCAGGTGGGATGGGGAGTGGAAATACATACTAACAAAAAACCACATCATGATCAGAGTTGCCAAGAGGGCAGAGTGCATGGCATTTTAAGAATCAGGGATAGAAGTGAAACAGAGATCTAGATGGGCAGGTTATATATCCTGAATGTAGCCTACTCAGTTTCCATGTATTATCTTATTTAAGTAACTCGTTATTGGCAAGAGTCTACATAGAAGCCAAAAACAATGCTTCAGTCATCAGCTGAAGACAGCACTGACATGGGCCAAGAATGACCATGAGAACTGGGAAACTGTTGCTGTAAATTTGCCTCCCTGGTGAAACTGATAAAATGCAATCGCAACTTCTACTCCAGTTTCTTTTCTTGCACTTCCCGGCTGTGGAATTCCCTTCCACATGATTGCTTCCCCGACGGCTACAATCTCCAGGAGTTTTAATCTCCTAACACACTAACTCGCTCCCATTCTTTCAAACACTCTTCCCATCTGCCCAACCCTCATCCTCGGTATCCTTACCCATCTATCACCTTCCTTCTGATATTTCCTACACCTAACCACTCCTCCTCTTTACCTTCCCCTATGTAGCCCCATGCACAATAGTGGCAATGGAATGCCTTGCTTGGGGTGAAATGATTAAAAAAAAAAAGAAATAAGATCATCTGAGCTGGGGCCAAGATTTTTGAGTGCAACCATCACACATGAAGAGGACCTATGACATATTGTCAGGAGGGCCTGACTAGACGAGCTGTCTACCTCCCACACACCTTTGTGACTCCTGCTCACAACTCTTCAGCAATAGACTAAAACTTTCAGCCATCTCCATCACTGCTAACAGAGAGAAGAAAGGAAATAAGTGAATGTGAGTGGGTATATTAAACAAGCATCATCCTGTTTGGAGAAGTAGCCAGTGACAAGAGGCTTTGCAGAAGCCTAAAACAAGACTTCACAGATCAGTTGACATGGGCCAACGATGACCACAAAACCTGAGAAACTGTTGCTGCAGTATGTCCTCCCTGGTGTTGAATACAACAATCAACATGAAGAGGAAATCTTTAAGTCATTTAATAGGAACTTTGCCAGATTCAGAACTGTCTGCAATTATTGCAAGAGAGTTCTTGAAAATAGAAAGTGCAGCTCCAAACTATGTTTTTGTAGAAAGCAAACAAATTAGATTCTGGGAGTTATACACACACTCATAAAAACAAGTATATATGAGCACTCACAAACACACACACACACACACACACAACACACACACACACACATATATATAATAAAAACTGGCCCCTTGTATCAGAGGATACCAGTCTACAAGGGCAGCTAGACAATCTCTGTTGCATACACCTGCTCAGACATATTTTCAGATATTGTGTCTGTTCCACGCCCACAATGCCCACCTGTGTTTATACTGCAACTATGTTGAGTGGACCTTAGTTACAGATAAGATAATTATATATATATATATTAAAAAAGGATTAATTCAAAGATGTTGAATGGCCATTTCGATATGAAGATCCCCACAGGGGACAACACATCACCTCAGCAACAGAAAAAACCTTTCAGAAACTGGAGAAAAATTAGTCTACTTTTCCTTTTTAAATAGATTGCAAAGAAATTAAAAAATAAAATAAAATAAAAATAAAAATAAAGGGAAAGAAAAAGAAAAAGAAAACAAAAAAGAAAAAGAAAAAGATAGAATAAAATCAAATAAATAAGAAAAGAAAAAAATTGACATCGTCTGGGTTCGCAAAAAAAAAGGGGAATGTAACTAAAAATTAACAGACAGCCGTGTTAAATCGACGTAAGTTTAAGCAACACAGAAAAAAGGTGGTAAGAGAGATAAAAGAAGGAAGGGAGGGAAAAGAAAGAAACTAAAGAAAGAAATTTTTTTTAAATATTACAGACGCTGGACAAATTCAAAAACCTAATTTCCCCAAAACGTTGAAGTATTAGGAAAAGGCCTTTACTTAAAAAGGCATAATTATTAATAAAAGGGAATAAAAAGATATAGGATTTAAAATAAAATTATTTTTTAAAAAATTTGGTCATTTGAAATTAAACAAAATAAAGACAACACTAGGTAAAAAAAAAAAAAAAATTAATTACAATTATACATACCTATAGAAGTATATATATATATATATATAGAAAGAGAGAGAGAGAGAGAGAGAGAGAGAGAGAGAGAGAAAGAGAGAGAGAGATGCTCATATATTTTATATATATGTATTAAAAACAGATAGAGAAATTGTTAGATTCATTTTATATATATATATATATATATATATTTCTAAATGAATTCCTGTGAATAATTTCTTCCCAGGATCATTCCCCACTTTCTTTGATTCCGTATAAGTCAACTCTTGTCATTGTTTTTCTCTTCCAATCACATCTTCATTTACGTTTTGGACTGATCCAGTTTGTTTCTTTCCCTTGATGATACAACTGACTGTTAAAAGACTAACAGTCACAATATCCACAATTTCTCTTTAAGGCTTGCCAATGTGTTTGTGTAACATGATTTTTGTATGTTTCCTTAGAGTAACTCTATTGCAGACAATGACCATAGAACAACTAATTTAACAGTCAGGACAATAGTGTCTGGGCATGATAAAAATCTGATGCAATCACAGATGAAGCAATATTTTTCAAGGCCAACAAATTTCATCATACAACCTAAAAATAGATTAATATTACTGCACACCATTGCAAATGACCTAATCTGAAGAATGAATAGAAATTGATTACCACCTGTCATTCCAGTGGGTCTAAAACTGACCACTTGGTAAAAGAAAAGAAATTAAACCAGTTGTTTCAATTAATTTGCACAAGGGTGTATATAACAATATTACAAATTACAGAGTTATATGCAAATTTACAAAACTGGCATTAGACGACATATTTGAATTTTTATTTGTTTAATATTGTTCCTTAAAAAAATAATAATGTTAAACAAAGAAAAATTCAATATTACTAATATATATCTATGTGAATTATATATATATATAGTGTTTAATTGTAATAATGTTGTTTTACAGTGGTTTTACTGATGAAATTTATTTTGGCAATTTTATCATAAAGTGCTCAATATCAGGGTGTGTATAAAGCATTGATAAGTAGAAAGAGTTTGTTGCTTTTATAGAGCAGGTTCATACCAAATTCAAAGTTTTGTGCAGACACTGTTAGGATGTCTTCACTCATCAGGGTTGCTTGCAAACAGCCCTGAGGAATAAAGACATCATAACAGTGTCCTCAGGGAAATTCAAAGTTGGCATTATCTGCTCTTTTAAAGAGACAAACGCTTTGTACCTATATATATATATATATGTTTATCTATAACCATATAAATATCCATATATTTACATATAATTCACAGTGCCAAATGTACTATATATATCCATACATACGTGCATATATATATATATATATATATATATGAATCATTTTTTTATTTATAAGGAAAGGATAGATATTTTCAGAATTGCAAGATCTATCATGAATCATAAGAAAAACGCATGCGAAGAAAATATCAATTACAACCATGTTGAATTTATTTTGAATGATTCTTCATCATTTTTATTGATGTTTTTTATCTTTTCTATCTTGATCCATTGGATTTGAAGCCTTAAAATGTCACAACATTCATAGATTTGCATATTCATATATCAACAGATCTACTTCGGGGCATGAGTTTTATTTTCGAAGTCGGGAAAGGGGATAATTTACAGAGTCTGAGTAAATTTTGCAATGTCGTATCTGACAAATATTACCACATGACTGCCTCAAGACTATCTAGTCTGTTAGGCTGAAACCTGAAATATTGATAAGGGAGGCAATAATTTGAAAATTTTAAAATATAATAGCTTTTTCACTCTATTTCCTTTGCTTTTTATTTCAAGAAATTGAAAATAGTGTTTTGACTGTAATTCTTACCCATAAGAAGTAGAAGTTGGTAATATTGCTAAATGGCTAAATTCGAATGACTCCTTCTAGTTAGCCTTCTTAGATCGAGCATTGTCAATTATTATTCATTTTTGACTAGTATTTCTTTCATCTTCATTTCTCTTGCTTTTTATTGCAACTCCCATCCATAAGAAGTAGAAGTAGAGAATATAGCTATATGGCTAAATTTGAATAACTCCTGCTGGTTAGCCTTCTTGGATGAAGCATTGTCAATTATTATTCATTTTTCACTAGTATTTCTTTCATCTTCATTTCTCTTGCTTTTTATTGCAACTCCCATCCATAAGAAGTAGAAGTAGAGAATATAGCTATATGGCTAAATTTGAATAACTCCTGCTGGTTAGCCTTCTTGGATGAAGCATTGTCAATTATTATTCATTTTTCACTAGTATTTCTTTCATCTTCATTTCTCTTGCTTTTTATTGCAACTCCCATCCATAAGAAGTAGAAGTAGAGAATATAGCTATATGGCTAAATTTGAATAACTCCTGCTGGTTAGCCTTCTTGGATGAAGCATTGTCAATTATTATTCATTTTTCACTAGTATTTCTTTCATCTTCATTTCCCTTGCTTTTTATTGCAACTCCCATCCATAAGAAGTAGAAACAGAGAATATAGCTATTTGGCTTAATTTGAATGAATCCTGCTGGTTAGCCTTCTTGGATGAAGCATTGGCAATTATTATTCATTTTTCACTAGTATTTCTTTCATCTTCATTTCTCTAGCTTTTTATTGTCATATGTTATCTTTGTCTTAATGAAAAATTAGAAATCATCAGATGAAAAGACAGGATTAACCTATTAAATCAAAGCAATGAATTTACTGTTAACTAAAAACATAATTCAACATTTACCTTGTAATATGGGCCATAAAATTATTAATAATTATAGACTATTATCACTGACATCAAGCTTATTTGCTGGGTATTTGTGCTACCATACATTGTCAAATTATATATTTGTTTGGTATTTAATCTAGCATAGATTGTTCAGAAATATATTTGCTAGGTACTTAATCTAGCATAGATTGTGAAGTAATATCTTTGGTATTTAATCTAGCATAGATTGTCAATTTATATATTTGCTAGGTATTTCATCAAGCATAGATTGTCAAATTACATATTTGTAGGTATTTAATCTCGCATAGATTGTTAACTAATATATATGTTAGGTACTTAATCTAGCATAGATGTGAAGTAATATCTTTGTTTGATATTTAATCTAGCATAGATTGTTAAGTTATATATTTGTAGGTATTTAATCAAGCATAGATTGTCAAGCTATATATTTGTTTAGTAGTTAATCTAGCATAGATTATGAAGTAATATCTTTGTTTGGTATTTAATCTAGCATAGATTGTTAAGTTATATATTTGTAGGTATTTAATCAAGCATAGATTGTCAAGCTATATATTTGTTTAGTAGTTAATCTAGCATAGATTATGAAGTAATATCTTTGGTATTTAATCTAGCATAGATTGTTAAGTTATATATTTGCTAGGTATTTAATCAAGCATAGATTATCAAGTTAATATTGAATAGTTCCAATTCCATAGACATTAATTTCACCTGGCCTCTGAATTTTTTATTGTTACTTATGTCAACTTCTATATATTTGTATGTTTGTTTGTACTTGTGTTTCTATATAAATAAATATACCTGTGCATATGAGTTTGTCTCTGTATAAATGCTTGTATGTAGGAGTACATGTTAATTTATATACTAGTGTGCATATAAATATATTTTATATATATATATATATATATATATATATATATATATATATTTAACGAAACTTGGTTATAAGCAACTGACAATTTGTAATGAATTATTTTGAACATTATTTTTACCGATACTCGTATTTAAGTAGACATTCTGTTTTTAATTAAACAGTATTTTATATTTATATCTACCGGCCTGATTATTTCACGATAAATTTGTATGACGAACATGTGTGCTACCCATATATATATAATATATATAACTGGAGTAGATAGATCTCAATTGGAGTAGATAGATCTATCTATCGCCCGGTTCACACTCCACCCATGTCTATTGAACAGGTTAAGAGGCTCATCCCTTGTTCCCTGTTTAGGATGTGGTTTCCGGCTTTCTCTTTTCCAATCTTTTCACTATTACGTAGCCCCCTGCACATCAGTGGCATTACCGCCTTGCTCAGGGTGATACGATTTAAAAAAAAAAAATGTGTGTGTGTGTGTGTGTGTGTGTATATATTATATATATGTACTTTTATTTATGTATGTTTATAAATGTGTGTATCTTTCTGTTTGGGTGTTTCTGTGTATATTTGTGTGTATATATGCATATCGTTGTGAATAAGTGGATCCATGTATGCGGTTGTATTTTTGTATATGCTGCTTTGTTTGCTTTTTGTCTGTGTACATATTTTGTTTTTGTCATGTGAATTTGCATACTTATGTATTTAATTATACCTATATGTTTATTCATTAGAATATGACTGTTTGTCTTGAAATCTATATCGCCCTCTCCCCTGTCCATCATATCATTTGAATTCTGACTTACATGTATCTAATATGCGTAGTATTCATATACACTTTTTACATTAGTGTTGAATTTAACGGATAAATTGACATGTTAAAAAACATGTGTATGTCTATGTGCGCATATATATATATATATATATATATTTACATTGGAAGAAGAAATAGGTTTGTTCCAATGAGAGAAATTGGTATAGAATAAAAAGTGTGAGAGGCCGTGAATGTTTTCTGTTGCTGTTATTATACATGTTATGATACATTAAGTGTCCATAATGGTATTTGTGACACTACATGTGTTTTGAGTCTAAAATTGACTCTCTTCAGGCAAATAAATTTGTGGCTTTACGTATCGAGTTCCTTTTGTTTGGAATATATATATATATATATATATATATATATATATATATATGTAAACTTGTCGTTATACTTGTTTAAAAAACCCTCCAAAAACATACACGGAATGAAAAATGGTAATAAAAAAGGGAGCTAACTTTTCCTGAAGATCCAATTTGGTGAAACCTTGGTAGGTTTGTTGGCTCTCTAGGTTAGTTATATAAGTATATGTGTATATGTAAATATATATCTGCATGTGTGTGTATATATATATGTCTGTCTCTCTTGCCATTTTATCTTTGAAAAATTTTATAATATTTTAAACATGATGTGCAGTTAAATTTAGAATTTAAAATTCTTAATTTGTAATAATTTTTTTAAATCAATTTGAAAAAATTAATAGTCAATTAGTAATACTGATCTCTATTTTAATCAAATATTAACATCAAGGCATCAATAAATTTTTTTAGGGTATGCTGTCATGTTTTAACATTTTAGCATTTACTTTTATTTTGATTTGTCCCCACAGACTAAATAAAAATGTCTTCCCTATTGAGAGGGTTTGGTTAGTTTTTAATCTTTTAAATCTTTTTATCATGATAAAATTTCCCTTCTCTGATTCCCTGTGCCTATGGTTTAGAGGTTAGCAAATCTGACTGGCATCAAATTGGTTGAGTTTTGATCCCGGTCAAAGGTAAGTGGATGTCTAGCCACACCGATGAGCTGTGATACAGCATAACAGGCTTGTATGTGGATAACAAGTATGTGTATATATATATATATATATATATATATATATATATATATATATATATATATATATATATATATATAAGAATAAATCTAAGTAAGAGCCATCAAACCTACCTAGGTTTCACCTAATGGCTTGTCAGGGCAAGTCGGCTCCTGTTGCTCTACAATGTTCCTCTCTTATTTGTTGCTCTACTATTGTATTGAGTGCTTTAATGTTAGGGTTCTTGTCTCGGGTTTTTTTTTTCTACAAGTATTTTGACGCATGTTCAAGTACTTAGTTTGTTTCTTTTTTACCTCCCCTTTTTTACCCTCAGTGTTTGTTCTCGGTGGGTTTTTCGAGACAAACTGAAATATATTATAACAATTATTATTATATAGCATTATTATGTCATTTTACATCATATTTTGATTTCTGATATGGTCGCACTACCAACCAAGTCTGCAGGAAGACCTAAGGCAGGTCGTGGCGTGTTGTTATGGCTCCATTTCATGTTTTTTTCTATTTTCCCTATCATCCCTAGTGTTACATAGACAAAGTTTTCCTGAGTGTGTGGGCTGTACTTAATAAGACAATTTTTTGTATATCTCTTAAGCTGGGGTTTCCAGGGATTCTTTCAATGTGTTGTTTTGTTCCATTTTTTATCATTCCAAGTGCACCTACTATCACTTGCACAACTCTTGTTTTCAATTTCCACATTTTTTCTATTCCAATTTCCAGGTCTTTATATTTTGACAGTTTTTCAAATTCCTTGGTTGCTATGTTGCAATCCGCTGGACAAGCCATATCAATTAATAGACAAGTTTTCTCTTTCTGGTTTTTAACAATAATGTCTGGCCTATTTGCTTCAATTTTTCTGTCTGTGTAGATGGTGTAATCCCATAGAATGGTGACATCTTCTATTTCTGTAACTGGTGCAGGGTGATGTTCATACCAGTGTTTGTTTACAGATTTTCCATAGTGTTTGCACATTGTCCAATGTAAATATTGCCCAACTCTATCATAGCGATTTTTATATTCATTTGGGACAAGTACAGAACAATATTATCATTATTATTATTATTATTATTACTATTATATATATATCTATATATATCTATATATATATATATATATATATGTATGTATATTTTGTTTAAAAATGACTGACAAGGAAGACTTTATTAATTTTTTATTTAATTCTTTAAGTATTCTTCCATATTTCCTTTTAGCTGAAGATAAGAAATGCAAAAATGCTGCATAATTTTCAATTTTCCAAGTACTTTCACTCTCTTCACAAACCACTTTAAAGGATGTTATTTTTTAAGTATTGTTATTATGTCCTCATGTTTTACTGTAATACAATTTTTTGTGTTTTATTGTTTCGAAAAGATCAATAAAACAATAAAACACAAAAAGTTACATTCATGATCGTGCTAGCTTGAAATCAAAAGTGAGCAAAGGTTTGAACATACTGGCCTAGTTCAGACTGTTGTTCATGCTGGATAAAGCACTCTCTCCCAAAAAAACTAATGCCTGCTTGGCATAGATGCAGTATAAACCACAGGTGGTCTCTGTGGGTGTTGAACAAACACAAGTGTGCCTGAGTAGGCATCTGCAGTGGTGATTATGAGTAGCCGTCCATTTCATATATATATATATATATATATCCAAGTATGGGTGGAATAATATTCCTTGTCCAAAGAAACAATACAAAGTAGAGCTAATAATATTTATTCAGAAATTATAACATGGATATGTTACAATATCACTACAAAAGTAGCCATTTTGTTTCGACACTTTTTGGGTAGCTACTTTTGTATTGGATATTACTAATTCATCATAAATTCAATGCTATAAATTCTATATATATATATATATATATATATATATATATATATATATATATTCAGAAATTATAACATGGATATGTTACAATATCACTACAAAAGTAGCTATTTTGTTTCGACACTTTTTGGGTAGCTACTTTTGTATTGGTATTATAACATATTCATGCTATAAATTCTGAATATATATATATATATATATATATATATATATATATATATATATATTCAGAAATTATAACATGGATATGTTACAATATCACTACAAAAGTAGCTATTTTGTTTCAACACTTTTTGTGAAACCATATCACTTGACAAGACACAAGAAGTGTTGAAACAAAATAGCTACTTTTGTAGTGATATTGTAACATATCCATGTTATAATTTCTGAATATATATATATATATATATATATATTATGCTCTCATTACGATTGAGCTCTCTGGAGAAGAAAATTTTAAAAACAGTTTCCACTTGGGCTATATGCGTGACTCTTCAGAAATGAATTGAGTTCTTTCGGTGACTGGTGTGTGTATGCACTACTTCTATACAACACGTTAAAATTTCCCTTCTCTGATTCCATGTGCTTATGGCTTAGGGAGTAGCGACTCCAACTGACACCAAAATGGTCTAGTTTCGATCCCGGCCATAAGCAAGTGGATGTGTCTAGCCACACTGATGAGCTGTGATACAGCAAAACAGACTTGTATGTGGATGACTAATATATTATGCTCTCATTACGATTGAGCTCTCTGGAGAAGTAAATTTTAAAAACAGTTTCCACTTGGGCTATATGCGTGACTCTTCAGAAATGAATTGAGTTCTTTCAGTGACTGGTGTGTGTATGCACTGTTTCTATACAACACGTTAAAATTTCCCTTCTCTGATTCCATGTGCCTATGGCTTAGGGAGTAGTGACTCCGACTGACACCAAAACGGTTGAGTTTCGATCCCGGCCATAAGCAAGTGGATATGTCTAGCCACACTGATGAGCTGTGATACAGCAAAACAGACTTGTATGTGGATGACTAATATATTATGCTCTCATTACGATTGAGCTCTCTGGAGAAGAAAATTTTAAAAACAGTTTCCACTTGGGCTATATGCGTGACTCTTCAGAAATGAATTGAGTTCTTTCAGTTACTGGTGTGTGTATGCACTGCTTCTATACAACACGTTAAAATTTCCCTTCTCTGATACTATGTGCCTATGGCTTAGGGAGTAGCGACTCCGACTGACACCAAAACGGTTGAGTTTCAATCCCGGCCATAAGCAAGTGGATGTGTCTAGCCACACTGATGAGCTGTGATACAGCGAAACAGGCTTGTATGTGGATGACTAATATATATATATATTGAAGTTCCTTTTTGAGCTCACAATCACTGAATCTAAGCAACATAGAGCCTGGTCAGTATCTAGATGGGTGACCACTTGGAAATACTAGGTGCTCTAAGCTTTGCTGTGTGGGTAGTGTAATGGATAATGACTCAGAATTATTAATCAGAGAGCCGAGTGTCAATTCCAGTTGGGTTCATCGTATTCACTTTTGTGCAATTACTCTCAGGAAAGTTATGAATCTACCTTTTTCCCCCTCAGCTATGAATTAATTCTTCTTCTTCTATGTGCCATGCTCCTTCAGGACATAGGCGATCATGGCTTTATACATCTCCCTATCTCTGGTAGCTCTTAGCATGCTTTCTCCTGTTACCCCACCCAAACCCTACTCTGCCATCTACCCACTCAGGCCCTTCAAATATGTTATCTGCTGTTTTCTCTTGTCTCTTTCCCTCAATCTGACCAGTGAGTATCAGATTCTCTAAGCTATCCTTCCTCATCACATGTCCCAAGAACTTAAGCTGTCTTTTCCAGATGCTCATTATCAATTTCCTTTTCATTTTCATCTTTTTGTAAAACCTTATCATTACTCTCGTGTTTGATCCATGAAATCCACAGCATGCTTCTGTAGAACCACCTTTCAGTTGCTTCAAGTTTTTCCTTCATCTTTGATGATATTGTCCAGCATTCACTGCTATATTGAAGAACAGATATCACATAACAATACAGTACTCTCCTTTTTGCTATTAGCAAAATTTTCCTGTCTCTCAATACTCTGCTCAGCTTCAAGAATGCGTCTTTGCCCATGCCAATTAGCCTTCAGATCTCAGTGTCACATTTTGCGTCTTCCGTTCAAACACATTCCCAAATACATAAATTTTGTACTTGCTTGATTTTAGTATTCCCAACTCCTATATTAAATTCTTCCAATCTAAAAAATATATTTTGGCTTTAAATAACTTGCAAAGAGTTGATAAAACAAAGAAAATGAATGAATCATAGCTGCTAATTTGACTTTATTGAATCTATCCAACTTGTCATGAAGATGTGAGTAACTAGTCATGTCATCAGCATAGATTGTGTCAAGTGTGATTCAGATAAATATAGTGCGAAATAAAATTAAAATGAATGAAAAATAAGATAAAATGTGAAATAGAAAAAGAAAAGTAGGTCACAATCTGATAATTTGAAGAAAAGAAAGAAATGATGACAACAAAATCCAAAGAAGAATCTGCAATATTATTGGTCCTGACCTGGCTTCAATCATTTTTCAACCACCATAAGATAGCATCCCTGTGCATTTTCTAGAAATACTTTCATAGTAGTTAATCTGATGAACTTTCCTCTCTGGTAGCTAGATTTTATAAATCTAAATGCAGTTCTAGGATGTGCGTGGATATCAACACAGAACAAGAAATCGGCAAGCCAATTTCAAAATCCACTTAAATTTGTTGCATTCACTTACATGCAAATACCCTTGAGAAAGGTATTAATTCATTGCGTCTCTCTTCAGTTATGGGTTAAACAGCAGGACAGACTGGATTCTGTAGCCTTGGTTGGCAACCAGTCTACCACAGAAAGTAATGGCAACCTACTGCGGGAAAATCTTCTGCTGAGTTAGTCATGTCTCTTTTGAGACATGATCATCCAGTATTTATCACATATGGCACTTAACTGACTGGCTAGATTGACAGTAAGATCTCATCATTTTACAATTGAAATGGCTAGATACAACCTTAAGTTCTTTGCTAACAATTTCTTTTCTCATATTTCTTTGATGAGATCATTGCAATCATCCCAAAATGCTCTTGCTTCAGGCCTACACTCTTTCTGTTTTTATTCCTGATCTACCAAATATTGATTAAATGTTGTTTTTTTTTAATGATTTATCAATCTTTTGTGAATTATTTAAAGTATTTTAGATTGTAAAAGTAATTAATTTTTTTTCTCAGTGAACCTTTGGATACTGATGTTGCTATATATTTAGAGATTATTGATAAAATTCAAGGAAGAATCTGCAATATTATTGGTCTTGACTTGGCATCTTGCCTTTGTTCACTTTCCCACCAGCCTAATGTAGCTTCCCTGTGTATTTTCTATAAATACTTTTATGTTAATTGTTCCAATGAACTTTCCTGTATGGCAGCATTTTTCAAACTTGTTTTTATTGTGACCAACAGCAAAAATCACAATTTGCATCATGACCCATTATACCCATGTGTAATAAATAAATAAAACAAACTGTTCGCTAGGTTCATTTACTTAGCATCAACAATTTATACATACATTTCCCATGATCCGTACATATTAGAATTGTATGTATCTATTAGTATGAATACAAAATTATTACATTCAGAAAAAGAAATGTAAAGGAAATCTCATCAATCAGTCTACAAGTTTGACAAACAAGAGAAATAACATTCAAAAATTTAAATGCAATGTCAATTGTTATCTTCTATCTTCTTAATTTCAGTTCTTTTATTTCTCTCTGTCCTTAATAATAAACAGATGAAACATGAAAAAAAAGTTTATTCAAATTAAATATAGACTAAATTTTTATTTCGCTCTTTGATTAAATGCCCTCCAGATACAGACGTCTGGGGTTGTCACACCCTCTGCCCACCCCCTACTCCTTCAGGTTACTGGAATTTGTAGGAGCCTTGGTGATACTTGGTAAATTATCCTTGTGCCATACACGACTGAAGTCCTTACAATTTAAATATCAGAAGGTTGAAAAGATACTAAGATGGATAAAATGTTTCGTTTCTATATTAAAGCAAAGATTTATTAACAGAATGACAAAATTGTAAGAAGAAAGATATAAGTGAAATTTTTTTAACTGAAAACTATAACATATTTGTGAGAAGAAAAATGTTTATCGAGAAAATACATGTAGTTTTGTAGTTAAATTGTTCAAAGGAAATGTAAGTATTTAAAATGTCCCACAGAAACTAGTAGCAAAATGTAAAGTCTTATTTTTGTTTCCATTTTTTTGGTAGGTTGGTGACAGGGTGAGAAAGAAGGTGAAACAAATAAAGTAGTTGTACTTAGAGTGTATTGTTGTTGTTGTTGTTATTGTTCTCTTTAGTGGCGTGGAGTAAAAAAAAAAGAAAAGAAAACTGGACATAAAGGCAAGATGTGACCAAGTCAGCTTGAAGTTTCTTCCTTACATTACGAAATGCTATCACATACTGCTCTCATTCTGACTGACTTTTTGACTGGTCAGGGGATGTCCTTATTTAGTGAATCTCATCATGTGACCGGCTCCAGCAGGCATTTTCTTCATTCGGTGTGAAAAAAACCTTTGACTGACATCATATACCAATTTTCGATTTTCTATTCAATTAGGATCCAGAATTTTGCCTTTCACACTGACTTGTGAAATTTGCCTTGGTCTGAGTTTTTCCAAAATGTTTTTAGTCATTTGAACCAGGTGTGCAGTTTAACTTTATGTGTTTTTGTTAGTTGATGGATGATACAGATATTGTATCCTATAAAGTCATGTAACTGAAAGTTCTATGCTAACACTTATTTCTATCGAACATCTCGCTTGTAGAACTCACTTCTGGATTCTAGTTCCCCAGGCAACTTTGATCTTAAAAAACTTCAATGCAATGTCAGCTGTTATCAACCATCTTCTAAGTTCTTGCTTTTTTATTTTCCTGTCTTCTTCATGTGTATTTTTCTTATATTCTCTAACGCACTTCAATCATAGTGGCTCTGTTGCCTTGGTTGAGGTGAAAATTGAAAATAAGTTATGAAATATAAAAGGAAAGGATTATAAAAGAAATAAAATGAACATTTTTAAAATTCAGGCACTTAATACAACCATTTTTTTAGCAAGGAGCAAAAAGCTAGAAAATGAAAGATAAATGTCCGAAAGGAATTTAGAGCAAAATCCACAAGATAAAAAAAGCTAGCAAAACAACGAAATGGAACAAAACCTTTTACAAAATAGGAATATTTTTCATCATTTTTTTCTTTTCACTTGGATAATATTAACAATGATATAAGTATAGAAACAAAATGAAAGAATAACAGAAACAGAAAAAATATCGCAAGGTGGGAAGGTTTAGCTTTCAGCTGATTTTATTTAATTTTAATTTTTTTAAACTCTGCATTCTTTTTCATTTCATTTTTTTTTTTACTTTTTATTTTTATGGTCCATACTTTTATTTATAGAATCCAATATTTTGTTCTTATATTTTGTCTTTTGCAGTCCTATATTCAAATGGAAAATCTTTTCTGCTATTTTTAAAAATGCAATAGTATTTGACAATTTTTAAGCTGACATTTTATGCAATATTTCCATTTCTAAATTAAAAAAGATGTCAAGTATTATTTTCTCATTTGGTCTGAGATTTTTTCTATTCTTTTATTTATTTCACAATTATAATTTTTATATTGAGATCCACCAATGTATAATAAGTATTATGGTTTGCTCCTGTATTTCTTTATTATCTGTTTTAAACTTTAAGATCGTTCTCAATAATCTAACCTTTCTTTATCACTCAAATTATTTCACTATAATCATATAATAATAATTTTTGTTTACCCTTATTTTAAGGCCTTCTTTTAATCTTAAATCCTTCACCTGATCTCCCTATAGTTATATAATAATAATTTTTGTTTTCCCTTATTTTAAGGCCTTCTTTTAATCTTAAATCCTTCACCTGATCTCCCTATAGTTATATAATAATAATTTTTGTTTTCCCTTATTTTAAGGCCTTCTTTTAATCTTAAATCCTTCACCTGATCTCCCTATAGTTGTATAATAATAATTTTTGTTTTCCTTTAATTTGTACCATCAGAGTAGATACCAAAATACTGATACCATTGGAAAAATAATAAATGAAAATTAGAGTTTGAGTTTTGTTTAATAGCATATCAATCTCTGTGGGTTATTTAATGCCAAAAAGGTAGGGTTTTAAGATATTTAAAAAAATATTTTTTTTAATTGTGTCACCCCAAGCAAGGCATTTTACTGCCACTGTTGTGCAGGGGGTTACATAGGAGGAATGTTATGAATGTTATGAAGAGTGAGAGGTTGCAGAGGGTGTCAGGAAGAGAGTAGGAGAGGGAAGAGATTACTGATGAGAATGGGGTGGACGAGGAGGAATGTTATGAAGAGTTAGAGGTTGCAGGGGGTGTCAGGAAGAGAGTAGGAGAGGGAAGAGATTACTGATGAGAGTGGGGTGGATGAGGAGGAATGTTATGAAGAGTGAGAGGTTGCAGGGGGGTGTCAGGAAGAGAGTAGGAGAGGGAAGAGATTACTGATGAGAGTGGGGTGGATGAGGAGGAATGTTATGAAGAGTGAGAGGTTGCAGGGGGTGTCAGGAAGAGAGTAGGAGAGGGAAGAGATTACTGATGAGAGTGGGGTGGACGAGGAGGAATGTTATGAAGAGTGAGAGGTTGCAGGGTGTGTCAGGAAGAGAGTAGGAGAGGGAAGAGATTACTGATGAGAATGGGGTGGACGAGGAGGAATGTTATGAAGAGTGAGAGGTTGCAGGGGGTGTCAGGAAGAGAGTAGGAGAGGGAAGAGATTACTGATGAGAGTGGGGTGGATGAGGAGGAATGTTATGAGGAGTGAGAGGTTGCAGGGGGTGTCAGGAAGAGAGTAGGAGAGGGAAGAGATTACTGATGAGAGTGGGGTGGACGAGGAGGAATGTTATGAGGAGTGAGAGGTTGCAGGGGGTGTCAGGAAGAGAGTAGGAGAGGGAAGAGATTACTGATGAGAGTGGGGTGGATGAGGAGGAATGTTATGAGGAGTGAGAGGTTGCAAGCAGTGTCAGGAAGAGAGTAGAAGAGGAAAGAGAGAACTGATGAGAGTGGAGTGGTTGTAGAAAAGTATGAAAGAGAGGATGTAAGTTAGTGAGACAGGAGATCACTATTGACTTTACATTTAAATTCTTGGAGATTGTAACTGTCAGGAAAGCAAATATGCGGAAAAGAATTCCACAGGTAGGAAGTTTGAGAAAAGAAGCTGCTGGAGTAGAATTTGCATTTACAATTTATTGGTTTCACAGTAAAAGAGTGGGACCCAGTTGCTAATCTTGTGGCTCAAGGAAATTCATATATAGGGGGTATCAGTGAGCTAAGTTCATCAGAGCAGAAGCCGTGAAAGTATTTGTAGAAAAGACACAGGGAAGCCAAACTGTGTCGGAATGTTAAGTTATAGTGAGAAGATTGATTTTAGTTAGATTTTTATGAAAATTTTTTTATTTCATTTTAGAAAACTGAAGATGTCTTCTAATTTTATATTTAAAAATGTATTGCTGGTAATTTCTCCCTATTATTAATCTGTCACTTCCCTCCAGTTATGGGTTAAATAACAGGAGGAGGCCTGGCGGCAACCCATCTAGTGTTGGTGTCACAATAAAAACACCCTTGGTAGCCCTGTGAAGCATCAAGTATTCAGCTATTTGACAAGATTATGAATTTCGCTGTAAACTGCGCAAGGGTTCCAAATGCACAGGAAATACTGGAGGGGTGCAGTGAGTTCTATCTTGGTCGAGGCCGCAGGACAACGACGTGGACCTGGGAACAACAACAATTAAGAGGTGGTTCCATGCTCCTTACAACTTCTCAATCAGAGGCCTTGCTGCCAGTTGTAGTTTATTGTCATACCCAGGACCTTGAAAATTAGAAACAAAGTAGAAACAAGTATACAGTAAAAATTGTAAGCAATGTTACAACTCCAGTAAAACTGTATAGAATGAGCAAAATTAATTTCTGAACTGGGGAAAAACATTCAGAAAATATTTATATATTAATCCGTGGTATATCATAGATGGATCTCTCTGCCCAAAAGAAAACATATGGAGATTCTACAGATGGTTTTGAATGCTATAGTGAATAGCTTCATTCATATGTTCCTTAGTCTTTGATTAACTTCAGGTATATGCTTGTCTTCTGGTTCCAAGCCTGTTTCTGTTAACAAATCATCTAGAATTTGCTCAAATTCTTTGACCTAAATCTAATGGCTCTTGCATTTGAAAGTGACAAGCCATCAATATTCCCCTACTGTCTCTGAAATAAATCAGTTAAGAGAGCACAAATACTTAGATATACCTACACAACTTAGACTTAAACCTATACAAGGTGCCTTGAAAAGATTTATCAAACATTTTATGACCTGAGGTAGGCTCAAACCTATGACCCCATAGCTGTAGCCAATCGCACATTGCTTTACAAAACTCTCAATTGGCTGTTGATTACTTTCAATCAAGATGGACAGTGCAGGTGACAGAAAGAGGAGATATTAGGTAGGAGGAAGAGTTGAGAAGTGAGTAAGGGTCGGAATATGAAAATGAAAGAAATGAGGAAGAGGAGGAAAAAAAGAAATAAAAGTTGGACACATGAAAAGATTAATAGTGGTAAGAAGTGACAAGATCAAATGAAAAGAGGAAAGAGAGCAAAAAGAGTGAAATGTAGGAATAGAGAATTACAAAGAATTAAAGACATTGAATTGAATAATGCATTTAGATTAAAAGTATCAGATAGAGAAAAGAAAGAAAAAATCATAAAAGAGAAAGAGAGAATAAAAAAGAAAAGAGATAATTTATTTGAGAGGAGAAGTAAGAATTAAAAATGAAGGAGAGTTAATAGAGAGAGAAGGTAAGAATGAAAGGAGAGGAGAATGAGATTTCATTAGAGAGAGAAAGTAAGAATGAAAAGTTAAAGGGTGACATTTCATTAGAGAAAGACAGTAGGAATGAAAAGTGAGGGGTGACATTTCATGAGAAAAAGAAGGTAGGAATAAAAAAGAGAGGATGACATTTCATTAGAGAGAGAAACTAAAAATGAAAAGAGAGGGTGGTAACATTTTATTAGAGAGAGAAGATAAGATAGAGAGAGATCCCATTTCATTAGAGGGAGAAAGTAGGAATGAAAAGTGAGGGGGTAACATTTTATTAGAGAAAGACAGTAGGAATGAAAAGTGAGGGGTGACATTTCATGAGAAAAAGAAGGTAGGAATAAAAAAGAGAGGATGACATTTCATTAGAGAGAGAAACTAAAAATGAAAAGAGAGGGTGGTAACATTTTATTAGAGAGAGAAGATAAGATAGAGAGAGATCCCATTTCATTAGAGGGAGAAAGTAGGAATGAAAAGTGAGGGGGTAACATTTTATTAGAGAAAGACAGTAGGAATGAAAAGTGAGGGGTGACATTTCATGAGAAAAAGAAGGTAGGAATAAAAAAGAGAGGATGACATTTCATTAGAGAGAGAAACTAAAAATGAAAAGAGAGGGTGGTAGCATTTTATTAGAGAGAGAAGATAAGATAGAGAGAGATCCCATTTCATTAGAGGGAGAAAGTAGGAATGAAAAGTGAGGGTGGTAACATTTTATTAGAGAGAGAAGATAAGATAGAGAGAGATCCCATTTCATTAGAGGGAGAAAGTAGGAATGAAAAGTGAGGGGTGACATTTCATTAGAGAAAGACAGTAGGAATGAAAAGTGAGGGGTGACATTTCATTAGAAAAAGAAGGTAGGAATAAAAAAGAGAGGATGACATTTCATTAGAGAGAGAAACTAAAAATGAAAAGAGAGAGTGGTAGCATTTTATTAGAGAGAGAAGATAAGAATGAAAAGAGAGGGAGATCACATTTCATTAGAGAAAAACAGTCGGAATGAATAGAGAGAGGATGACATTTCATGAGCGAGAGAAACTAAAAATGAAAAAAGAGGGTGGTGGCATTTCATTAGAAAGAAGGTAAGAATAAAAAGAGAGGGAGATGACATGTCATTAGAGAGAAGGTAAGAATAAAAAGAGAGGGGGATTACATTTCATTAGAGAGAGAAAGTAGTAATGAAAAGTGAGGGGGTGACATTTCATTAGAGAGAGAAATTATGAATGAAAATGGAAGAGATGAAATTTTATTAAAGAGTGAAGTTCCAAATGAAAAAAGAGAATGACATTTTCTTAGAGAGAAACATGGAAAAAAGAAATTTTCATTAGATGATAAGAATAAAAAAAGGAGGGATTGATATTTCATTAGAGAGAAAAAATAGAAACGAAAAAAATAAGAGAAAAAGAAGGTAAGAAAGATTTTTTATATGAATCATATTCTCCCACCTTCTCCAACCTTGTCAATTTTAGTTTTTGATTTTTTCCATGAAACATTTTTTTGTTTAGTCCATAGTCCATACGTGCCGACAATTTCTAGAAATTAAAATTTTTATTCATCAATTCACAAACTGAATAGTTCTTTTGTGATGGCATATACAATTTAGATGACAGGTTGAATAAGGTTTTAAGAAACTGATAAGAATATTTTGATGGTGAATGAATATTATGCTGCAATTTTTATGAATAAAAGATTTTGTGAAAAGTGCTGACATCATCCTAATAACTTTAGAGATATGCATACCAAACAAAAAAAAAAAATGTACATTTTGTTTTTCACTCCTCACAGAAACTTTTCCGTAGCCCTTACTTGAAAAGAGATGGTGTAAAATTATTTTATTTACTTAACTATAATTTGTATTTCTAATGTTGTGTTTATTCAGGTTATATGAAAACATCAGTTTACATAGATTTTTTATTATTTACACTGTTTGGACTATTGTCCTCTTTATTACTGCCATGCTGTATGCTCCGGCCTTCCTCAGGTGCTAAGAATTTCTAACCAAACTGTTTATTTCAATCACTGAAGTATGCCATTCTCATCCTATGTATGATGCGGCTTCTAAATACCATGTAGTTATCTCCTTTTAAAACAACTCTCTAAGTTATTTGTTCACCACTGCAGTAGCCAGACATTGAATTCACAACACTTTGGGTGAAGTCACTGGAACTAAGCAATGCCTTAGGCACTCGCCTGACGATGCTATGACACTGTCAGCTCTCTGCCTTCGAGTAGAGAGCGCTCTCTGCTTCCGAGCAGAGAGCACAAACCCAGTCGTGGTCCCGCCGAAGGTTAGAACCACGACTCGGTAAAAATAGACAGACATTTTTTTGGCCCGGCTATATGGCCGGGAATACCCACTATAAAATGACCATGTGTCACATCTGGCCTTGCGTGGGAAGGCTAGTAAATACAGCAATGCCTATATCCACCAGGCCCTTAGTGAACAAATAACTTAAAGACTAGAGTCAAAGGAAGATAACGACATAGCATCCAGAAATGGCATAGAATAAGAATGATACACCCTCGTACGTGATATAAAGACTCCCGCTCAAAATTACTTGCACCTGAAGAAGGGTGGAGCATATAACGGTCGAAACGTCATAAATGTGGTAATAAAGATGAGGACAACAGTCTGAACAGTAATTAATGTATATAGATTCTATTTTTCATTATCTGAATTTCCATAATTTTTTGGAGAAAGATAAGGGAGTGGTTTCATATTGCCTTCTTCATAGTTTTGAATTCGGACTATTTTTTTCCTTTATTTAGGATGTTGGTCTATCATGACTTTTAATAAATTTCATTTCTTTAATATCTGGGAATTTCATTCATGCTTTGGGAAGCATAGTGGAATAAGTTTTGTTGCATTTTTCAAAGTTTTGAAAATAGAGTGGTCCTTCCAGGCTAGAAAAATTTGTCTACACTTCTTCATCAATGTGCTATCTCTCTTTTGCCCATTATCACTTTGCAAAATTTTACAAGGCAAGTAAGCAAAGATGAACTCATCTGAATCATCCTAAATTTTCTTCATTCTTTCATTGATGAATCTGCAATATAGGTAATTATTAAATATTTATAAATTCATTTGATGCACATGTTGTTGTGCTGTATTAACAAAAGAACCATTTTATTTTCATTTACAATTATTCACTTGGCAATAAATACTAAAAAATAATAAAACACTGGGATGGCCTAATAATTATGGCCGGTTTGTATATGTTGATTAGTCAAAGTTTTATCAATAAAAATTATTATTATCTACAAAACATTCTCACAATCTAAAAATATTTTCTGGCTTTAAATAACCACTAAAGGGTTGATAAGCTATAAAATATGAATCACATTAATTTTACTAAAGGAATACTTTATAAATTATTAAAACAGGATCTTGCTCAATAAATTTAGTGACCACACTTCACCAGAAAAATATTCGCTGAGGAGAAACTTCAGTCAGTCAGTTAAGTGCCATACGTGTTACATGCTTGGGCGATCATGTCTCGAAAGAGACATGACTGACTGGGTAGAAGATTATCCCGCAGTAGGTTGCCATTACTTTCTGCGGTAGACTGGTTGCCGACCAAGGCTATAGAACCCAATCTGTCCTATTATTTAACCCATAACTGGAAGGAAGAGACGGATTAATACCTTTCCCAAGGGTATTTGCACGTAAGTGAATACAATGGATTCAACTGGAATTCAAACTCGGCTCCCCAGTTTCTCGTTCCAAGCCGATATCCACTGTACCACAACGCACAAACTTATATAATGCCTGAAGCTTAAACCCCATTGACAGGAAGGGAGACAAGTTACTGCTACTGTTTAGGACACATCCATTAAGTTGAGGAGTAGAAGTTTAATATCATCAGAATTTTTTTAGTCTAGGATGGTTAGTTAAATCCTAGGTAGGACCACAAGAGTCAGCATAGTTAACATAAATGGTTTTAATAGAGAAATGAATTGTAAAAAAAAGAAGTTCTTTTTTATGATGTCAATATTCAATGCAAGTTTTGCTAACAGAATAGGAGTATTTATTGTAATAAAAATGACAGTATTATTATTATTGTTGTTGTTGTTATTTACACTGATATTCTTTTATTTGGCTATAAGAAAAGGAATGATAGTTCTTTGACACTGAATGCCCTTGAAAGGCCCCACAATGATGGAAAACCCAAGCCAACAAACTAAGGAGCAACAAACAATAATGTTATTAATATTCAGGGCCATCAATGCTTTTCTTTCACAAAGAAAAGTCCTAAATCAAATCATTAATTCAGGAGAGAAGGAAAGTTTTGTATGTCCATTGAAAATTCTTGCTGTCCAATATTTGGTGACAGTAGGGAGGGTTGGGGTTTAACGAGTGTGTCCAGCTTCATGGACATGCCAAACAATCCAGTTTAGGTTTAACTGCTAATAGCATTACATCCTGTATTTGAAAGTGAAGGGACTTTGTATCACTGTGTCTGAGGAATTGTATCGACATGAATGAATAAATGCGCACATGTTTCATTCTACGAATAAATGTGCATAATAGGCTGAATATATGGCCATAACCCCATACTTGTTCACATTGACGTGTGGCGGCCAGATCCACTCAAGTGATGACTACCCCAAACATGCCATCCTCACCTGCAGCAATTTATTTATTTATCAGATCTGGACTCCTCTTTAGAAAAAAAAAAATCCCTTTAACATTATGCGAAAATCACCAACAGGAGGCAATCATTCTAAAGGCTACTAGAATTTTATTGACCTTTTGATATTATTCTTATTTTTTTGTGCATAAACGATGATGGCTCTCCACAACTTTCTATCCCTTGTAATATTTAGCAGCAGTTTTTCTCCCTTTTCAAAAGGCTTGTGCCAGCCATTCTGCCATGCATTCATACAGTCAGTTAAGTGCCATACGTGATACACGCTTGGGCGATCATGTCTCGAAAGAGACATGACTGACTGGGTAGAAGATTATCCCGCAGTAGGTTGCCATTGCTTTCTGCGGTAGACTGGTTGCCGACCAAGGCTATAGAACCCAATCTGTCCTGCTATTTAACCCATAACTGGAAGGAAGAGACGGATTAATACCTTTCCCAAGAGTATTTGTGCGTAAGTGAATACAATGAATTCAGCTGGAATTTGAACTCGGCTCCCTGGCTTCTCGTTCCGAGCCAATATCGACTGTTGCATTCATACAAGCATGTCAAATAAGTGGGTCACTTTTATCCCCTATCTCTCTTCACCTCAATGTGCCCTATGAGGATTAAGTTTTCCAAAGCCTCCTTCCTCATTATATGTCCACTGAAAATCAGATGTCTTTTCATGATTCTGCGAAAGTTCTTTCTGTTGCCATTTTCTTTAAAAATTCCTTGTTACTTGTCCATGGAATTCTTAGTATCCTCCTTTAGAATCACATTTCTGTGACCTCTAGTTCTCTCCTCATCTGTGGGAAGATTGTCTAGCATTCACTGCCATAAAAGAGGATGTATATCACATAGCAATCCAACATGGCATGGGGTACTTAGTGAGGATCGAACTCACTACTCAGTTGTAACAGGTTCTAGCAAGACAAGCTTGCTAACCATTACACCATGTAGTGACATATTTTCTATCCTCTGTTAAATATCAGTGATTCAGTTAAGTGAGATACATGATACATGCCTGGATGATCATGTCTCATCTGTGGGAAGATTGTCTAGCATTCACTGCCATAAAAGGGGATGTATATCACATAGCAATCCAACATTGCTTTCTTTGTTTCTAATTAATTTTTTAAATTTCTCAGCACTTTTAGTTTTTGAAATGCAACTTTTGCTAGTCCAGTGCATATTTGGATGTTAGTTGATCTACTAAGTGTCACTTAGATGTGGCACAAGGCCAAAGGCATGGGGTACTTAGTGAGGATCGAACTCACTACTCAGTTGTAACAGGTTCTAGCAAGACAAGCTTGCTAACCATTACACCATGTAGTGACATATTTTCTATCCTCTGTTAAATCCATGACAGAAAATTTTCTTGCAGTAGGTTGTCATTTCTTTCTGCAGTAGACTGGTTGCCAATCAAGGATAAAAGACACAATCTGTCCTGGTATTCTAACCCATAGCTAGAGAAAGAAGTGATGGATTAAGAGTATTTGTGCATAAGTGAATGAAACAAATTCAACTTCAATTTGAAATTGGCTCTATGAAAGTACAGTCAGTCAGTCAGTTAAGTGCCAAATGTGATACATGCTTAGATGATTGTGTCTCTTTTAATCAATGACTGACTAGGCAGAAGATTTTCCCACTGTAGGTTGTCATTTCTTTCTACAGTAGACTGGTTGCCAACCAAGGCTGTAGGACACAATCTGTCTTACTATTCAACCTGGAGAGAGATGAGATAGATTCATACCTTTCCCAAGGGTATTTGTTTGTGCATAAGTGAATACAACGAATTCAAGTGGAATTCACACTCAGCTCTCCGATTTCTCATTCTGATCTGAGATTCATTAAACCACAACAAATATATCTTGTTCTTTCTTTCTTGATTCTTGAATACAAGCAGTGTAATATAAATGATCAATAATCATTGTGAACTAGGACTAGTGGCCCTCAAGAAACTCTCCTCTGTGCCACAAAAAAAAAAAACAAACAAACATGAACTAATTAAGTTTCTAACAGTAGCCTGTTCCTTAAAGCTTCTTAAGTTGTAACAATTGTTGGTTTAAGGAACAAAATTATATGTGCTGTGTTTGAATTCCAGTCAAATTCGTTACATTCACTTATGTGCAAATACCCTTGAGAAAGGTATTAATCCATTCTTCTTCCTTCACCTATGGGTTAAATAGCAGAACGGATTGGGTTCTATAGCTTTGATCGGCAACCAGTCTAACACAGAAAGTAATGGCAACCTACTGTGGGAAATTCTTCTTCCTTCACCTATGGGTTAAATAGCAGAACGGATTGGGTTCTATAGCTTTGATCGGCAACCAGTCTAACACAGAAAGTAATGGCAACCTACTGTGGGAAATTCTTCTTCCTTCACCTATGGGTTAAATAGCAGAACGGATTGGGTTCTATAGCTTTGATCGGCAACCAGTCTAACACAGAAAGTAATGGCAACCTACTGTGGGAAATTCTTCTTCCTTCACCTATGGGTTAAATAGCAGAACGGATTGGGTTCTATAGCTTTGATCGGCAACCAGTCTAACACAGAAAGTAATGGCAACCTACTGTGGGAAATTCTTCTTCCTTCACCTATGGGTTAAATAGCAGAACGGATTGGGTTCTATAGCTTTGATCGGCAACCAGTCTAACACAGAAAGTAATGGCAACCTACTGTGGGAAATTCTTCTTCCTTCACCTATGGGTTAAATAGCAGAACGGATTGGGTTCTATAGCTTTGATCGGCAACCAGTCTAACACAGAAAGTAATGGCAACCTACTGTGGGAAATTCTTCCGCCCAGTCAGGCATGTCTCTCTCATGTATGGCACTTAAGGGACTAACCTGAAAATTAACAATTGATAACCCTTGAGGTACTCCCTTGTGAATTAAAATTATCATACCATAAGGAACACTCCTGTGCTCTACAGGAAAACAAAATGGTCTATTTAAGTCTCTAGCAGCAGCCTGTTCATTAATGGTTCCTAAGTTGTAATAATTGTTGATTATGTTCATTACAATTTAATGAACTAAATTTTATCTTAATTATTCTGTTGATATTATTTCATATCTGACAAGAAAATGTTTAAATCACTAAAACTAGACCTTGACATACTTTTTCCTGTCTCTCTTTCCTTCTATCTATTCTATAACTAGCAGTGTAGCCCGGCATTGCTCGGTTGTAATGAAAGCTTTAAAACTAATCCATGGTCCTGGAGCTCAGATTCTTTGGACATTGGCACAAAAGACTAAAAAGCAATATTTGTTTCCAGTTAAAACGAAACCATAGACTGAAAGAAAAATGAATGGATGTAAGTCAAATTTTGATTTCCTGGCATTGATATCAAATAAGTTTTTTTGTCGTAAACTGAATTTTGAAGGCTAAATAAGTCCTCTGAGTAAATGGTATCATGGCTGAGAGTAAGAACTACAATTATACCTACTTAGAGCCAAACCTGAAGCAAAAACTAAAATAAAAGGGCTGGAAAAAAAAAATACAGACATACAGGCAGATAAACAGGCACACACACACAGACATCTTGCCTTTTATATATATATATATATATATTATCAATTTTCTGCACTATTGTAAAAACTGCAACCTTGAAACTTCTGAATATCGTTTCTTATGTCTTTCTCTATGAGTGTATCAAATTGGATTAAAATCGGACCACTCCTTCTATCACCCGATTTTTTCAATTATTGATTTTCGATATTTATCGGGGGTACCTTGACACAAAACCCAGCTAAGAACACTCGCAGACACTTATAGTACAACTTTCTAAATTTTCAAGAAAATTGGTTCAGCCGTTTCGGAGTCTATAGGTAACGAACACACACACACACACACACACACAAAGTTCCATTTATAAATAAGTTTAGATATTATTCCCAACCCTTCGTCCTCATTACGTGCTCCAGGAAACTCATCTGTCTCTTCCTGATGTCACGTATGTTTTCTTCTTGTTTGCATCCTCTCCAACACTTCATCATTGTTCATGTGCTCGGTCCATGGTATCCTCAGCATCTTTCTGTAGAACCACATTTCTGCTCATCCAACATTCACTGCCCTAGAGAAGAACAGACATCAAATAGCAATCCAGCACTCTTTTCTTTGTTTCCAAAGAGATTTTCCTGTCTCTCAGATCTCTGGTTAGCTTTTGAAATGCATCCTTGATAGTTATAGTAATAACAAATGATAGCCTTGAGGAATTCCCTGATGAATTAAGGTTACTGAATCTTAATGAACTCTCCTGGTCTATGACACACTCCCTGCACACCACAAGGAAACAAATGCAGACTTTTTAAGTCACTAACAGTAACCTGTAAAATTTGTTCATTAAAGCTTCTTTAGATAGACTAAACTATAGCCCGGTTCACACTCCACCCACGTCTATTGAATGGGTAAAGAGGCTCATCCCTTGTTTCCTGTTTAGGATGTGGTTTCCGGCTTTCTTTTCCAATCTTTTACTCTTTTCCATTCTTTTCCTCTTTTTTTTTTTTAATTGGAGTAGATAGACTAAACTATCGCCCGGTTCACACTCCACCCTCATCTTTTGAACAGGTGAAGAGGCTCATCCCTTTATTCCTGTTCAGGATGTTGTTTCTGGCTTTCTTTTCCAATCTTTTACTCTTTTCCATTCTTTTCCTCTTTTTTTATTTTTTTTTAATTGGAGTAGATAGACTAAACTATCGCCCGGTTCACACTCCACCCACGTCTATTGAACAGGTTAAGAGGCTCATTCCTTGTTTCCTGTTTAGGATGTGGTTTCCGGCTTTTCTCTTTTCCAATCTTTTCACTCTTACGTAGCCCCCTGCACATCAGTGGCATTACCGCCTTGCTCGGGGTGAAATGATTACAAAAAAAAAAGTTGTAATAATTGTTGATTATTTTCATTACAATTTAATGAACTAAATTTTATCATAATTATTCTGTTGATATTATATTTCATTCCTGACATGAAATTGTTTAAATCACCAAAACTGGACCTTGATATGAATTCCCCTACAGCAGGAAAGTGAATGGAAACACTGAATTGAAATGTTAATTAATTAATTTGATAAATGTATTGACACTACTAACAAATTAAGGTTGCCTTCTAGCTGCATTTCATTTGAACTTTACAAATGCATAGAGAATTGTACTATATACAAGATGGATATTAATGCCTGAGAACAACTCTATATGTTAAGTTGTCAAGCAAAATTTTTTCCAGGCACATTTAAGCTATCCATCAACAGAAACCAAGAAAATCTCTGGACAAATTCCTGCAAGAACTCCACAAACTGATTAGAAACTGTCTTTTTAAAAATGGTGACTGCCAAACAGCTCCTACTTCTTGGCATGACAATAAACTACATTTGCCAGCAAGACCTCAGATCAGAAGATTTTGAGGAGTGGGGAATCACCTTTTAATTGCTGTTGTTCCCAGGTTCACCCTAACCCAAGGTGGTAGCACCTGTTAGGGCCCCAGCTATGGCTAAATAATGAACACCTCCAACACTATGAAAGTAAAAAAAATATATTTTTATAGTAAACATACCTGTTATACATTTTTATATTAAAAAATTACCAACAGTACATATTTATAGTAGAATTACTTACAATAAATTTTATAATAAAATGACCAACAATACATCTTATCTGTAGTTGAAAACATAAAACTATGTTCAAAATATTTGGATTTCAGCATTATTTTCCAGTTGATATGCCGCTAAACATAATCAACTAAACCAAACCAAACAGAACTAAGAACTTGCAAGAGACACATTTATTGTTTGCTTAACATCCCCTATAATATGCCAAAGACTCCTTGAGAATTGTGCTCTAGATTTTACAATCTGTTTATAAACAGGCTTCCTCTCGAGACTTGGTGCAGTAAAAATTGTTATTTGTGCTAACAAATTTTGTGAACTGAAATCTTAAGACTCTTTCCAAGTAAATCAGTTAAAAGTAAATAAAATTATTAGTAAGCAAAAGTTTAGAGTTCAGGCAGAAATATCAGAAATATAAAGTTGAAGTAGATTTTACAAAAAACTGGAAACCCAGTCTTAATCAGGAAACACGGGATAAACCTCTACTCTTGTACAAAAGACCAAGGGGAAGTGTAACCCATATGATAAGCAAACTTATCTACTCCTACTGAAGAAAATAAATAAATAAAAATAAATAGTAATATAAACAGGAAATAAGGAATAAATCTCTACTCCCATTCAAAAGACCAAGAAGGATTGTGAACTCCAATTGACTAAATAAAGAGTTCACTTAAAAATTCTAATGTATATCATCTAAAGAAGGCTGGAGTATATAATGGCTGATATATGACAATAAAGACCGGAACAACGGTCCAAATAATAAAAGTAGTATAAATTGAAAGATGATGTTTTTTTCAAGATCATTATAATCACTATTTATTCTTTTTGTATCAGTAGCATGCCAAGCAAAGTAGTAAAGTCACTAAGACACAAGGGGTTACAGGGTATGAAAGAATCAGGACAGAAACATTAATAATGAGTGAGATGAGGAAAGAGAAATTAGGAAAACAGTAGAAAATGATTGACATTGCATTTACATTTTCAACAAGTGGGAAATGTGAGAAAAGATACATGTTTAAATGATCAATGCTTGTCTCTTCAAATCTGAACTTCTATATAGAGAGCATAATCTAAGTATGAATACTTATGTCATCAGCATTGCTCCCTCATTATCTGTATATTGATCTTAGGTAGAAAAGCAGAAGCAACATGTCCTTGTTTGAGATATGGTGTGGTATGGTTAAATGATCAGTGCCTATCTCTTCAAATCTGAACTTCTATATAGAGAGCATAGTCTAAGATGGACTATGAATACTTATGTCATCAGCAGTGTTCCCTCTTTATCTGAATATTGACCTTAGGAAGGAAAGCAGATGTATTGTGTCCTTGTCTGAGATATGGTATGGTATGTTTAAATGATCAGTGCCTATCTCTTCAAATCTGAACTTCTATATAGAGAGCATAATCTAAGATGAACTATGAATACTTATGTCATCAGCATTGCTCCCTCATTATCTGTATATTGACCTTAGGAAGGAAAGCAGATGTATTGTGTCCTTGTCTGAGATATGGTGTGGTATGTTTAAATGATCAGTGCCTATCTCTTCAAATCTGAACTTCTATATAGAGAGCATAGTCTAAGATGGACTATGAATACTTATGTCATCAGCAGTGTTCCCTCTTTATCTGAATATTGACCTTAGGAAGGAAAGCAGAGGTATTGTGTCCTTGTCTGAGATATGGTGTGGTATGGTTAAATGATCAGTGCCTATCGCTTCAAATCTGAACTTCTATAGAGAGAGCATAGTCTAAGATGGACTATGAATACTTATGTCATCAGCAGTGTTCCCTCTTTATCTGTATATTGACCTTAGGAAGGAAAGCAGATGTATTGTGTCCTTGTCTGAGATATGGTGTGGTATGGTTAAATGATCAGTGCCTATCTCTTCAAATCTGAACTTCTATATAGAGAGCATAGTCTAAGATGAACTATGAATACTTATGTCATCAGCAGTGTTCCCTCTTTATCTGAATATTGACCTCAGGTGGAAAAGCAGAGGCATTGTGTCCTTGTTTGAGATATGTTGTGGAATGTTTAAATGATCAGTGCTTTCTCTTTAAACCTGTTCATATATCTAGAGAGAGAGAGCATAGTCTAAGATGAACTACGAATACTTATATCATCAGCATTGCTCCCTTATTTTCTGTATATTGTCCTTAGGACGAAAAAGCAGAGACATGGTTCCCTCAGTTCAGATATAATATGGAATATTTAAATAATCAGTACTTATCTCTTTAAATCTGTACTTGTATATCTAGAGAGCATAGTCTAAGATGAACTATGAATGCATATGTCATCTGCGTAACTTTCTTATCATCAGTATATTGAACTTAGGAGGTGAAGCAGGGATATTGTTTCCTTGTTTGAGATATGGTATGGAATATTTAAATGATTAGTGTCTATATCTTCAAATCTGTACTTGTATATATAGACAGTATAGTCTATTAAGAGATTAAATTGATTGGGGTTAATTTCTTCCTTAATCTCATGTGCAGTGTGTCCCAAAAGTCAACTAGGTACTTAAAAATGTCAATATATCAGAATTTTTATAAATCTTTTAGAACTTAGTTTAACAAAGACAAACTTTCCATGAAAAGTTTACAATTGTACTTTTGTTTTTTTTAAATCATGCATCTTACTAATGTTGTATAAATAATAATGATAACCATAATATTATTATAATGATATTAAAAATAATAATAATAACAACAATAATAATAATAATGGAACAAAACAACACATTGAAAGAATCCCTCGAAGCCCCAGCTGAAGAGATATAAAAAATTGTCTTGATAAGTACACCCCACACACTAATGAGAATTTTGTCCATGTAATGCTGGATGTGCGTTGTGGTGCAGTGGATATCGACTCAGAATGAGAAATCGGGTAGCCGAGTTCAAATTCCAGTTAAATTCATTGTGTTCACTTATGCACAAATACCCTTAAGAAAGGTATTAATCCATCTCTTCCCTCCAGTTATGGGTTAAATAACAGGACAGATTGGGTTTTATAGACTTGGTCAGCAACCAGTCTACTGCAGAAATCAATGGCAACCTACTGCGGGATAACCTTTTGCCCGGTCGGTCATGTCTCTTTTGAGACATGATCACCTAAAGTGTGTATCACATATGGCACTTGACTGAGGATGTGTGTTGTGGTGCTGTGGATATTGGCTCAGAATGAGAATTTGGGAAGACGAGTTCGAATTCCAGTTGAATTCCTTGTATTCACTTACTCACAAATACCCCTGGGAAAGGTATTAATCCATCTCTTCCTTCTAGTTATGGACTAAATAACAGGACAGATTGGGTTCTATAGCCTTGGCTGGCAACCAGTCTACCGCAGAAAGCAATGGCAACCTACTGCGGGATAATATTCTGCCCAGTCAGTCATATCTTTTTGAGACATGATCGCCCAAGCGTGTATCATGTATGGCACTTAACTGGCTGAATGCTAGTGATTTCATGGGAGATAAAAAAAATAAATGAAATTTAACCATAACAACCTGTCTTAGGTCTTTCTGCAGACTAGGTAGATAGTGTAACCATAGCAGAAGTTGTATTATGTTGAAAATGGCATAATAATAATAACAATAGTACAGCTCACATCTTACAAATTTGTGTGATCAGAGTTTTTTTTTTGGAGAGGGTAAGGTTAAATGCGCAGTCAAAAATGTCCTGATGCCATTTCTGACCTTAGGGTCTCAAGTTGGGACTCAGAAAGAAATGAGTATCCACCAGAAATCAAAGGAAATAAAATAACAACAAAAAAAAATAATCCCTTATTTTATTTTTATTTTTAGCTGTTTTTATCTTATCTACCTTGCAAGTTAATTACAGATTTTGAACTTCAGGTACCCCACCATTTGACACCATACACTAATGTGTCAAATATACTAATTACTTAATTCAGAAGATGGTCCTAAAAGTTTGGAAAATAAAATAAGAATATGATAGAAAAGCTGGAAAATAAAATAAGAATACAATTGAAGAGACGGAAAATAAAATTAAAATATGATAGAAATGGTGGAAAATAAAATAAGAATATGATAGAAAAGGTGGAAAATAAAATAAGAATATGATAGAAAAGGTGGAAAATAAAATAAGAATATGATAGAAATGGTGGAAAATAAAATAAGAATATGATAGAAATGGTGGAAAATAAAATAAGAATATGATAGAAAAGGTGGAAAATAGAATAAGAATATGATAGAAAAGGTGGAAAATAAAATAAGAATATGATAGAAAAGGTGGAATATAAAATAAGAATATGATAGAAAAGGTGGAAAATAGAATAAGAATATGATAGAAAAGGTGGAATATAAAATAAGAATATGATAGAAATGGTGGAAAATAAAATAAGAATATGATAGAAATGGTGGAAAATAAAATAAGAATATGACAGAAAAAGTGGAAAATAAAATAAGACTATGATAGAAAAGGTGGAAAATAAAATAAGAATATGATAGAAAAGGTGGAAAATAAAATAAGAATATGATAGAAAAGGTGGAAAATAAAATAAGAATATGATAGAAAAGGTGGAAAATAAAATAAGAATATGATAGAAAAGGTGGAATATAAAATAAGAATATGATAGAAATGGTGGAAAATAAAATAAGAATATGATAGAAAAGGTGGAAAATAAAATAAGAATATGATAGAAAAGGTGGAATATAAAATAAGAATATGATAGAAATGGTGGAAAATAAAATAAGAATATGATAGAAAAGGTGGAATATAAAATAAAAATATGATAGAAATGGTGGAAAATAAAATAAGAATATGATAGAAATGGTGGAAAATAAAATAAGAATATGATAGAAATGGTGGAAAATAAAATAAGAATATGATAGAAAAGGTGGAAAATAAAATAAGAATTTGATAGAAAAGGTGGAAAATAAAATAAGACTATGATAGAAAAGGTGGAAAATAAAATAAGAATATGATAGAAAAGGTGGAAAATAAAATAAGAATATGATAGAAAAGGTGGAAAATAAAATAAGACTATGATAGAAAAGGTGGAAAATAAAATAAGAATATGATAGAAAAGGTGGAAAATAAAATAAGAATATGATAGAAATGGTGGAAAATAAAATAAGAATATGATAGAAAAGGTGGAAAATAAAATAAGAATATGATAGAAATGGTGGAAAATAAAATAAGAATATGATAGAAAAGGTGGAAAATAAAATAAGACTATGATAGAAAAGGTGGAAAATAAAATAAGAATATGATAGAAATGGTGGAAAATAAAATAAGAATATGATAGAAAAGGTGGAAAATAAAATAAGAATATGATAGAAAAGGTGGAAAATAAAATAAGAATATGATAGAAAAGGTGGAAAATAAAATAAGAATATGATAGAAAAGGTGGAAAATAAAATAAGAATATGATAGAAGAGGTTGAAATTAAAATATGAATACAATAGCCAACTTCCAAAAAGTGGAGCTCTTTTTTCCCCATTGCAGTAAAATGTGGTCTTTTATACTTTGAAATGTTACTTTTCAGGTATCTTATTTCAGATCATTGACTGAACATGTCAATGGAAAGTGTGGGAATTGTCAAGTGTCGGCAAATCCTGAGTGTCATGAAGTTCCTGTTCCTGATGAAGAAAATGCTGAAATCAATATGTGCTCGATGCAAATATTGGGTGACAAGTTGCTGTGAAGAAGTGATGTGCCAACTTTCAGAATGTAGATTCTGAAACCCAAGATGCAACACGGTCTGGAGAGGGCTTCACTGGTGTCTTTTCCTCTGAAATTGTTGACAAATCTCAACCAAAAGAATTGCTGAAACACTAAAGACATTTACGGGATGTGTTGTATTAATAATTCATCAGCAGCTAAGTACGCAGAAGCTGTCAGCCAATTGGGTGCCAAAATGCTTGAATGCCAACCAGAAACGGTTTTGACTGAACACTGCCAAGATGATTCTGCAGTATTTTCAGCAGTCTTGAAATTTTGGAATGGTTTACAAATGAGAATAAAATTATTTCCTCATCACCGCCATGAAAATTTATTTATTTTTAAAATTATTTTACAAGGTGAAGAATTTTTGATGCAGCATTTTTGAATACCCTACTTTATAGAGGCATGGTGGCGTAATGGATAGAGCCTTGGATTGAGGAATCTGAGAGCCGATTTCAAATTTCAGTCAACTTCATTACATTCACATGGGAAAGGTATGAATACCACAGGAAAGACTGGTTTCTTAAACCTTGGTTGGCAACCAGTCTACTACAGTAAAAATTGGCAATCTAAATCACCACAGCATATGCAGATGGGGATCACTTGAGGAGATAAAAAAATCCCCTGAAATTTCTTCTCAAGTAGAAGTCAACTCAACCCACCCTGGTTGAATGTCACCACAATCACAAGTAAGTATTTAGGAAGCTTGTATCGTCTTTAGTCAGTTAAGTGCTATACATTCTACACTCTTTGGGTGATCATGTCTCAAAAGAAACATGTCTGACTGGGCAGAAGATTATTCTGCAGTAGATTGCCATTGCTTTCTGTGGTAGAATGGTTGCCAGCTAAGTCTTTTGTACCCAATCTGTCCTATTATTTAACCCATAACTGGAGGGAAGAAACAGATTAATACTTTTCCCAAGGGTATTTGTGCATAAGTAAATGCAAGGAATTTAACTAGAATTTGAACTCGACTCTTTGATTTGTCGTTCTGAGTCGATATCCACTGCACCACAAGTACCGTAGGAAGTAATGCCAACCTGCTGTGGAATAATATTCTGCCCAATCAGTAATGTCTCTTCCGAGACATGATTGCCCAAGTGTGTATCACATATGGCACTTAACTGACTGACTGACTGAGTGACTGTATTTTCTTACTTGTCACAAAGAAACAGAATTGCCCAAATTTAAATAAAATATCATGATCAAAATTATTAGCTCCCTGCTAAAATGCTAATTTGTGGAAAATGCTACAGTTTTCGGTAATGTTTAACTTTTGTGCCCACAAAAAAAATGGTGTCAAAAGGCTAGTTATTCCCTTGACACCACTTTTACACCACTAGTTTTTTATTCTCTTGGCAATGTTAACTTACAAAATTCTAAAAATATGTAAACTACACTACCGGCCATAATTAATAGGCCACCCCATTGTTTTAAAAATATTGTATTTCATACTATTTTTTAGTATTTATTGCCAAGTGAATAAACGTAAATGAAAATAAAATGGTTTTGTTAATACTGCACAACAACATGTGCATCAAATGAATTTATATATATTTAATAATTACCTATATCGCAGTTTCATCAATGAAAGAATGAAGAAAATTTAGGGTGATTCGGACGAGTTCATCTTTGTTTCCTTGCCTTGTAAAATTTTGCAAAGTAATAATAATGAAAGAACCATTCTATTTTCATTTGGCAATAAATACTGAAAATAGTATGAAATACATCATTTCTTTTAAAAATCTGGGTGGCCTAATAATTATGGCCGGTAGTGTATGTCAAATGCAATATTTATTATACAGCTTATAAAAAAAACTAAGTATCTACAATTTTATAATAAAATAAATTTTAAAAATATAATTTTATTAAAAAATTATTAAAAATTACAAAATTATCAAAATAATAACAATGAAATATTTGCAGTAAAAATTCCAGACATACTGTATCCAAACAGAAGGAAAACTTTGTCCATCAAATGAATAGGGGAGATAGACATTCAAAATATCGAGTGTTTGTGGTTTTACCTAAAATCTAAAATTAAAACAAAGTTTAACCCAGAGAAGAGACGCTCTCAGTCTATTTTAGTGAATTCATGTGGTGAGGGCAGATGAAAGAAATTCTTGTAAAAAGCATTTTCAAAAAATTTATAATTACAATACAAAAAATTTATAATTACAATACAAAAAATTTATAATTACAATACAAAAAATTTATAATTACAATACAAAAAATTTATAATTACAATACAAAAAATTTATAATTACAATACAAAAAATTTATAATTACAATACAAAAAATTTATAATTACAATACATATATTTTTCTCCCATAACTTGTTCCTCTTTCTCATCACTCTCCTCTTAATCATTTCACCCCTGCACACCAGTGGCAGTAAAACCGCCTTGCTTGGGGTGAAATGATTAAAAGAAAATTCAGGTCTAATTCTGCAAGGCCCTCTATTCATCAGAATTTGGATAAGTTTTATGATGGAATTAACACTCATTTGCACATGACTTTTAGGTATTTCACCACTGTTCTAAATTTCATTTTTGTTGTTCAATGAATATCGGCTCGAAATGTGAAATTGAAGAGCCAAGTTCAAATTCCAGTTGAATTTGTTGTGTTCACTTTTGCACAAATATCTTTGGAAAAGGTATTAATCCATCATTTCTCTCACCAACTATAGGTTAAATAGCAGGACTAATTGGATTTTCTGCAGAAAGTAATGGCAACCTGCTGTGAGAAAAACTTCTGAACAGTCAGTCATGTCTTTTTCAAGGTATTCCACCTGAGCAGCTTCTTCCTACATGCCGACTCCCAAGATGGTGTTTTCCCAATTCTTACATTCTTAAGATCAACAATTATCTTCCCCACATATCCTCCTAAACTGTTACTCTTATAATCTGTAACCATGTTCTTTGAGTTGCTCCCATGTCTTGTAGAGAGAATGGTGAATGCCACTGTACTAAAAAAATAAGTTATTTCTGCATCATACTGATACATGCACCTTATTTTTTTTGTTTCATATCCCAACTCAGCAAATGATTTTCCGATTTGGTATCCCAATTAGCATGGAAATAAACTTAAAAACTCAAATCACTGAACTCCAACTGAGTTATCTTTCCTTGATTTGCCTTTCAAGAGAAACCAGCATTTTTTGAAGAATTTCCTTTCTCATTATTTTTTGTCCCTACTTCATATAAAGACAAAAGTTCAGAAATCAGTAGGATATTTCTACTGACATACCGATTGCTGTTAGCACCAAAATGCCATACACTTAATAAAAAAAGCAATGGTAACCAGTGTTTTTAAATGGTTTTATTTTGATACAAATTTTTCATTTTTACATCTGATAAATTTTAAAAAATATATATATATTAAAGACATTATATTCTGGAGAATTTTTTTTTCATGAATGATGAATTTTTAAAAGAATTGTTTTCATTTATTGTTTTTAAATTATAATAATCCATAAAGTTTAAAAATTATCTTTAAAATTCTTTGAAACCTTGTTATTAAAATTATTAAGTTATTAAGTGAAGACTGTATTCACTAATTGAAAATTGAAAAGTTTTAATACAAATCTTTGAGCCAAAAGATTTTTTTAATAATTTTTAACTTTGTTTTGTATATAAAAATGTTTATTTTTGTTAAGTATGGAGTTCTGTAAGAAATTTTTTTCGTTAAATGGTTCCTGTATTTCAAGAGTTACAGAAAAAACAAAACAAATCCTTATATAAAATTTTGGCTGTTTCTAATTCTTTCATTTCACTCCAGTGATTTTATTAGTATGTTTTGAAATTCCACATCCTCAGCTAATAATCCCTTCAAAACTTAAAGTAAGTTTTATTTTTTAAATTTCTCGTTTCCTCATTTTTTTAAGTTGTGATGTTGGTACCTTTGCTAATTCATTGAAAGCTTTCATAATTGAATGTAAAGATTTTCAAGATAAAACTGTTTTTATTAAAATTAGAGAACTATCATGTATGGTCATGTTTTATCTAATGTTTGGGAATTACCTAAATGACCATTATAATTACCTAAATGACCATTACTTTATTTATTTATTTATTTTTGACAAACAAGATTGAGCAAAATTTAAAGAACTAAAAAAATCTAAATGATTATTATCTTAGTTATTAAATTTTTAAATTAATTTAAGAAAATTTTATATTATTTTAAAATAATTTTTTTGCATCTTCAAACATTAGGCTATAAAGCTAAAGTAACTAAAATTCAGTAATATTAGATAATTGCTAAAAAAATATTATTTTTTTAGATGTACTAAATCGTTAAAAACCAAAAAGAAAATGTTCATTTAGATTTTATCAATTTATGTTCATTCTGGTCAACCATACTTAGCTGTCACAATCATTTAACGCAACAGAAAAATATAACCTCCATGATTAAGAAATGATTGTATACTACATTTCATGCTGTAAATAAGTGGCATTTGTTTCAAATCAAATTACTTTAACTTTAAATTTGCTAATTTTTCTAAAATAATGAGTCACAGATGTATATCTTATTTTTGCATGATTTTTAAAATCAAGAATAAACTTTTCTTTTAGAAATAGTAAATTTAATCATTTAGCTTTCAATTGAAGCTAAAAAGAGAGCTTTTCCATTTTTTAAATTCATTTTAAAACTTTGATATCGAAAATTAGTGAAGGTATCAATTCTTATTTAAAAGGGTTGAAGTTACAAGCAAAAAGATTTGAAGTTAACAGCTTGTCAATTTCACTGAAGCAGCAGTTAAATATTTCTCTCTTCCTTTGTTTAATTTTGTCAGTGAAACTGTGAAGCTTTACTCTAGGATAAAAATAAATGAGAATTCATACCTCACAGTTGAAGCAAAAATTTTTGATTACTAAGAAAATAAAAATTATTGAAAATAAACCCATTGAAAGTCAATCACGGTAATATATTTTTATTTCTGCTAAACCCATTAAAAGTGGATCAGTCAGTTAAGTGCCATATATGAAACACGCTTGCGCGATCATGTCTTGAAAGAGACATGACTGACTGAGCAGAAGATTATCCTACAGTAGGTTGCCATTACTTTCTGTGGTAGATTGGTTGCCAGCCAAGGCTATAGAACCCAATCTGTCCTGTTATTTAACCCATAACTGGAAGGAAGAGACAGATTAATACCTTTCCCAAGGGTATTTGCGCATAAGTGAATGCAATGAATTCAAATGGAATTTGAAGTCGGCTCTCCGATTTCTTGTTCCAAGCCAATATCCACTGGACCACCATGCACATCCCCTGATTTGACTAAGTGGATCACTTGTCAAAAATGTTTTCTGATTGGTCACTTTTCCTTTCACGGCATGTAGACAAGAGTTCACGCTAAAATTTGGAAGGTATGAAATGAGGTGTTCACATGACTAAGACTCTTATAAATTCTGTGGCATGAGACAAAGCCCTTAGCGAAAATTTCAAAAACAAAGAGCAGGCACTTAAAAGTTTCTTCTATTCAAATCTAGAAAGTGCCACTTAATCTACAACCCTTTTGCATCTCACTTAGCGAAAATCAACAAGATAGTTTAGTTGATAGTCAATTAACAAACAACACATTATTAAACTTCATCCTCAACAAAAAAATCTTATAAAAAATACTCTGCAAAGACCTACAGCAAAAGAATCTTCAATTTATAAAAAAACAAACAAGAAAACATTCAACGAACACAAAAATACAATTTAAGGTAAATAACTGTACATATGCTTTTTTATCTATTTCTGATTGTAAAAAAAAGCCAAAAGTATTTGAACAATCTTGGTGAAACAAATCATTTAAGAACATTTTATAAGATAGGGAATTTTGATTTTGAACTGTATTACTTAAATCCATTCTTCGGCATATTTATCCAACATTCACTTGGATTCAAAACTTCTACTTCTTTCAAAAACATTGTTGTAATATTTGTATTTACTTGTAAATAAATGTTGTCATTGTTGATTACAATGTTGAGTTGTGGATTACAGTCTTGACTTTGTGCCTTACACACAACAATAAAAAATGTAGTTGGAGTAATTGAATGCAGCCTACAAAAATACCTTCTGATGTATCAAAATTTATTTAACAACTTCAATTCCACAACAAAACCAAGTAACATTTCTGATAAGTCTTTTCCGTTTTTCCATGCAATCAAAACTGAATAGTACATTATTTATCAGATATTTATAGGAGACATTAAATATTTCTTTCTTTTTTATTTCTTTCATTGCTTCTATTTTTCTTTCACTGAAACTGAGTAGTGTCATTCATATGTTCTTACCGTCAAAACAGAATAGTTCATTATTAATAGGGTACTGGCAGAACATAACAGGGTTGTTAACAGATGTTAAACATTTCTATCTCTCCTTTCTTTCTTTCTTTCATTTTTTTTTGTGAAACCAAGTAACATTTCTGATAGGTTTTACCATTTTTTCACCCAAGATTAAACCTGAATAGTCCACTATTTATCAGGTAATGGCAGAAAAAATTAAACATTTTTATCTTTCTTTCACTGAATCTAATTAGTGTTTCTAATATGTCCTTTTTGTCTTTGCAAACTGTCAAAACAGAATACTCCATTATTAATAGGATGTTGGCAGGATGTAACAGGGCTGTGCTAATTAAGGGAGGGATAAGCATTATTATTATTATTATTTTTATTTTTATTATTATTTCTAGTTTATTTGAGTTGATGCAGAGTCTTTTAGAAAGAGACTTGAGTTAAAGAAACACTTTCCTAAGAAAGTTATTGGGTAAATTTTCGTTTTAGGTCCCGAAATCCCTTCAAATTTTCCAAAATAATCTTTAAAAAAACACACAAAAACAAGCAACTTTCTGCTGAAATTGAGTCCCAATAAAAGAATAAATCACAAAATCGCGTATTAATTTCAGTAAAGGAAGTAAATAGGCCGAAATTTGTTTCCTACGCCAAAAGTCATTCAGCAGTGAATGTAAGCCTGTAATGGGGACAAAACGATCGAGATGTTCAATTTTTTCTGGTCTTTAACATCAATAAAGGTAGGTTTCTTCAATAACTGATAGTGGATTTGAGTTCAGCATATACATTTGCATGGAATTAAGGCTATTTTGGAAAGATTTGAAGGGATGAAAGCCTTCAGGGCCTAAAATGAATGTTTGCCAGTTATTGACCATATTCCAAATAAAAAGTTTCTATGAACATATGAGTGATACTCCTGAGCGCTATCTTAGATAGTGAGAGGTTTTCTGGAATTTTCTTAATGTATATATCAGTACAATTTTTTAACCACTCTTAGTGCTCCCACTAATGCTGGAAGAGTGGTTGTGTTTAAATATACAATTTTTATTTCCAATTCTTTGTCTTTTGAATGTTTTTATTGCCAAATTTTTTTATTAGGTGGATTCTTTTATTATGATAGATAAATTGAGAGCAATGGATATTAGTTCCAATTGAGAAATTGGAGATCTGAGTTCAAATTCCAGTTGAATTTGTTGCATTCACTTAGATGCAAATACCCTTAGGAAAGTTATTAATTCATCTCTTCTCCCTCCAGCGATGAGCCTTGGTATAGTATGTGACCCCACTTAAAAAGTGTATTACAAGGCAATATTATAACAGTCTAGCAAGGGTTAGGGTGAGGACAGAGAAAATAATTAGTTTCAATAAATAGTCAAATACTTATATCTTATCATTATGTCTATACCCTATTAATAATAGACTATTCTGTTTTGATATTTTGGAAAGACAGAAAGGTGACACTACTTGGTTCCAGTGAAAGAAAGATAGAAATGTTTAAAAGGGAAGATAGAAATGTTTAACGTCTGTTGCATCCCTGTTATGTCCTATCAGTAATGGCAAACTAACTTGGGAAAATTTTCTGCTTAGTCAGCCATGGATTGAAAGAGACATGATTGCCCAAGCATCTACCACATATGACACTTAACTGATTGATTATTATGTCTGATCCATTGGGTTGTATAGAGTGGTCAGTATTTTTGGTGATGTCTCCAAGAACTGTGGCATTTTCAATTTCTACTGATGAGGGTGGCCTGTGTTTGTGCCACTTTTTATGGATGGAGAAGTCTCTACTTACAATGCACACACTCCCTACTCTATTATGTTAATATCTTTTGAAATGAAGGTAGACCATTCAGATATTAAAATGTCAATAACTTCCTCAATGTTTATCTGAAAATGATATTTTGGATCCATAAGTAATCAAAGAAAAGAGTTCTAGACTGCTACGTGATGTCAGTTCTTCAATACGGCTGTGAATGCTGGACAATATCGAAAATGAGGACAAAACTGGAAGCGGCCGAAATGTGGTTCTACCGAAGGATGCTACGGATATCGTGGACTGAGCATACAAGCAACGACGAGGTGTTAGAAAGAATGGCAACAAAAAGGAAATTGATACTGAGCATCAGGAAGAGACAACTGAAGTTCCTGGGACATGCAATGAGGAAGGAGAGCCTGGAGAACCTGATACTGACTGGACAGATAGAAGGAAGGAGAGACAGAGGAAGGCAGCGGATAACATATTCGCAGGGACTGATCAGGTGGATGACGGAACGGGGGTTGCCAGGAACAACAGGAGCAAACATACTAAGAGCCACAAGGGATAGGGAGACGTGGAGAGCCATGATCGCCTACGTCCTGAAGGGACAGGGCACATAGAAGAAGAAGAAGAAGAAGTAATAGCACATCACTGGGCCTAACTAATAAGGCAAAATTCAACTTTATTCATCAACATAGTCTCTTTCTAGGGTGATATCCTGATTCCAATGCTTCTTTAACAATTCAATGCCTTTTTTGTAGAATGATTTTTCTTTGGCTTCAAAATACACCTCAGTTTCCGATATCACTTCTTCATTGGAACCAAATCTCTTTCCCTGGAACATTCTTTTGATGTCACTTAAATAACTGTAATTTGTAAACTAATAATCTGATTGAGCCCAAATTTTGTCATGTGCTATTTGAAGGTTAGTACTTCATAAAAATTATATGGATTTTTTTATTAGTGGTGCCATCTATATTTCAGGCCCAGGACTTATTGAGTGATGTGTTAATAAACATGCAAACCAGATTCATTTAATGAATAAACATTAAAATAATATATATATATATAAATCCCAACAAAGTGGCAAAGTTTCATGAAAAGTGATTCATTTCGCCATACAAGGCTTCATCAGATCTAAAAATGAAAGCAAGAAAAGTGTTTATGTATATTTGTGTGTATGTCTAAATAATGAAAACTTATTACTTTTTCCCTAAGCTGACATTTCTCATGAAACAAGAAGAAAGAAAAAGAGTTACTTTTAAAAAAATTATTAATATTCATTCTTACAGTTCTTTGTTTAATTTGAAAATTTTAAAAAAATTTTCCCAGCTTTTTTGTATAAGATTACAAGTTAAATCCTATTTTCATTATCAGAATGATAATCGATGTATATATAATTATATGCTTGAATTTTTATTCATTTAACATTATTATCTTTTTAATGGATATTCGTATTTGAGTAAAAAGTCTGTTTGTTTTATATATATAATATATAATACAAAAATCTAGAATTGAGCCACCACCTACCGCGGTTTTACACGAATGGTTCTTCAGGGTGTGGAACCGCGGTAGATGGTGGCCCAATTCTAGATTTTTTAATTGTATTCTGCTCTACTTTCGTACTTTCATACTTTCGTATTGAGCACTTTGCTGTTAAGGTTTCGTCTTGGGTTTTTTTCTTTCAAACAAGCACTTGACGTATTGTTCTTGTGTGCTGTTTGTTTCTCTTTTTTTTCTACCCCTTTATTTAACCCACGAGGTAGTCCTCGCCAGGTTAGAAGACGGTTTATATTACTGTTAGTTAGCATTATATTCGGATATCTAGTCTGTTATTATTAGTGTTGACTTACTGTGATTAAGTTCATTACTATATATATAATATAAAGACTTTTATATATATAGTTAAACAGTCCATTATAATTTACACTGTTTAATGTTAAATAAATAAAAATTCAGATAAGTAAGCTAATACCAGTTTCGTAAATTTCCATATAATTCCTTATTAATTATATGTATACATAATAGATAAGCTGACGATATAATGGTTTGGTTTGGTTGTTTTGTTTTTATGGCATATCAACCTCAGTGAGTCATTTATTACCAACTAAATTTTATTTATTTATTGCTGGTAATACCTTTTTTCTTCAACAATTTATTGTTGTTTTTTATAAGTTTTGTGTCTAGTAATACTTTTTTCTTTTCGAGTATCAAGATTCATTGGGATTTGTTTTTAAGGGCAGGGTCCCCATGTCCTACCCTTGTTATTTAACCCATAACTGGAGGGAAGGGATGGATTAATACCTTTCCTAAGGGTACCAGTGCTTAAGTGAATGCAGGGTATTCAACTGGAATTTGAACTTGGCTCATCGATTTCTCTTTCCGAGCCGATACCCACTGCACCACAACACACATCTGTCCAATATAATGGACAAAATGTCATAGTCACATGTTTCATTCCAAGAAAAAAAAAACTTCTTTAGACTAATCACACTTTTTTTCTCAATAGAATAACTTTTATACCAAAAATAATAATAATGGGAAGAAAGGTGAAAAGGAGAAAAACAACAAAAACAAATTAAATCTTACGGATATCAAAACATTGGGAGTACAAAGACATTTTTAAATTTAAGTAATGACAACTTTTTTTTTCAGTAGTTTCTAGCTGAAAGGGATTAATGTTGAATTTAAAATTTAATGTATAATTTCTAATGTAAAACTTTGTATAGCATAGTATTTCCACCCTCCTCTCCCTTGCTGGGTCATTCTCTGTATGAGTATATATATATATATACACACATCGCTCATTCAGTAAAATTCAGTAAAATGAATTAGAGCACTCTAGCTATTGGGCGCGTATAATGATAATATATGTGCTAAAAAGTCAGCCTTCTTCCACCGAATACCCATAGCCCAGAGGTAGAATCGCCAACTGACGCCAAATCGGTCGAGTTTCAATCCTGGGTTAAAAAGCAATCGGAGTCTAACCGTACTGATGAGCTGTGATACAGCGAAACAGATCTGTCTGTGGATGACAATATATATATATATATATAAATGTAAAGTTATCACTATACTCGTTTCGAAAAACCCTCCGAGTATATATGCAGAAGGAAAAAATGGATGTAAAAAAAGAAAGATCTAAACATGTGAACATCAGTCAAAGTACGTAGCCCAAAGACAAAAACCTGAGATAAATAATCTATAACAAAAAAGCACTCAATACAAGGGCCAGCCTTCCCTGAAGATTTGGTTAGGTGAAACCTAGGTAGGTTTGTTGGCTCTTTAGGTTTCTATTTTATATATATATATATATATGTATATATACATATATATATGTATATATATACATATATAAAAGAGATAATAGCTATACTCATGTCAAAAAACCTTCCACTTATCTATGAAGAAGGGAAAAAATGGTTTTAAAAAAGAAAGAGTTAAATACATGAACATCAGTCAAAAAAGCTAAGACAAAGTCAGCATGTAGCCCAAAGAAAAAGTTCCGACACGAGCAATCAACTAACAAAAAAGTGCTCAATACTAGGTAGAACAGAATAAATAGAGAATACTGAGTGAGCCAGACAACCTACCAAGGTTTCCAAAGAAGTAGCCCAAAGAAAAAGTCCCGACACAAACAATCAACTAACAAAAAAGCGCTTACAGATCTTACTAATTAATGCATAGCTTGAGAGAGAAGAGGTAAAGTAATATCTTTTTCAAAGGGTATTTGCATGTCAGCAGACATAATAAACCTGACTTGAATTGGAACTATACTCTCAGATTAAGAATTCCAAGCCATTATTCATTAAACCTATTGTACATCCAAGCTTAGAGCAACTGTTATCTCCAAGCAGTCACCCATCTAGTTACAGGTCAGGTTTGACGTTGATTAACTTCAGTGGTCATACGGGAACTGCTGTTTCAGTATTCTGTGGATGTAAACTGCTGCTGAGGTTTTGCCCACCAATAATAAATCCTAGAACCTTCAGATCTCTTCAGATTTCCTTTTTCTAAAGGTTAAATAAATCCAGTGAGAAGACACATTCTTGCCTTAAGCCCCCTTTCTGTTTTTGTGGGGTCCTGGGCATGACAGTAAACTGCATCTGGCAGCAAGGCCTCTGATTGGGAGGTTATAAGAAGCATAACCTCCCAATAACCCCTTAATCGCTGTTGTTCCCAGGTCCGTCCTGACCTGGAGTGGTAGCACCTGTTAGAGTTCCAACTATGGGCAAATAGTTGGCCCCTAAACTGGGGTCAAAACACTGTGAAAGTATAGACTTCTATAGGAATATATACATAAAAACAGACTTTTATAGGAAAAATATATTTTTGAAGAAAAAATATTGCCAACAATACATTTTTGAAGAAAAAATTATTACCATAACACATTTTTGAAGGGAAAAAATTATTCTCTGCAAAATATTTTTTAATCCAAAACTAGAAGACATTTTCAGTTTTCTAAAATAAAAAGAATAAAAACAAAAAATTTTCATTAAAACCTGACTCAATCAACCTTCTCACTATAACTGAACATTACAAAAATACCTTAAAACTCTACATTTTTGGCATTAAATAACCAACAGAGGTTGATATGCCGTTAAACAAAACTCAAACTCAAACTCAATCTGAATAAATCAACTTTCTCACTAAAACTGAACATTACAAAAATACCTTAACCCCCCCACATTTTTGGCATTAAATAACCCACAGAGGTTGATATGCCATTAAGTAAGACTCAAAGTCAAACTCAATCTGACTAAATCAACTTTCTCACGATAACTGAACATTACAAAAATATCTTAAAACCCCACATTTTTGGCATGAAATAATCCACAGAGGTTGATATGCCATTAAACAAAACTCAAACTCAAACTCAAACTGTTTTTGTGTATTTATTGCATTCATTTTCTCTCCATATGCAAGCAGTTTGCTCCCAGTATAAGTTCTGGATAGTTCTAACATCCTATGCAAAAAGATAAAGTTTTCCTAACAGTTCAAATAGATCGTGATACTGTATGTTATCAAAGGGTTTTGCATAATCTATAAAAATTAAGTGTACATCTTTCTACACTTGTAGTCATCTTCTATGTGTCATGTCCACAAGGATGCTGGCAAACGTAGCCAGTCACAATTCCCTTTGTAGCTCTTAATAAATTTTGTCTTTTTGTTATCTGTTCTAAACCTTCTCCTGTAATCCATTTACTTAAGATCATTCTTCTTCTTCTAAGTGCTGTGTCCCTTCAGGATGTAGACAATTATGGCTCTCCACAATTTCCCATTCTTATTCCGCCATTCATTTACTCAAACTCATTCTTCTTCTTCTATGTGCCATGTCACTTCAGGATGTAGCCAATCATGGCTCTCCACAATTTCTTATCCTTTGTAGCTCTCAGTAAATTTTGTTTTTTTTTGTTATTTCTTTGAAAGCTTTTTCTGCCCTCTACTTACTCAAGCATGCTAGGTAGGTTATACATTGTTTTCCTCAGGCCCTACTGCCTTTAATTTCTCCTGAGAGTATAAAATTTTCCAAGCTCTCTTTCCTCATTAAGTGCCCAAGAAATTTGAACTATCTCTTTCTGATCTTAATCATAAGTGTCCTTTTAGTTTCAGTTTTGTCTAAAAAGATTTTTTTTTGCTTATATGTTTGGTCCCTGGTATTCTAGGCATTCTTCTATAGAACCACATTCCTGTTACTTCAAGTCAGTTCTTCATCTGAAAGAGAATTGTCCAGTATTGCCATACAGGAAAACTGACTATTGGCAAAATCATTCTGATATTCAGCATTTCTTATTGTTAAGATTGCATCCACTAATAATAAATCCTGCTCAGGTGTCCATCTTTTGGATACCCTCACTGTGTAGGTTAAATAAATCCAGGGGGAAGACACCCCCTTGTCTTATGGCCCCTTTCTATTCTTGTCTGTTGCTTAATTCCTTTTCTATCCATACAAAAACAGACAAACAGGGAAATGAAATATGAACAGATTTTTGTTTCATATTTTCTTTTTTTCTGTTGGAATTCAAAAGAAAGTGATCTTTTTATTCGTAGGAAGTCTTGGCTCAACTTGGGACTTGACCTTTCCTAATTCAACCTTCCCAGATTTAGAATCAAAATATCCCAGAGATCAATTCCTCATGGTTATATTTTTTGGAGGGAAGACTGTAGTATATTTTTTTATTTTTTTATATTATTTTATTAGCTTTTGATATTTTGCAAATAAAGCAATGTATTTTGGCAGATACCAAGGGATAATATTCCAAGCGAATATTTTTGCTTTTCCTCTGGTAAGTGTTGAGAGCTTCTTTTCTTTTAGTGATTGTGCATTTCTGATGAAAAAAATAAGGTGGGATGTCAAAACTGACAAATAATATTTTGTATGATTAATGATAGAAATTATTTTCAGAAAACAGAAAAAAAGACAAAAATGAAAAATAGCAAAAATAAGCAGATGTTCATATTTAGCAAAAAAATGAAAAGTAAAAAATGTAAAAATATTTTTAAAGGTTTTATGGAAAAAATGAATATATGTTCATACATACTATATATATATATATATATATGTGTGTGTGTGTGTGTGTGTGTGTGTGTGCGTGTATGTGTTTGTCTCTCTCTCTCTCTCTCTCTCTATATATATATATATATATGGATAGATATGGTAATACATTTATTATAAGTTTATAATAAAAACATAGTTTATTGCAGCACAAGAGCCATTGTGTTTCGATACTATCTTATTAGCACCTCATCAGGAAGTCAGTAATAAGTTAGTACCAAAACACAATGGCTCTTGTGTTAAAGTAAACTGTTTTTATTATAAACTTATAATAAAAATATTACCATATATAATGCTCTTCTAATTATCAAGCACTCTTAATAAAGTAAATGATTACAAACAGTGGACTGCCAACCCATTAGTTTGTACTACTTCTAAGCTATATATATATATATATATATATATATAAATTAAAGTCTAAGGTATTTATAGTTTAAAGTGATCAATATCAAGAACAGATCATATATAAGTATAAAAGTGGACACTGAAGTCAACAGACTGTCTCATGCCTAAAATTCAACCCTCGACACACCAGTGGCCTTTCTTTAAGTGAAATGATTATAAGAAAAAAATTGCAATTGTTAGACTTAATAATTGTGTTTAAGCCTAAAACAGACTGTTGCTACTGGGTGTTGACTTCAACATCCACTTTTATATTTACTATATATATATATATATATCTAAACTTATTTTATGAATGGAACTTTGTCTCAGTGTGGGTGTGTGTGTGTGTGTGTGTCTGTGTGTGTGTGTGTGTGTCCATTACCTATAGACTTCGAAATGGCTGAACTGATTTTCTTGAAAATTTATACAGTTGTACTATAAGCATCTGCGAGTATTCTTAGCTTGGTTTTGTGTCGAGGTACCCCCGATAAATATCGAAAATTGATAATCGAAAAAATCATGTTATAGGAGAAATAGTCCGATTTTAATCAAATTTAATACACTCATAGACAAAGACATAAGAAATGATATTCAGAAGTTTCAAGGTTGCAATTCTTACAATAGTGCAGAAAATCGATAATATTTATATATAAAAGGCAAGATGTTTTTGTGTGTGTCTGTTTATCTGTCTGTATATCCTTTATACAAATCCACAATTTTTATCCAGTTCTTACCAAACTTCAAAATTTGACTTACGTCCATTCATTTTTCTTTCAGTCTACGGTTTTGCTTTAACTGGAAACAATTATTGCTTTTTAGTCTTTCGTGCCAACATCCAAAGAGTCTGAGCTCCAGGACCATGGATTAGTTTTAAAGCTTTCATTACACCCAAGCAACACTGGGCTATACTGCTAGTATATATATATATATATATATATATATATATATATATATATATCTGAACAAGTGTCTTTTTCTTACCACATTAAAATATGATTAATTTAAATAGAATCAAATTTAAATTTTATGATTAACATAGATACAAAGGTATCTCACACAAAAAAAAAGAAAATTTTAGGCACTTTTTGGCTGACACTTCATCAAAACAGAAATCATTGGCAAAATTAAAACGGTGAAGTTGCTAAGAAAATTTTTTAACAACGACTGAAGTTAAGAAAAAAAAAATTTGTATATTACCTATGTTGGGTGGTCGTCTCCCCAAAAAGCTCCAATTTAATCTTCAACTCCCTCTGCCTACACAGGGCAGGGCATTGTATATTAAAGGTTAGTGACTCCAAGATGTCTAAATGGAATCTTGTCCTTGCCCTGCGTACGACAGAGAAGAAATCAGAAAAATGATGCATTATTCTCCCAATTTCTTCTCCGTATAATATTTTTTTCTTTTAAACGTATGTATCTTAATAAAATGATCCTATTTAAATTAATTACTATCTAAACTTATTTAAAAATGGAACTTTGTCTGTGTGTGTGTGTGTGTGTGTGTGTGTGTGTGTGTGCATGTGTGTGTGTGTGTGTCTGCTACCTATAGACTCCGAAACGGCAGAAAAGATTTTCTTGAAAATTTAAACAGTTGTACTATAAGCATCTTAAAGTGTTCTTAGCTAGGTTTTGTGTTGAGGTACCCCTGATAAATATCGAAAATCGGTAATCGAAAAAATTGGGTTATAGAACGAGTGGTCTGATTTTAATCCAATTTGATACACTCATAGACAAAGACATAAGAAACGATATTCAGAAGTTTCAAGGTTGCAGCTCTTACAATAGTGCAGAAAATTGATAATATATATATATATATATATATATATATATATATATAAAAGGCAAGATGTTTGTGTGTGTGTGTCTGTTTATCTGCCTGTATGTCTGTATTTTTTTCAGCCCTTTCATTTTAGTCTTTGCTTCAGGTTTGGCTCTAAGTAGGTATAATTCTAGCTCTTAGTCTCAGCCATGATACCATTTTCTCAGAGGACTTATTTAGCCTTCAAAATTCAGTTTATGACGAAAAAAGCTTATTTGATATCGATACCAGGAAATCAAAATTTGACTTACATCCATTCATTTTTCTTTCAGTCTACGGTTTTGCTTTAACTGGAAATAACTGTTGCTTTTTAGTCTTTCATGCCAACGTCCAAAGAGTCTGAGCTCCAGGACCATGGATTAGTTTTAAAGTTTTCATTACACCCGAGCAACGATGTGCTATACTGCTAGTATATATATATTTGTCATCTACATACAAGCCTGTTTTGCTGTATCACAGCACACCAGTGTGGCTAGACATTTACTTGCTTCTGGCTAGGATTGAAATTCAATATACAAGGAGGGTTGACAAAATGAAAGAAACACTTATTACAATAATAGCATAATTTTGAATATTTGATTAAACTTTCAAAGTCTTGTCTATTTTTATGTTTGCTGATTGAATATTAGTAACACTTCCATTTTTTTCAATAACTGTCTAGAAAAGTCATTTACATGAGTTGATATGATTCTATTAATCTATTATCATAGTACCAAGAGAGCTTGGTCATACTTAGATGGGGCTACCTCCATTTCAATTAGCTTTTTAACTGTCAAATACCATTCCCAGGAAGCATCATTAATATATGTATATGCATTTATTTAACCACCATATGTCCCTAGCATGATCTGTTTCATTTGGTTTTAGAGAATAAGGTAACTTCTATGTGGTAACTGTCAACTGAAAATTCCTTTTCAAGGGTATCATTTTAACAAGAGCCTGCATATAGTTTACCTTTTCATAGTCAGGAATGTCTTTCCACTCTACACATTCTTCTCAAAGCTGAGTGAAAATGGGTCTTCTATCTCAACATATACATTCATAATATTTTTGTTTTGCCAGAAATGCATCCAGCTGCAGACTTTTATCTTCTTCCAAGAAGGACCATTGTATGATGCCACTTTGCACAGTATTCTTTGCCAAGTTCTTGTTAAAATGACAGTAACTTTTTATGGGTGTCCAGTTTTTTTTGGCTCTTGACCAAGACTGAACTCAACAGTTTTTACTCAAAAGAATTAAAATCATTTCTTTCATCTGGTAAGCTACCATCCATAGCATTTTCAAAATCTGTACGCAAACTATCTTGGTCTACCCATGAATCATCATACAAATTTTCTGTTTGGTTTGCTTTCATCATCATTAATCTATTCAGTTCTTCAACTATTATAGATATACAGGTGACAAGGACTAATTCTAACATAGTTTACACCATGGTTCACCAAAACATCCTTGTTTTAACTTCTTATAACTCTTCTTAGTCCCATCCAATGATTCGATTTATGCCTATTGAAATATGCAAGATCTCCATTTTCATATTTAAGGGCAGTTCTGAGTCTGAGCTTTTGGTTCAAACCTCTTTTAATCTTTTCAGACAATTCTGCTTGTATGCATTGGTATGCAGAAGGCAGGCAAAAGGTGTGACAGCCCTGAGCATCCATATCTGGATGACATCCTATGAAAGAGTGAAATAAAAATTTAGTTTATATTTAATTTAATAAAGTGTTTATTTCATGTGTTATATACTGTCTCTGCTGCTGGAAACAACAATTGTCTTGGCCGACAAACCAAGAACAATGAGTATATTTAAAAACTATAAACTTACATTTTCATTCTGCATTAATGACAGTTGTCTATATGAGGATGTAGTCATGCGTCATGCATATACAAAGGAGATGTTGGGAGTTGTTGACTTGAGGGATCTCTCTTCTCTGCGTTCTCTCTGTGTTCACACAGTTTTCTGAATTTGGTCAGAAAAACTTTTAAACTTATATAACCTGAAATTTTTACACATTTTTGCCTTCTTAGGTTTTTTACTTAATTGTGTCATCTATGGCCAGGTATAACTGTCAATAATCTTTGTTGGTTATTGCTTTTCAAACTGGCTGCATTTGATGTCAATCACACTTTTGTCAGTCACTGTTTATATTTTCTGCCTTTCATATTGATCATACTTTTGTCAGTCCTGTTTAGGTTTTCTGTTTTTAATGTTGATCATACTTTTGTTGGTCACTGCTTTTAATGTCAATCATATTTCTGTTGAGTCACAGAAACATATTACACATGTTTCATCTGTTTTTACATGTTTAAAATGTTTTTCTTCTTTTCTCACATTACTCAGTATTAGACCTGACAGCTTCCCCATTACTTATGTTTTACGTGCATATATTCAAGAAGTTGGCCCAGGGCATTGCCAAATCTCTGTGTATTATTACGTGTATTAAAGACTTTCTTGCTGAATACATAGTATTCGAATTGTTAGCTACTGCTTCACTTGAAATAATCAAGGAGTTTATTTATCAGTATATAAGGCACGTTAGTATTTTTCTCCAAATAGTGATTGATTTGGATTATTATTATTGCCAGGTTGCAATATATTTTTGGAGCTCAGTGACCAAGTTATGGCAAGTTTCAAACTGCAACCAATGTCTTCCATCGTTTTGAGTCCCATTTTATTAAGTACATCATTAACGCATTTATTTATCTCCTTGTTCAAAAGATTCTGCACTAAAGTATTTCATACAATAATGTTCAAGATTTGAGTCATGTCTCCTAAAGCTTTGTTGTTGAATTCCCATCAATTATTGGTGAGAAAAGTACGAGACACAAATTATGCAATCCAAAATCAAAATATGTCAATAATTTATTAACTTTCTTTTGATTTATTTTAGATGCTACACTATCTGGTGAAATTATTTATTAAATGAAGAATTTTGGTGTCTTTAATCATTTTAATGTCCATAGACATCATTTCATTAAAGCATTTTGCTAAAGAAAAAGCAGCAATGGACTTTGCTTATTTTAGGCATATGTTTTTTTTTGTTTTTTTTTAATCATCTCACCCCAAGCAAGGCATTCCACTGCCACTACTGTGCATGGGGCTACATAGGGGAAGGTAAAGAGAAGGAGTGGTTAGACATAGGGAATGTCAGGAGAAAGGATAGCGAGGATGAGGGTTGGGCAGATGGGAAGAGTGCTTGATAGAATGGGAGCAGGTTAGTGTGTTAGGAGGTGTCTATTGACCTTACATTTAAACTCCTGGAGATTGTAGCCTTCGGGGAAGCAATCGTTTGGAAGAGAATTCCACAGTCGGGAAGTGCGAGGAAAGAAACTGTTGGAGTAGAAGTTACGGCTGCATTTTATTGGTTAAAATGTAACAGTTGTAAGTAATTTCTTGAAGCTGTTTCATAAATGCAACATCAAGAACACCAGCAAGAACTTTCAAAGTAACCTTTTTCTCAAAACTGGGATGACTAAATTGCTTATGATTTTTTTTCTTATTTTTCTTTCTTTCACCAACAGACTTAATTTTAATATCTTAGTGTGCTTCTTCAATACGGCTGTGAATGCTGGACAATATCATCGAAAATGAGGACAAAACTGGAAGTGGCCGAAATGTGGTTCTACAGAAGGATGCTACAGATATCGTGGACTGAGCATACAAGCAATGACGAGGTGTTAGAAAGAATGGCAACAAAAGGAAATTGATGCTGAGCATCAGGAAGAGACAACTGAAGTTCCTGGGACATGCAATGAGGAAGGAGAGCCTGGAGAACCTGATACTGACTGGACAGATAGAAGGATGGAGAGACAGAGGAAGGCAGCGGATAACATATTTGCAGGGTCTGATCAGGTGGATGACGGAACGGGGGTTGCCAGGAGAAACAGGAACAAACATACTAAGAGCCACAAGGGATAGGGAGACGTGGAGATCCATGATCGCCTACGTCCTGAAGGGACAGGGCACATAGAAGAAGCAGAAGTGTGCATCAGGGCAATGCTTTTATTTTTTTTTAAATCTGGGGTGACAGGAGAGATATAAAGTGTAGAATTAGTGCAGTTAACTTGCATCTTTTTAGCAAACATGGACACAATATTACTTTTAAAATCCTGATAAGTATCAGATTTTTCATTGCATCTGTGCTAAATAAAAGAGATTTCAGACAATTAAATCAGCTGTAATTTCAACATTTTTCCAGGATAGTTTCACATTGAACATTTATTTCAAGTTTTGTTCATTTCTAAATCTAAATGTAGCATTACTATTCTTGACTTTTTTTCTTTTCTTTTGACTGTCTCGTGCATTGAATTCTGCTGTCACGTATGATTTGATGCCTTTGCTATTCATCTCGGGGTTCTTTACAAAATCCAAAAGAAAATCTGCAGTGTAATTGGTCCCAATCTGGCAGCTTGACTCCAGTCACTTTCTCACTAATGAGATTTAGCTTCCCTCTGTCCTTTCTACAAATATTTTCACAGCTTCTGCTTCAACGAGCTTCGCTCTGCACAGATTTACTTGAGCTACTAGACTGGCCACTAGGTCCCACCCTTTTACAGTGAAAACAATCAAATGTAACTTCAACTAGCAGCTTCTTTTCTCGTACTTCCAGCCTGTAGAACTCCCTTCTGTATAATTACTTCCCTGATAGCTACAATCTCAAAGAGTTTAATTGCAACATCAACTATCATCGCTTATCTCCTGGATTCCCATCCTTTCCCCGACACCCTCTGTATCTTGTTCTTCTCCCTTTTCCCCACACTCACATCCAGCTCTTTTCACACCAGTGTTTCCATCCTTTTCTTTATTTGGGGTGAAACGATTATAAAATAAAAAAGGTATAATCTCTTGGTAGTAATTATAACACATCAAATCACACATCAATGTGGAACAGCCTGAATTTAAAATCATGGCACCAATAGTTTGTCCTGTAGGATTTTATATAAAATCTCTAGCCTAGTGTTATGGAGTAGTTTTCTCACTGAAGATTATAATCGTGCTATGCCATTTGCTAATCGACTTAACGCACCCAAAATGTTAGGAACTTGTTAATCTTCCACTGAAAGCTGACTCTTTAGTATTCGGCTAACTGCTGACTAATATCAACTGCCTAGTAGTTCTACTGAACTCCAATAGAATTCTAAAGAACTCCTATGAACTTCCCAAGAACTTCTCTCATTAACTTCCTGTTAACTCTTATTAATATAAGAGGGAGAGTCTATTATCTGAGGAATAGGTGTGTTTCACCATAACAGAGGGAGAGTCCATTATCTGAGGAATAGGTGTGTTTCACCATAACACCTAGTGAGCAGATAACTGAGCTGAGTTCATGATTTTGGCACAGTAAAAACAACCAAGATGAATTTGGCTCCTTATCACAGACTGAGTCTGGTCTTTGGAAAAGGTTAGAACAAGATATGCTGCAAGTCAAAACTCATACCATGTGGAATAAAGATATTTGTATACAGTAGCTTCTCATCTTACCATAACATGAAGGTAGTAATCTTGTAGAGTGTAAACCTCATATATTCTAAGTCTGTTGTAAAGTGGCTAACACCTCTGTAGAACTCTCAATGAGGGAATGACCCATGGTTGAAATGGTCTATTTAAGTAAAAAATAGTAGTATTTGAGGCATCATATTCAAGTGTTATTCAAGTAATATTCAAACAGATTACTTCAGCAACTATTGTGATCTAACCCCTCCTCTCTATGTTGTAAGTTCTGTCTTGTCTGTTATTGTAACTATTCTACTATTCTGTGCATATCTGTTTAGAACCAGATATTGTGCTGAATAATACCACAACATACTTCCTTTGTGTATCATAACAACCTCAGCAATACAACCAAGTTCCATGTTTATGACATGTTGCATTCTTATTCTATATTGTTATTATTACATTTAATAAGAATGGTAAACATATTTTGCCACTCTTCTTTTCATTTCTCTTTAGTGCCTTGTATTTTGATGTTTGGGAGCTTCTTGAGGTAGGGAGCCATTCTAAAATATTAAGCAATTGCCAGGGTTATTGCAACTCATAAGTACAATGTTGGCTTTGAACATATCATCGTCATTTTCATTGTCAGAGGCATGTTGGCAATTTTTAACCCAGTGCATCATAGATCGACAAGTTCAAAAAGAATTCTTCTTCTTGGTTTTCTTTCCTGGTATTTGGTACAACCTCTGTTTTTGCTATTTAATTTATTGCACCTCCATCTTCTACATGATAATACTTTTGTTGATTTGGATGGATTGATCAATAACTTATATTTGCTGTCTGTACATCTGCTAGTTTACACTTTATTTGATTGATTGCTGGGGAGGAAGTATTCATGATAGTCACTGGTTTAGCACCCGTTGCCTTTTCTTTTAATCATCATTTCATTAAGTGTTATGTCTCTAACAGTATACATTATTAATTTTTCATTGTCTTCTCCAAGACTGACTCACTTCATGGCTCTGTAAGCCAATACAGCATCAAGTAACTTAATTTAATGTTCACTGAGTTTCTGAAGCATACAATCAAATTCTATATTGATATAAGCAATGGTCATATTCTGTGGTTTAGTATACTTTTCAAAATGTCTGTATGCTTTTTGATTTTATAGTCATTTCACCTCAAGCAAGGAAAAGTCAGTGCTTGTCATCTGCAGATGTATAATAGTTGAAGAACTGAATGGACTAACAACTGAGGAGAGCAAGTCAAAGAGAAGAATTCTATGATGATTCATGGGTAGACCAAGACAGTCCTTATACAAATTTTGAAGATGCTGTGGATGGTAGCTTACCAGATGAAAGAAATGATATTAGTCCTTTGGAGCAAAAACTGACGAGTTCAGTCTTATTCAAGAGCCAAAAAAAAAACTGGACACACATCAAGAAATGCTGCTATTTTACCAAGAGCAGGGCAGAAGATAATGTGCAAAGTGGCATCATGCAATTGGCCTTCTTGAAAGAAGATGAAAGTCTGTAGCTGGAAACACTTCTGGCTAAACAAAAATATTATGAATGTATATGTTGAGATAGAAGACCCATTTTCACTCAGCTTTGAGAAGAAGGTGTAGAGTGGAAAGACATTCCTGACTATAATCTTGGAATTATTTTGAACTTTTGTTCTCATTTTGGTTGATATAGGTGTTATAATAGGCACAACGTTTCGACCAAGTACCCTCTGGTCATCATCAGGTGTCCATAGATTAGCTGATGTGGATTATCTCATTGATTAATGCAAAATATCATCTGAAATCTATTATTGTTCTTCCATGTTGGAATTTGGAGATAATCCACATCAACCAATCTATAGACACCTGATGATGACGAGAGAGTACTTGGTCAAAACGTTGTGTCTATTATAACACGTATATCAACTAAGATGAGAACAAAATTTTGTAATATTTCTAAGATTATTGAAAATTACTCAGAAATAAATACAAACATTTCTAACTATAAAAAAGAAAAAATATAATTTTTTTTTATAATCATTTCATCCCAAGCAAGGCAGGACCACCACTGGTGTGCAGGGGGTTATAGTTAGAGAAAAAAACAAGGTATAAAGGATGTCAAAGAAAAGATAATATATGGAGAGAATCAAGGATATAGAGGATATCAAGGATATCAAGGATATAGAAGATGGCTATTGATGTTGCATTTAAACTTTGGAGATTGTTGTTATCAGAGAAGCAAGCAAACAGTAGAGAGTTTCACAAAAGGGAAGTGTGAGAAAAGAAACTGTTAGAGTAGAAAAGGTGATTATTAAGGTGATTATATTTAACAGTTTTGACAGTAAAAGGGTGAAATCTAGATGCCAATCTAGTAGTACGAGTAAATACATGTGGTCAGGGAACCAGGACAAAAAGCACATCAAAGCAGTTGCCATTAAAATACTTGTAGAAAAGACAGATCCTTCTTTGAGTTTTGTCAAGAACCTCCTGATGAATAGCAGGAGTATCAGCAATATGGCAACAGTTTTCAGTGCATGGACAAATGGTAGATTTATAAATGTGCAAGATGGATTCTGACAAAATCCTCAAGCTGAATAGCAGGAGCACTTGACCAGATATGGTATCAGAATTCAATGCACAGATGAATGGTAGATTTATTAATGTGCAAAGTGGATTCTGACAAAAAAAATCTCCTGCCCCTACACAGTGACCCAGCCTTCCTTGCTGCAGGAGCTTGCTTGACTGGTATCTACCATTAAGAGAGGGCCCAGCTTTTCATACACTATTTTCATTCTTTCATTAGTATTAAATTTATCAAAGTCCAATTTAAGCATTGCTTCTATGGTTTTACAACTCAAATTGGAGCTTTTTTTTTTACATCAAAATTTGTCACCATTTTCAATAACTTTATAGGAATTAAATCCTATGTATATTTTTTGACCAATAAAATTCCATCAGTAGGTTTGTTGGATAAACAATTGTTGTCTTTCACTGAATGATGATAGCACAATCAGGAAATATAATGCCACTTGGAAAGATATAGTCTTACTTAATTCTGTAGTAAGGATATATCTCACTTCCAGCTAGTGCTCTCATGACAATTCATGGTGTCATTATATATGCTATTTGGATGTGTCCAAGTCATATTCAGGAGAGGTGCACATCTTTACAACACCCTCCTTTTTAGATATGCACTTTCTTTAGTCAAACCTACATCCTTTTCCAGCATCTCTGTCAGATTATGTTTTTACTTATCCTGATGTTGTATAATAATATTACTTTTAAGGATAGGTACATCAACAGTGGTAAACAAATAACTTAGAAGGTTGAGTTAAAGGGAGATAACTACATGACATCTAGGAGTGGTATCACATATGGAATGAGAATGATATACCCCAGTGTTCAGAATAAAGGGTTTGGTTTGAAATTCCTATCACATGAAGAAGGCTGGAGCGTACAATGGCTGAAATATCGTAAACATAGCAATAAAGATGCGGACAACATTCCAAACAATTTAAAAAATGTAAATATTATCTCATCTCAGAAGTATTGACAAATACTTCAACAGTATTGTAAAATATGCCTATCAGGGAATTAAACTGTGCTGGTTGCTTATTCTATACATATTTAAACCTCAACTGATTTATATTTCTTCTATATTAAATTCATTCACTTTCAACATAGACATCATACCATCAAATTGTTGAATAATTTTTCCTTCATCCCTATTTTTCTTTCAAGCCTTGAAGCTTTTAAAAAAAGACTTCATCACTGATCTTAAATGATTTGGAAGTTTCAAATTCTTTAATTTTCTTTTTTATTCCCTGGCAGTAATTTGTCAAAAATGGATCTAACTTCCCCAGCAAACATGAGCTTTGTAGGTGATATTTTTGCAGTGACATTTAAATTAGATGTCATTTGATATACGATCAAAAATTTTTGTAGTGTCATTTCTTCAGTCTTTAACTTTTCTTAATGTCCTTTTGAAGGTGATGACCATTCAAACCCGGATGATAAATCAGTGTTGTCAAATGTTCAACCGCTTAGTTTTTGCATAAATTTAAAAACTCACTAGAAGTAAGTTGAGTTTCATTATCATATACCACCCTGTCAGGTACTCCAAACCTTGCCAAAATCTTGCGTAAGAATTTAACTATTATTGTGGTAGGTCATTAACACTTTAATATCTTGGGCCATTTTGTGAAACTGTAGACCACAATTAAATAGTATGAGCCATTTAGTTGTTCAGCAGTCTATATGTAGTCTTTCCCACAAAGTATCAGTGCTTGGCTATGTTTGAGAGTTTATTGGTGGTTATTTTGCTGCCTAATATTTTCTATCTGAATTTTGAATATCTTTGTCTAACTTTGGCCAATGAACATAGCTATTCCCAGATGTCCTATGTGGAATTGTTTCAAAATTTTTTTGTAGTGGTAATGAAATTACTATTATTTCTGAGTACAAAAGAACTCCATCACAAATACAAAATGCTGTATTATTGCTACGAGGCTTAATTTTAGTTTTACTCTATTTTAACTTAATATCATTCATAGTTTTTTGAATAAACATATTCTTTTTAGAATGAATTTTTATATCATTTATTGAGACTGGGAATTCTTTACTAGCATTACACACCAAGCTTTTTACAGTATTTACATTATTTGGACTATTGTCTTCATCTTTGCCGCCATTTGTACTATGTTTTGGCTGTTGTACGCTGCTGCCTTCTTCAGGTGCTAGGAATTTCAAACCTAACCCTTTATTATAATCTCTAGGGTATATAAATAAAATCCATTCCTTGCGTAAAGCCTCAATTGGAAGTCATGAGTTATCTCCCTCTAACCCTGCAAGGTACTTGTTCACCACTGCTGTAGCCTGGTATTGAACTTCAGAGAAAAAAAATACTTAGTGCTATTATTTTGTCACATGCCCTTGAAATTTATTGACTTGTCTCACCATATGAATGTACTCTAACTCTACAAAATATTTTTTCATAAATTTTGAATTTTCTTAACCAGCTATTTATGCTAAATGAGAGAAAAAAATTATTTTTCTTATGCAAATTCAAATTCTCATTGACACTATTATATCTTCATTCAATGGAATGAAGATAATACAATCATGAAATATAACATTGCTTGGAGCCAATGTAGTGTTACTGAATTCTTGCTTCCTGCTAGCCCTCTGCTGACAATTCTCAGCATTAGTATATATGCTCTTTGGTTGAGTCTGATTCATATTTTGGAGAGATGTGTTGATTTTTACAACAATCATTACAAGAGCAAATACCACCAAAATAGTTGCAGATATATTTATAGACATACAATCATAGTTATTTTTTACCAGTTATAAAATAATAATTCTTTTACCACTTATGCAAATTCAAGAAAAATAATTTCCCCATCCATTATGAAATTATTTTCTAACTAATGAAAACTTGTATTCAAAAATTCACACCTCTATGTGAATTTAGATTTTGAATCCCTTTAAAGATATCAAAATAGAAGCAAGACTCACAGCCAATTTGGGAGACCACTTTGAGTTACATGTGTACACGTTCATGCCATACACACAATGAAAGATAGACAGCCAGCAGTTACTGATTAAGGCCTTGACCATGCATGCAGTGGAAGGGACTAACCAGCAACCATCTACTACACCTTTGTCTACAAACTGACAAACACATTAAGCTGACCATAATAAAGTAAGCCTGTCCACACATCTCACACAAAATAAACTTCACTGCAAGGAAAATCAAACATCTTATTATCATTGTACTAGCAGTATAGCCCGGTGTTGCTCGGGTCTAATGAAAGCTTTAAAACTAATCCATGTCCAAAGAGCTCAGACTCTTTGGACGTTGGCACAAAAGACTAAAATGTTTCCAGTTAAAGCGAAACCGTAGACTGAAAGAAAAATGGATGGATGTAAGTCAAATTTTGATTTCCTGGTATCGATTTATACATATATGTATTATCAATTTTCTGAACTATTGTAAGAACTGCAACCTTGAAACTTCTGAATATCATTTCTTATGTCTTTGTCTATGAGTGTATCAAATTTCTATAACCTGATTTTTTTGATTATCGATTTTCAATATTTGTCAGGGGTACCTTGACACAAAACCTAGCTAAGAACACTTGCAGACGCTTATAGTACAACTGTGTAAATTTTCAAGAAAATCAGTTCAGCCATTTCAGAGTCTATAGGTAACGGATACACACACACACACACAAACAAAGTTCCATTTATAAATAAGTTTAGATTTAGATATTTCTGAGAAGAGACGTTAGGTTGACCATCATAAAGAACACTAAGAACACTTAATAATAACTTGATCAATAAACAGAAACTTCACTCATGCAAAACTGAACATTTTGTTGTCATTGTGTATTTCTGGGAAGACTAAAAGAATATAAATGTTATTTCAACTAATGTTCTGTTTCTACTTTTCCTCTAGAAAATAATTTTTTATATGTTTTACTTAAAAGATATATTTTTAGCTATATCTAAAATTTCACATACGTATATGTTGGGGATCACCCATTTGCACATAATAATGAACTTGCCGATATGTACATATAATCCTGCCTATACAGAGAGCAGGAGTTGAGTAGTTGTACCGCCGTTTAGTTGGTCAGTAAGTTGGTGTATAATAAGTTGGAGTGTTTTCAGGTATAGACTCATTACCTGGACATACTTCTTCACTACAAGATTGTATATATTGATTCGACTAATAGTATTCCTAGTATTCCTGAATTGACTAACCCGTGTTCCAGTTTGTATATTTTTGTTCAATATAACTTACATTTTCTATCTCTGTATCTGCTTTTGTATTTATTATTTTGTGTGGTTTCTCAACAAGAATCCACAACAGTATACACACAGAGTTCCCTCCATAACAATTTTGGAGGTTGTTTAATCTACACACACACACTCACACACACACACACTCACACACACACACAATGGAAGAGATGAGCCAACAGACATTAAGGCCCTGCCTAAACACTGACAGAGATAGTAGGTTGACCATCATAAAGTAAGTGTCCACATATCACACCACACTAAGAACACTTTGGTCCTGCATATGACGGTAAACTGCATCTGGCAGCAAGGCCTCTTATTGGGAGGTTGTGAGGAGCATGGAACCACCTCTTAATTGCTGTTGTTCCCAGGTCCACCCTGACCCGGAATGGTAGCACCTGTTAGGGTCTCATCTATGGGATCAAACTGGGGTCAAAACAAATAGACTTTTATATAAATATATACATAAAAATAGAAAAATATACATTTTTGAAGGAAAAAACATTATTTCCATCATAGATTTTTGAATACAAAACAAGACATCTTCTGTTTTCTAAAATAAAAAAAATAAAAATTTTTCATCAAAATCTGACTAAATCAACCTTCTTACTATAACCAAACATTAAAAAAATACCTTAAGACTTCATCTTTTTGGCCTTAAATAACCCACAGAGGTTGATATAACATTAGACAAAACTCAAATTCAAACGAAGAACACTTAATTACTTGATAAAACAAACAGAAATTTTACTGCAAGGAAAATTGAACATTTTATCATCATTGTATATTTCTGGGAAGAATATATAAGTGTTATTTTAAATGACGTTCTGCTTCTACTTTTCCTCTAGAAAATAGCCTTTGTTATGTTTCATCTGAAAGATGTATTGCTATCATTCAGCAACAAAAAACCTGGGTAGACAGATCCCAACAACTCTCTTTCTTTTTTCCAAGCAACATATTTTTCTGGGATAATCTCTGGTTGGGCTAAGAAGTTATTGGTGGATGTTTTTCTTTTACTATCTGTGAAATTGTTTAATATGGATTCTATAGGCAAAGGAATAAAGATCCAACAATGAATAAACTTGTTTGCTGCACAAGGCTGAAGAATAAGGGAGGAAAGGCTTATCATCATTAACTATCTTATACCTATTCACAACCCATTCATTCTAACAGTTGACATAAACAGCACAAGAACTCATCTCTTTCTATTCAATCCAAACATCTACCAAAATATTGCATTTTCCCTGGGGACCTAATAATATGCCTTTGATGATAAAATTTCTAGATCTATATGTACAAACAACATTATATATATATATATATATATAAATAAAGTATATCTAGTGAGCCAACAAACCTACCAAGGTTTCACCTAAGTGCTTAGGTAAAGCCTTGGTAGGTTTGTTGGATCACTAAGTATATTTTATTTATTTATTCTGCTCTACCTAAGTATTGAGCACTTTTTTGTTAGTTGATTACTCGTCTCGGGTTTTTTCTTTGGGCTACGTGCTGGCTTGGTCCGAATCCTTTTGGCTGATGTTCATGTGCTTAGCTCTTTCCCTTTTTTTATAACCATTTTTCCTTCCATGTAGATCCGCAGAGGGTTTTTTGACACAAGTATAGTTATAAGTTTGTCTTTATATATATATATAGATATATATATATATATTTACGTTCTCACACCCTGAGTGAGCACTCTGAAAGAATGGTAGACTTTGAAAAAACAATAGCTACTCAAACTACTGGCATGTGTTTACATGATATATCACATGCTAAAAGACTGCCTCCTTCTACCAATCGCCAATAGCTCAGAGGTAGAATCACCGACTGACACTAATTAGGTCGGCTTTCAATCCTGGGTAAAAAGCAATCGCATGTCTAACTATACTGATGAGCTGTGATACAGTGAAACAGATCTGTCTATGGATGACTATATATGTATATATGTATATATATATCTATACATTCTGCACTGATTGTTTGTTATCAGCAGTTCCAAAAAGTGTGGATGGTGCTACACAAACCTTCGGCACTTTAAACTATTCTTTGTGTGGCAGTCTAACTGAGTGAGACACTCATACATCAAAATCAACAGGAGAGTCCATAATAAAAATAATCTATACATATTATCCTATGTTTATGGCACGACTCTGAGTTTCATGCATTATGCACTCATCAGTAGCATATTTCAAACAGGCAGTTTAATAGATTTTAATTTAAGTTCACTCAATGTTCATGGTAATTAAATCTTATCGAGTTAGGTAACTGCTTTTTTAATAAGAAGATTAAAAATTAAAAATCTAAATATTCTACAGTTACATGGGAATGAAAAATTTTAAATTTAAATTTAAATTTAAAATTTGAAATTAAAATTAAAATAAAAAAAAATTAAAAAAAAAATAATAAAATGTAAGGAAAAGAAATCAAAGGGACGTATATCATGAGTCATAAAAATTTAAATATTCAAATATTGCACGTACATAAAAATGTAGGGAAAATTAAAATTTTGAAATTTTAAATAAAAATAGAAATAAGATAAAATAATATTCCCCCATTTGTGTCACCAACACAACTATATTCGCAATGCTTTTAGTCGTTTGGATCCGATTTTGCAGGTGTGCAATTATACTTTGTGTGTTTTAGTTAGTTGATGGATGATACAGGATTTGTATCCTGTATCTTGTTTTAGTGTCAGAAACCCACCCCCAAAGTTTGTAAAAGTATTTTTGGATTGTATCTTGGATTGTACTTAATGCAAAATTGAAGGATTTGTGAAGATATATTTTATGGTGGCATGGTAGAGTAATGGATAGCGGCTCGGATTGAGGAATCCGAGAGCTGAGTTTGAATTCCAGTCGAGTGCATTACATTCACTTACAAGCTAATAGAAAAGGCATGAATCCCTCTCTTCTTTCTTTCTTATTCTTGTGGGTGCTTATTAAGAGGCATTGTAGAGTAATGGATAGTGGCTTAGATTGAGAAATCAGAGATCTGAATTCAAATTCCAGTCAAATTCATTGCATTGACTTACATGCTAATATGCTTCTTCTTCTTCTATGTGCCCTGTCCCTTCAGGACGTAAGCGATCATGGTTCTCCACATCTCCCTATCCCTTGTGGCTCTTAGTATGTTTGCTCTTGTTGCTCCTGGCAACCCCCGTTCTGTCATCCACCAGATCAGACCCTGCAAATATGTTATCCGCTGCCTTCCTCTGTCTCTCCTTCCTTCTATCTAACCAGTCAGTATCAGGTTCTCCAGGCTCTCTTTCCTCATTGCATGTCCCAGGAACTTCAGTTGTCTCTTCCTGATGCTCAGCATCAATTTCCTTTTTGTTGCCATTCTTTCCAACACCTCCTCGTTGCTTGCATGCTAAGTCCACGATATCCATAGCATCCTTCTGTAGAACCACATTTCGGCCACTTCCAGTTTTGTCCTCATTTTTGATGATGTTGTCCAGCATTCACTGCCGTATTGAAAAACTGACATCACGTAGCAGTCTAGCACTCTTTTCTTCATTTATATTGAGATTTTCCTGTGTGTTAGTATTTTGCTCATCTTCTGGAACGCGTCCTTTGCCATGCCAATTCGCCTTCGGATCTCCGTGTCGCACTTTCCATCTTCTGTTAGAACACTTCCTAGGTACTTAAATTTTTGTACTTGCATGATTCTGTTATCCCCCACCTGTATTTGGCATTTTGGGTTGTATCTTTTGCTGATGACCATGCACTCAGTTTTCTTAAAGTTTATTTGTAGTCCCTTCTTGTCACTCTCCACTGCTACTTTCTGTATGAGGTCTTGTAGTTTCCTTTCCGTGTCTGCAATCAGCACTGTATCATCTGCATACCTTATGTTGTTCAGGTTGTGGCCTCCAATAACAAATCCTGGCATGTCCCAGTCAAATTCATTGTATTGACTTACATGCTAATATACTTAGGAAAGTTATAAATCCATCTCTTCTCTTCACAGTTATTAGTAAATAGCAAGAAAAGACTGGGTTCTATAGCTTTGGGTAGCAACCAGTCTAGAGGAAGGCAAACTCTGAATAATCAAGAAATTTTGTTAGGAAAATATGCATCCTTTGGCATTTTCCTAAAAAGATTTCTCGATTATTCAGGCCAGTAGATGTAAATAAATACACTGTTTAATTAGGAAAAACGGCACATCTACTCAAATAAGATTATCTATTAAAAGTAATGTCTAAACAAATAAATTAAAAATATGTGAAAGTAAATCCATTTCATTACTGATTTCATAAAAACTTTGCAAATATATACATATATATTTATTTTAAGTGATAGTTCAGAACATGTACAAATTATAATTTGCTACATTTTGTTTAGACATCGACATTGTTGTTTTTTCGATGTCAAAACAAAATGTACACTTTTGTAGTAAATTATAATTTGTACATGTTCTAAACTATAACTTATAATAAATATTCATTGCTCTATTTCTATATTGAGCACTGTTTGAAATTAATGTTTTGAACGTTTTTAATACTTTCTTCATTCTTTATTCACTTGGATATATATATGTATATATATATATATATTTAGGCAGCATATCTTTATTTAAATATGTTTCATTGAATAATATTAGTTTTTTCTAATCCAAATACTTTTGACCCTTTCCAAAATCATCTTCAGGGGTAAATTACAAAGACAAACTTATTGTAATTGCACTAAAGTCTGCATTCCATTGTCATGGTGATTTTTAAAAAAAACAAGTGCAAACACATTCTGTTAGAGCTTTTTTTTTAAATTTAATTTATCAATTGTCATTAAAGAAATTTTTGAAAAAAAACATTTCATTATAAGATGATTTTGGAAAAAGTCGAAAGTACTTGGGTTAGGAAAAACTATGGCACCTTCCTTGATGAATTCTATTTTAACATCAACAAACTGATTAAAGAACTAAAAAAGATCAGTTAAAAAATAAATAGACATAATATGTCTACATTTTTCAATGAAACATGTATGCATATATATATATATATATATATATAGTCATCCACCAACAGATCTGTTTCGCTGTATCACAGCTCATCAGTACAGTTAGACAGACGATTGCTTTTTCCCAGGATTAAAACTTGACCAAATTGGCGTCAATCGGCAATTCTACCTCTGAGCTACGAGCGCTTGGTAGAAGGAGGCAGACTTTTTAGCATGTATATTATCATTATACACACCCAATATATATATATATATATATATATATATATATATATATATATTGCACGATGACTAAATTATCACCATTTTATATTTTTACTGTCACATATGCATATAGTTTATTTTTGATTTTGTTGACTGCACAGTATAGTTGGGCCAACTGGGCACCATCCGTGAAAAAAAAAATCTAACGAAATTCACTCCACCATATATTTGTCCTGTTTGACATTCATGCTAGAAGCTTCGCTATAAACATTTCATCGTGTTTAGGTGTTAATCTGAGAAAAATGTGGCGGATCTGGAAAAAAACTGGATGAATCTAATGGTGATTACCAAGGTCTTTGAAGTGCTCAACACTGGTGCCAATGTTATGCCCCCTTTCATCTTTCCACAGGGACTCAGACTGAACATAGAAATATACATTAAGTGTCTTTAGAAGGTAGTAGTGCCCAGGGTCAAGCAGGTGGCTGCTGAGAGAACCTAAATCTGGCAACCGAAGGCTGCACCATGCCACACAAGCAGGAGAACCCAGTCATGGCTGTCTGACAAATCCAAGCGACCACATCACTCCTTGCATCTAACTACGTAACTCCCCAAACTGCAGCACCCTTGTTTATTAAGTGTGGATCGCAGTCGAGCAAGAAACTAACAAAACTCTTTGTAGCACCAAAGATAAACTGAAGGCAAAGATTATGGCTGCACTCACCAATTTAAACAAGGAGACTGTTCAGAAGATTTGCAGAAAATTCCGAAGTCATCTAGAGGTTGTGGTTGAAGCCAATGGGGATTTTATTTAATACATTTTCTCCTTAGTATTTCAAAATATTTTTGTGTAACATTGGTAAGTAAATCTATTAAAATGAGATGTCAGTATTATTTTCATTTTTGTGTAATTTAAATGACAATTTATTCATTGCACACTGTATATATATTTTATTCAAACAACTTTTTTCTTTTTGAAGATAATTATGGCTTTATTCATGAAACTTGATATGAATTTTTTATAGTTTTAAATCTTAATCATCAAGACTGATTCATTGTAATATTTTGTTTTTCTTTTTTAAAGAAATACATTCCTGTTCAATGAGAATAGACCTTCACAGTTAAAAAAATGATGCAACCTTGCCACCAAAATATATTTTGTGTTTATGGCTGAATAGGAATATCTGAAAAGTAAAAGAAAATCATTAAAATGATTTGATAGAGAATGTGTATGATATATATATATATATATATGTGTGTCTGTGTGTTTCAAAGTTCAGTCATAAGAAACCTATGGGAAGGCTATTGGGGATGAAATAAGTAGTTGACACTTCTACCTTCTGCATGTTAGGATAAAAAGGAAAGAGAACAAAAATGTTTGTTCTTTTATAGCTCTTGAACAGTGTCACTTGATGGTGTGTTGAGAGACCAAGTAAGGATAATCCCCACATAATATATATAATTTTATTTAAAAAACTTTTATAAAGTAAATAAATTCCTCTTCAATAAGAAAAGACATCCACACTTAAAAAAAGATGCACCTTTACCACTAAAATGTATTTTGTGTTTATGAATATGAATAACTGAAAAATAAAAATAAAATCATTTCACTGAGTTATTAAGGAATGTGTATGATACATGTATGTGTGTGTGACTGTGTGTTTCAAAGTTCAGTCATATGCAACCTATGGGAAGGATATTGGGGATGAAAGGGTGGTTGACACTTCTACCTACTACATGCTAGGTTGAAATGAGAAGAGAATAAAAATGTTTGTTCCTTTATAGTCCTTGAACAGTGTCACTTAATGGTGTGTTGAGAGACCAAGTGAGGATAATCCCCACATAATATAGATAGTTTTATTTAAAAAACTTTTATAAAAGAAATAAATTCCTCTTCAATAAGAAAAGACATCCACACTTAAAAAAAGATGCACCTTTGCCACTAAAATGTATTTTGTGTTTATGAATATGAATAACTGAAAAATAAAAATAAAATCATTTAATTGAGTTATTAAGGAATGTGTATGATACATGTATGTGTGTGTGACTGTGTGTTTCAAAGTTCAGTCATAAGCAACCTATGGGAAGGTTATTGGGGATGAAAAGAGTGGTTGACACTTCTACCTACTGCATGTTAGGTTGAAACGAGAAGAGAATAAAAGTTTTTGTTCTTTTATAGTCCTTAAACAATGTTACCTAATGGTGCATTGATGGACGAATTGGGGATAATCCCCACATAATATACATATAACTTTATTTAAATAACCTTTACTAAAGAAATAATTTCCTTTTCACACTTAAAAACAAGATGCAACCTCTCCACCAAAATTGTTTTGTTTTTATGTCAGCACATGAACGGCTGTAAAAAAAGCTATTAAACTTATTTGTTAGGAAACGTGTATGATATACATATGTGTGTGTGTGTTTGTGCATAAACGTTCATTCATAAGCCACCTATGGGAAGAATATTATCACCCTCAGGAATGAAAATTGTATTGACACTTCTTCTTACTCCATTTTAGTTTGAAAAGAGAGAAGTGAATGATATCGTTCATTCTTTTATAGTTTTCAAACAATGCCAACTAATGGTGTTTTAGGAGACCAAATGGGATAATCCCCCACATACATATACAATTTATCTTAAATAACATTTTTAAAGAAATAAATTCTTCCTCAATGAGAAAAGACATTCACACTTAAAAAAAATAAGATCAAGATTTATTTTGTGTTTATGCTTACCTAAATTTCATCTTGACTTTGTGATAAAAATCTTTTCATTGTTCTTCAATAGATGTGTTGGGTTAGGACAAAAATTCATAAATTTTGGTTAATTGAATTTCATAGACAATATGTAGATATTTGTATATAGATTTAATCAACCATTTATAAAGTATTCACCATCTTTGAGGCATTATTTCATTCATTATACTATCCTACCAGAATTTGGCATCTTTCTTAGTGATGATGTGACCTAAGGGCATTTTATAGGATTTCAGAGAATTAAGGTTCTTTCTATGAAGAGAATTTTGAGGGACCAAGATAAGTGGTTATCTAAAAGGTGAGAATGGCAGCTGTATCAATTTTTGCAAAGGCACATGCAGTCTGACATTGTTCTGATTAAAACTGAAAATTTTCTGATTAGCCCCTGTTCAGAAATCTGAACAGGGGTCTAAAAATTGGTTAAAAACCTGAATTAGTGACATTTCATCATCACTAAGTGAACCTTGAATTTTCACTTATTGTGATGAAGGCCTCTCAGGGAGACCATATACTTAGAGCATTTATTGGGGCTTAAACTCAACTCAGACCTCAAATGGAACATGTACATACAATTCATCACTAATGATATTAAAAAAATTCTTTGTCCTCTGTGCCACTCCAGTAAGTATCTGACTTATCCTGTTATCGTTGATTTTACAAGAAAAAGATAAGGCTGAAAATGGAGTACTGCTGTCATATATGAACAGGACCTGCCCAGTCTTCACTTTTCAGTTATGATAGTCTAAAAGCATCTCTGCATCGTTTTTGGGTGATGAATTATTTTCCACCCTACAATCCCTTTCCTCACAGACAAAAAACTCTTCACTGCTCTATTGCTATTTCCATGGAAAATGTTTAGATGGACTAGATTTCTTAGTTCCACCAGTTCTAAACTTCAAGACACACACTTTAGTGAACCACCCTCATTCCTTTCATATCCCATTAGTGAGATGTAATTTCCATTCAAGCAACTTCTTGTCATGAACTGCTGCTTTGTGGAACTGACTCCCACGTGGTTGCTTCCCTGATTCCTACCAACTTAACCTATTCAAATCTAGGGCTAACTATTATCTTTCCCATATATCTACATAAACTGTGCATTTTACTCACTTTAACCCACTACATAGAGTGGCTCTTGGGCCTTGTACAAGGTGGACATCATTGGAAATAATAAAAAAAAGTATTTGGTTGAATTCAAATTCTGATTTTAATCAATTTGTTTGGATTTAATATCTGATTTTATAGTAAGAGCTCAAAATAAACAATGTCCCTCCTATCCAATAAGATACAGTTTACTTTTTTAGATTTTGGGGTGGTTAATGGTAGCTCATTGTCCTGAGAGAATTTTTCACTTCACATTGTTGTAAGCAATCCACTTTGCATCACTTGTGATCCTAGTTTTTAGAAATATGCTGTTTTTTGTGTTTGAAATGAAAATGTAGTCCACTAGTGATTTCTCTTGAATTTTGAGGTACACAAATATAGTATTGATTCATGTGTTTAAGTGTTTTCAAATGTCTTAAAGTACTCATATCTGATATTTATAGTACCTCTGTGATGTCCCATGTCATGTGACCTAAATAATGCTCAATCAGCATTCTGATTTTGTTACCATTGACAAGAAAAAACATTGATATAGAATTCATTTTCTATTTTTTACAATCATTTCATCCAAAGTAAGGCAAGAATACCACTAGTATAAAAGGAGTTACAGTGAGAGAAAAAACAAGGAACAGGTGATGTTGAAGAAAAGATAAGAGATGGATAGGAATCAAGTAGATAGAAGATGGCAATTGACATTGCATTTAAACTTTTGGAGATTGTCGCTATCAGGGGAACAAGCAAATGGAAGGAAGTTACACAAACAGGAAGTATGAGAAAAGAAACTATTAGAGTAGAAGAGAGGTTTAAATTTAACCATTTTGATAATTAAAGGGTGGGACCTAGATACTAATCTAATAGTGTGAGTAAATACTTGTGGTTGTGGAACCAGGAAAAAAAGCTTGACAGAGTAGTTGCCATGAAAATACTTTTAGAAAAGACAGAGGGAAGCCACATCATGTCAGTGAAAAAGTGACTGAAGGCAATCTGCTAAGTCTAAATCAATTATATTGCAGATCCTTCTTTGGATTTTGTCAAGAACCTAAAGATAAATAGCAGGAGCACACAACCAGATATGACAACAGTATTCAATACACGGACGAATGGTAGATTTATAAATGGGCAAAATGTACTATGATGAGAAAAACTTCCTGGCCCAACACAGTGACCCTACCTTCCTAGCAGTAGATGCAGTTATAGATTCAATGTAGTCATTGTATTTGACGTCATTTGAGAGAGTAAGGTCAAACAGGCAAAGAGTGTTGCTCTCTAGGAGATTAGCATCATTCATTCTGATGGTCGGCATTTTGTTCTAATATCCTTCCCAGATATCCTAACAGACACTGATCCAATTTCTATTTGAATTTTTGAAATTTTTGAGAAGTTATCATTATTTAATTATTCTTTTATTTAACCCTTTAACATTCATTCAGTTGTACCATATATGATACATGCTTGGGTGATCATGTCTAATATCCTTCCCAGATATCCTAACAGACACTGATCCAATTTCTTTTTGAATTTTTGAAATTTTTGAGAAGTTATCATTATTTAATTATTCTTTTATTTAACCCTTTAACATTCAGTCAGTTGTGCCATATATGATACATGCTTGGGTGATCATGTCTAATATCCTTCCCAGATATCCTAACAGATACTGATCCAGTTTCTATTTGAATTTTTGAAATTTTTGAGAAGTTATCATTATTTAATTATTCTTTTATTTAACCCTTTAACATTCATTCAGTTGTACCATATATGATACATGCTTGGGTGATCATGTCTAATATCCTTCCCAGATATCCTAACAGACACTGATCCAATTTCTTTTTGAATTTTTGAAATTTTTGAGAAGTTATCGTTATTTAATTATTCTTTTATTTAACCCTTTAACATTCAGTCAGTTGTGCTATACATATATGATACATGTCATGATCATGTCTAATATCCTCTCCCAGATATCCTAACAACAGATACTGATCCAGTTTCTATTTGAATTTTTGAAATTTTGAGAAGTTATCATTATTTAATTATTCTTTTTATTTAACCTTTAACATCTATTCAGTTGTACCATATATGATACATGCTTGGGTGATCATGTCTAATATCCTTCCCAGATATCCTACCAGACACTGATCCAATTTCTTTTTGAATTTTTGAAATTTTTGAGAAGTTATCATTATTTAATTATTCTTTTATTTAACCCTTTAACATTCAGTCAGTTGTGCTATATATGATACATGCTTGGGTGATCATGTCTAACATCCTTCCCAGATATCCTAACAGATACTGATCCAGTTTCTATTTGAATTTTTGAAATTTTTGAGAAGTTATCATTATTTAATTATTCTTTTATTTAACCCTTTAACATTCATTCAGTTGTGCCATATATGATACATATGCTTGGGTGATCATGTCTAATATCCTTCCCAGATATCCTAACAGACACTGATCCAATTTCTATTTGAATTTTTTAAAATTTTTGAGAAGTTATCATTATTTAATTATCTTTTTATTTAACCCTTTAACATTCATTCAGTTGTACCATATATGATACATGCTTGGGCATCATGTCTAATATCCTTCCCAGATATCCTTAAATAGACATTGATCCAATTTCTATTTGAATTTTTGAAATTTTTGAGAAGTTATCATTATTTAATTATTTCTTTATTTAACCTCTTTAACATTCAGTCAGTTGTGCCATATATGATACATGCTTGGGTGATCATGTCTAATATCCTTCCCAGATATCCTAACAGACACTGATCCAATTTCTATTTGAATTTTTGAAATTTTTGAGAAGTTATCATTATTTAATTATTCTTTTATTTAACCCCTTAACATTCATTCAGGTTGTACCATATATGATACATGCTTGGGTGATCATGTCTAATATCCTTCCAGATATCCTAACAGACATTGATCCATTTTCTATTTGAATTTTTGAAATTTTTGAGAAGTTATCATTATTTAATTATTCTTTTATTTAACCCTTTAACATTCAGTCAGTTGTGCCATATATGATACATGCTTGGGTGATCATGTCTAATATCCTTCCCAGATATCCTAACAGACACTGATCCAATTTCTATTTGAATTTTTGGAAATTTTTGAGAAGTTATCATTATTTAATTATTCTTTTATTTAACCCTTTAACATTCAGTCAAAGTTGTGCCATATGATACATGCTTGGGTGATCATGTCTATCCTTCCCAGATATCCTAACAGACACTGATCCAATTTCTATTTGAATTTTGAAATTTTTGAGAAGTTATCATTATTTAATTATTCTTTTATTTAACCCTTTAACATTCATTCAGTTGTGCCATATATGATACATGCTTGGGTGATCATGTCTAATATCCTCCCAGATATCCTAACAGACACTGATCCAATTTCCTATTTGAATTTTTGAAATTTTTGAGAAGTTATCATTATTTAATTATTCTCTTTTTATTTAACCCTTTAACATTCAGTCAGTTGTGCTATTATATGATACATGCTTGGGTGATCATGTCTAACATCCCTTCCCAGATATCCTAACAGACATTGATCCAATTTCTATTTGAATTTTTGAAATTTTTGAGAAGTTATCATTATTTAATTATTCTTTTATTTAACCCTTTAACATTCATTCAGTTGTACCATATATGATACATGCTTGGGTGATCATGTCTAATATCCTTCCCAGATATCCTAACAGACATTGATCCAATTTCTATTTGAATTTTTGAAATTTTTTGGAGAAGTTATCATTATTTAATTATTCTTTTATTTAACCCTTTAACATTCAGTCAGTTGTGCCATATATGATACATGCTTGGGTGATCATGTCTAATATCCTTCCCAGATATCCTAACAGACACTTTCTGATCCAATTTCTATTTGAATTTTTGAAATTTTGAGAAGTTATCATTATTTAATTATTCTTTTATTTAACCCCTTAACATTCATTCAGTTGTACCATATATGATACATGCTTGGGTGATCATGTCTAATATCTCCCAGATATCCCAACAGACATTGATCCATTTTCTATTTGAATTTTTGAAATTTTTTGAGAAGTTATCATTATTTAATTATTCTTTTATTTAACCCTTTAACATTCAGTCAGTTGTGCCATATATGACATGCTTGGGTGATCATGCCCCAATATCCTTCCCAGATATCCCACCACTTCTATTTGAATTTTTGAAATTTTTGAGAAGTTATCATTATTTAATTATTCTTTTTATTTAAACTCCCTTTAACATTCATTCAGTTGTGCCATATATGATACATGCTTGGGTGATCATGTCTAATATCCTTCCCAGATATCCTAACAGACACTGATCCAATTTCTATTTGAATTTTTGAAATTTTTGAGAAGTTACCATTATTTAATTATTCTTTTATTTAACCCTTTAACATTCAGTCAGTTGTGCCACATATAAGACATGCTTGGGTACTCATGTCTAATATCCTTCCCAGATATCCTAACAGACATTGATCCAATTTCTATTTGAATTTTTGGAAATTTTTGAGAAGTTATCATTATTTAATTATTCTTTTTTATTTAACCCTTTAACATTCAGTCAGTCGTGCCATATATGATACATGCTTGGGTGATCATGTCTCTTTTGAGAGATAACTGACTAGGCAGAAGATTTTCTCACAGTAGGTTGACAATTCTTTCTGTGGTGAACTGTTGCCAACCAAGGCTATAGAACTCAATCTGTCCTGTTATTCAACCAATAACCGGAGAGAGAAGAGATGGATTCATACCTTCCTCAAGGGTATTTGCATAGAAGTGAATGCAAGAAATTCATCTGTACTTTCAAACTTGTCTCTCCAATTCCTCATTTCAAGCCAATTCTATTGCACTACAATGAATATATGCTCAAATATGCGAATATTATGGAATATACATTGGGTGGGTTATTGTGAGTTGAACATTGAGAGCTATTATTGATAGGACAGGTTGAATACCGGTGTTAAATCGAGAAACCCTCAAACTATTCTGCACATATACAAATCTACCATCCGCCCGTGTATTGAATATTGCTGCCATATCTGGTCGGGTGCCCCTGCTGCTCTCCTTGGGCTTCTTGACAAAATACAAAGGAGGATCTGTAACGTGGTTGATACTGACTTGGCAGACTGGCTGCAGCCGCTCTCACACCGGCGTGATGTAGCTTCCCTGTGCCTCTTCTACAAGTACTTTCATGGCTTCTGCTCCGATGAGCTTAGATCACTGGTGCCGCCCAAGCACGAATTTACACGAGATACTAGATTAGCAACTAGGTCCCACCCTTTTACAGTTAAACAAATAAGATGTAACCGTAATTTCTACTCCAACAGCTTCTTTTCTCGCGCTTCCCGCCTGTGGAACTCCCTTCCACAAGTCTGCTTTCCCGACAGTTACAATCTCCAGGTGTTTAAATGTAGGGTCAATAGACACCTCCTATCACACTAACTCCCAACTATTCTCACAACACTCTCATCTACCCAACCCTCATTCTCGGTATCCTCACCCGCCTATCACCCACCCTCTGTCATTTCCTATATTTAATCAGCCTTTCTCCACTCTACGTAGCCCCCTGCACAGTAGTGGCAGTGACATGCCTTGCTCAGGGTGAAACGCTTATAAAAAAAAAAAAAAAAAATATGGAAGGTGGACAATCAGAAAAAAACATTATGTTCACTTTCTCACTGGCGGGATGTGGCTTTCCTCTGTCTATTCTACAAATATTTTCATGGCTTCTACTTCAACAAACTTAAGTCACTGGTGCCCCCACCACAAGAATTTACTTGTGCAACCAGACTGGTTCTAATGTTTGCTAATTCACTCAGGTTTTATGGACCGGGTCAAGCCATGCATTTTTCAACACTCTCTTCTAATTTCTGAGCAGTTTCATTACAATTTCATTAAATTTAAAATTCATAAATAAAGATCTTTCTAAACTTAATGTCATAATAGCACAAAACTATGACATTCTGAAATATGCATTTGACATATCAGAGGCATATCTATGATGCATGGGTTTACTGAAATATTAATTACTACAATATATGTAAGAGGAGAAACAGATGGAAAAGCAAATTAAATTTAATTAGGGACTAAATTAAAAGATCAAAACTTGTGATAAGGGACCAAATATCCATCTTCACTGAATCTCACCCAGCATAAACATTTATCAAGGAATATGGGGGTAATAATGCTGTCATGTGATTCATTATTGAACATTCTTGAAAATGTCTTCATTAGAAGGGTTGACACAATTTCCCCCATGACTTTATTAATTAATACCTCATGATGACACCCTTGATTTGTTTCACCTTGACTTGTTAATTATTCAGCCAATTATGAAATACAGCTTTCTCTCCATTCAGGAAAGCAAAGCGAGTTTATGACATACAAAGTTCATCTTCTAAATGGGAACAGGTTATCTATATTGGCAAAATATATATATATTCAGATATACTGTGACTCAGTAGGGTCAGAGGGACACCACATGTACTGTGGCCTCTGTAGAAGTGTGTTTCTTTACATACAACAACCTGACAGAGACTAACCCTCTTCAGGCTGGTTTGAATTCAGAAATTGCCTTCTCCTAGGCTGGCTGCCAGTCAAGGCTATAAAACCGAGTTTGTCTAGCTATTTTCTTCATAGCTTAGGGGAGAAGAGTTGAATACATACCTTTCCTAAAGGCATTAGCGTGTTAAGTGAATGTAATAAATTCAACTGGAATTTGAACTCAGTTCTCGATTCTTCAATCCAAGCTACTATCCATTACACCATCATGCCTCTGTAATATATATATGCATATATTTCTGAATGCTGTACTGTTAAATTTGTCATCATCAATAATTATGTTGATATAGAAATGTGCTTCATTATATTTGGGTTCAGTCAAGGCATTTCTTTATATTGCACTTGTAGTATAGCTAGGCGTTGTTCGGGTGTAATGAAAGCTTTAAAACTAATCCATGGTCCTGGAGCTCAGACTCTTTGGACGTTGGCACGAAAGACTAAAAAGCAATAGTTGTTTCCAGTTAAAGCAAAACCGTAGACTGAAAGAAAAATGAATGGATGTAAGTCACATTTTGATTTCCTGGTATCGATATCAAAGAAGTTTTTTCATCGTAAACTGAATTTTGAAGGCTAAATAAGTCCTCTGAGTAAATGGTATCATGGTTGAGACTAAAATCTACAATTATACCTACTTAGAGCTAAACCCAAAGCAAAAACTAAAATAAAAGGGCTGAAAAAAAAAATACAGGCATACAGGCAGATAAACACACACACACACACACACACACATACGCGCGCACACAAACATCTTGCCTTTTATATATATATATTATCAATTTTCTGCACTATTGTAAGAACTGCAACCTTGAAACTGCTGAATATCATTTCTTATGTCTTTGTCTATGAGTGTATCAAATTTGATTAAAATCGGACCACTCCTTCTATAACCTGATTTTTTTGATTATCAATTTTCAATATTTATCGGGGGTACCTCAACACAAAACCAAGCTAAGAACACTCGCAGATGCTTAAAGTACAACTGTGTAAATTTTCAAGAAAATCGATTCAGCCGTTTTGGAGTCTATAAGTAACAGACACACACAACACATACACACACACACACACACACACACACACAGACGAAGTTCCATTTATAAATAAGTTTAGATAGATAGGTTTTTGGATTTTATTATTTAAATGTTGGATTTTATTTGACAGAACTAAAATACAGAGTAGAGCTTAATATTGTAATTTTGTTAATACAATTGTTTATAAAAGGATTATATCACTACACAAAAGTTTTCATGTTTCAGAACAATACTGTTCTTCTTCTGGTGATATGTTAAAATAATTGGCGAAAATGATTTGTTTTGAAAACATAAGATTAATTCATGGTTATTTGGAGAATGAAGGAGTAGTAGTTGGAAAATATGTTTTTAGGTGTGTCAATATTGTTCAATCAAAAATGAGAATTAGGTAACTATAGAGTTGGGTCTGTGTCGCGAAAGAAAGATGGATGGCCTAGCCGCTAAACATTTTTTTTTTTTTTTTTTTTATAAGCGTTTCACCCCGAGCAAGGCATGTCACTGCCACTACTGTGCAGGGGGCTACGTAGAGAGGAGAAAGGCTGGTTAAATATAGGACATAACAGAGGGTGGGTGATAGGCGGGTGAGGATACCGAGAATGAGGGTTGGGTAGATGAGAGTGTTGTGAGAATAGTTGGGAGTTAGTGTGATAGGAGGTATCTATTGACCCTACATTTAAACACCTGGAGATTGTAACTGTCGGGAAAGCAGACTTGTGGAAGGGAGTTCCACAGGCGGGAAGCGCGAGAAAAGAAGCTGTTGGAGTAGAAATTACGGTTACATCTTATTTGTTTAACTGTAAAAGGGTGGGACCTAGTTGCTAATCTAGTATCTCGTGTAAATTCGTGCTTGGGCGGCACCAGTGATCTAAGCTCATCGGAGCAGAAGCCATGAAAGTACTTGTAGAAGAGGCACAGGGAAGCTACATCACGCCGGTGTGAGAGCGGCTGCAGCCGGTCTGCCAAGTTAGTATCAACCACGTTACAGATCCTCCTTTGTATTTTGTCAAGAAGCCCAAGGAGAGCAGCAGGGGCACCCGACCAGATATGGCAGCAATATTCAATACACGGGCGGATGGTAGATTTGTATATGTGCAGAATAGTTTCAGGTGGGAAAAATTTCCGGGCCCTGCACAGAGAGCCGACTTTCATAGCAGCAGATTTGGCAATGGATTCAATATAGTCATTCCATTTGAGGTCCGCCGAGAGTGTAAGGCCAAGGAGGCGTAGTATTTTACTCTCTGGGAGGCACTTTTTAATATTTTCTGGATAAGCTACATAGTAGGGCCATAGATTATTTAAATGGGTAGACAATAATTTTTAACAGCAGGTTGGATTTTAGGTTTTTTTAAATTAGATTTTTTAAATAAGATTGTTTAAATTAGATTTTGTACTACCTCATAATTAGAGATTGAATGTTACAGGTTAGAATTAGGATTAAATAATTATGGTATACTGAGGTATATTGTCGTTAAAAAAAATACAATTAAGTATTGGGTGGGTCATTTATTTTTTAAAATAATTTTTAATTTTTAAGTTATGTTGTAGCATAAGTTATGAATGAAACATTGTAATTAATTAAATTTAATTAACTTTAATTTTAAACCCTCCTATTAAATATTCAATTCTAATCCCAGTGTTATAGATGCCTTCTTTTCTTCTTTCTTTTTTTCAAAACTACAGACGTACATATAATGACCTATAGATCAACTCTTTAACCCTTACATTTTTCCAGCCCATTTATATTTTTTTAGATTGTGACGAATCTTAATTTTTTTTGTTTTTCTAATGCTGGAATACTTTCCCTGCTAATTTTTTTTTTCCATAAAATGCCAATTTTATAGAGATCTACTTTAAAATTTAATTTATATTTTATATATGTTTATAAATTCTGAAGTCAGGTAATTTTTTTAAAATTATATATATATATATATATATATGTATATATATATATATATATGTATATATTTGTGTGTGTATGTGTGTGTGTGTGTATATATATATATATATATATATATATATATATGTATATCGCTACACTAAATTTAAGTTACATGATGCCACAGCATTAAATGATCCCAAAACCAGGATATATATATATATATTTATATAAACATATGTACACGAATATATATACACATAATTACACATATATACACACACAAATATATGTATATATATATATATATATATCTGTGTATGTATGTATGTGTAATTATGTGCATATATATTTGTGTGTGTATATATACATTACCGGCCTTAATTATTAAACCACCCCAGTTTTTTTTTTCAAAAGATGTAGTTCATACTATTTTTGGTATTTATTGCCAAGTGGATAAATCTAGATGAAAACAGAATGGTACTTCATATATATATATATATATACCAGTAAAATAGTTGCTGATTGAACCAGCAGACGGTAGATCAAATAAGTGGTCAATGCACAATCAAAATAAATGAACTGAATGCAAAACAAATAATATATCAAAGAATGGAACACACCACTTACTTGCTACCTAGATTTCTTTGGCCAAAGAAAACAGCATAATCAAAATCTAGATACCAAGTAACTGGTGTGTGTTCCATTTCTTGCTATATTGTTAGCTCTTCATATTGAGTTCATTTATTTTGATTGTGCAAATTTTGGTCAGACAAAAGATGTGAGACAAGTACACACACACACACACACACACACACGCACACACACACACACACACTAGTTTTGTTAAGAACAACTGACAAGATACTGCAGTTAAGATTTTTATTTAATTTTTCTTGTGTTTTTATAAGTTTTTTCTTTTTTGGACATAAATTACATAAAGATTGTCCAAATGTTCTTTATTTTTGAGCACCTTCGGCTATACTTTTAGACACGTCTATTGAACAGATGAAGAGGCTTATCCCTTTTTTCCTGTTTAGGATGCGGTTTCCGGTTTTTCTTTTCTAATCTTCTCACTGTTTTTTCAATTGGAGTAGATAGACTAAACTATCGCCCGGTTCACACTCCACCCACGTCTATGGAACAGGTGAAGAGGCTCATCCCTTGTTTCCTGTTTAGGATGCGGTTTCCTGTTTTTCTCTTTTCTAATCTTCTCACTCTTATGTAGCCCCCTGCACATCAGTGGCGTGACCGCCTTGCTTGGGGTGATATGATTAAAAAAAAAAAAAAAAAAAACATTATCAAGGATGATTTTTTAAAATTTTTAACTGAATGCATGGTTTTTATGTATGTATGTGGAGTAATTTTTAATGGAACTTAAATAAAAGAGGAATTGATGCCCAAATATGCAATTATATATGCACATATATGTATATACTTGCTGTTATGCACACCTATTTATACATGCATCTATACATATATATATATATATATATATATAAGTATGCATATATGAGCAAGATGCATATTTGAATGAAAATATTTATGCATAAACCATTTTGTTTTCATTTATGCATAGCAGGTATGTGTGTCCTTGTGTAGAATTTCAGATAGAAAGCATTCTGGTGCTAAAATGCATTACTGTCACCTGAATATGCCAGAACTGTGCATCTGCTGGGAAAGGTGCAATTGTTCTGTAAGGTGAGCAAAAGTTGGAGGTTGGGGGCACTGAATTCATTACCCCCAAGCAAGAACAATGCCAGACATTTGTCGAGTAGAAAGATAGAAAGGAAACAGGTAATTAATTTATGATCCAGAAAAGCAGAAATGCATGATATGAAGGAAGATAAAAACGAGAAAATAAAGAGAGACAAAAGAAGACAGATTAAAGAAGAATGAATCAAAAGAAAGAAATTAAATATCAAAGATAACAAACTGAGTTCAAATCCTGGAAAAGTCAGTGAATTATTTTCTGGTAATCCTTTTTTTTTATTTACTCTATAGATTTATGAAAAAACATTTTCCTGTTATATTATTCATTGAAAAAAATTTATTTTTATTTTCTTTGGCAAAAAACATTTTCTTTTTATACTCTTCAGTAAGAAACATTTTTCTTTTATATCATTCAGTAAAAAAAATTTCTTTTTATATTCTTCTGTAAAAAAATATTTTTCTTTTTATATTCTTCAATAAAAAACATTTTCAGTATTTACTTTATCCCTCATTTTTGTTGCCATTTGTACAATGTTTCAGCCATTGTACACTCCAGCCTTCTTCAGGTGCTAGGATTTTTGAACCGAACTCTTTATTACAATCACTGGGGTATATGAACTCAATTCCTTGCAAGAAGCCTCGATTGGAAGTCATGAGTTATCTCCCTCTAAAACTGCAAGTTATTTGTTCACCACTGCTGTAGCCTGGTATTGAACTCACATTTTATTTTTATTTTTTTTGTAAAAAACATTTTCCTTTTATATTCTTCAGCAAAAAGCTTTTTCTTTTTATACTTTTCAATAAAAACATTGTCTCTTTATATTCTTCAGTAAAAACTATATATATATGTATATATATATTTTTTTTTTAATCGTATCACCCCGAGCAAGGCGGTAACACCACTGATGTGCAGGGGCTATGTAATAGTGAAAAGATTGGAAAAGAGAAAGCCGGAAACTACATCCTAAACAGGGAACAAGGGATGAGCCTCTTAACCTGTTCAATATACGTGGGTGGAGTGTGAGCCGGGCGATAGATAGATCTATCTACTCCAATTGAAAAAAAAAAAGAAAAAGTGAGAAGATTTGAAAAGAGAAAGCCAGAAACCACATCCTAAACAGGGAACAAGGGATAAGCCTCTTAACCTGTTCAATAGACGTCGGTGGAGTGTGAACCGGGCGATAGATCTATCTACTCCAATTATTTTTTGCATTATTTATCAGTCACTTGGTATGAATGTAATCATTAGGGATCTTTTGGGTTATCTCAGTCGGCTTTGCTAAAACACCTTTAGGAGGGCACTCTTTACTTTGAGTTTATTCACAAATTTTTAGTTAGAATACGTCACATCTAGGCCAAATTTCTTTATTGGCTTTTGGCTTTTGAAAAATGATGCCTAGTTGAGTTTGATTATGGTTTCACACTTTTGGATCCTGGAGAAGAGATCATGTAGGGCTCACCATTTGTTGCGGAATGTTTGGGCAAAAATTTAAGTTACACAATGCAATGAAATAAAACAAACAAAAGAAATTAACAAAAGGAATTACATGTGCAGACAGAATGAAAGGATTTGAAGACTTCTAGTAGCAGCAACAACTAAAATGTATAGCAATAATGATGCAATCAAAGTGTTAACTTTCCACAGACAGCCTCCAGCTGTTCCTGCCAGTAATAGACTGACTATAAAATATTGGTTATTAGCTACAATTTTATCATTTAATTTTTATAATGAATAAATAAAATTTTTAAAAAATACATAAGGCAAAAAGGGTAAAATTAACAGCACCTGTTATTCTCAAGCAGTCACCCATCTAGGTACTGACCAGACTTAGTGTTGCTTAACATCCAGTTCAATTTATAGTAAGTAAATAAATAGATTTTTGAAACAGGAAAGTCACATTTAATTCATAGTAAGAAAATGAATAAAGGTAATAATAATCATTCTGTGATTCAATTCTTACTAATTAATCCATAGCTGGAGGGGAGAAGAAGTGGATTCATAACTCTTTCCAAGGATATTTGCATTTAAGTTGAACTTGACTCTCAGATTACCAATTCCAAACCACCATCCTTTACACCATATATTCATCTAAGCTTACCACATGTGGCATTCCCATATGGTTATCATCTAGGTACAGACCAGGATAAACATTGCTTAACTTTTATGATCCTATGAGAACCACTATTTCAATGTGATATGTCTGTAAGTATTAGTAAAATTACTGTCAATTTGGCAATATATTTAATAGTTTCATTCTGTCCAGTGGTGGATTGAGTTTAAAAATGTTGATTGACAGGTGAAAAAAGGGGCTAACCGAAAACTGCAATACTATCATTTAATTTGCATAATGAATGAATAAAATATTTTAAAAATACATCTGGAAAAAAGGGTGCATTGAAAATTTTTCTAAATGTAAAATGCTATTTTTTAAAAATGTATTTTTATGAATTTTAAGTAATTGGTTGATATTTTTAATCATTTACTGAACAATTTACACATTAACAGATCATTCAAAAGCACTATAGAGCATTTCATGCAGTCCATTATATTAAGTGCAATCATTTATCTGCCAATAATTGCTTCTGTATTCAATTCTTCTAACAATTCTTTTTCAATGGATAGCAACATGTGCATTTCGGAAATCTCCTCAAGAAGTGAATTTCTTAACATTATCTTTATGATCTTTAACTGTGAAAATGTCCTCTCACATTGGACTTGAGCAACTGATATTGTGCAGATGATTTTATAAAGTTCCTTTTTATTCCTAAAAATGATTTTGTATTTGTTTTTTTTTCTACTTATATTGATATAAATCCTATATCATCCAACAGTTAACTAAAACACACAAAGTAAAATTGCACACTCGCAAAATCAGATCCAAATGACTAAAAGTATTTTGAAAAACCCAACTATAACAAAGTAAAATTGCACACCCGCAAAAGTGGATTCAAATGACTAAAAACATTTTGGAAAAACCCAGACCAAAGCAAATTTCACAAGTCAGTGTGAAAAGAAAAATTCTGGATTCTTATAGGATAAGAAATCAAAAATTTATATATGATGTTTTTTCCCACCTAGAAGCAAAAATGCTTGCTGGATCCAGAAACATGAGAAACTTTTCTATTTAAACCAGCTCGCTGATCGGTCAAATTCAGTCAGAAGGCCACTTTACCAAGCATCACTAAGGCCCCTACAACATACATTACAAATTAAACTAAACATAACTGACTATTAAAAGATGATAAATTTTTGCTCATTATGATGTTGTTCTGGGATTTTTTTGTTCATGTATGAATTTGTTTTGTTCATGCTAAATCTTGAAAAATAAATACACTATATAAAATTCTTTTTATTTCGTATCAGTCAGTTAAGAGCCATATGTGATACAGGTTTGAGCAATCATGTCTCTTTCAGTCCATGACTGACTGGGCAGAAGATTTTTCTGCACAAGTTTCCTATTGCTTTCTACAGTAGACTGGTTGGCAACCAAGGCTATGTATGTATGTATGTATGTATGCCGCATTCACCCTAGTCGGGTTGAGCGGGCTTCCTCCCTGACGGAGCAAGTCTCATTGGAATTTGTTTAAGGGCAGGGTCCCAAGTCCTACCCCGTTATTTAACCCATAACTGGAGGGAACGGACGGATTAATACCTTTCCCAAGGGTACTAGTGCGCAAGTGAGTGCAGTGTGCTCGACTGAAATTGGAACTCGGCTCACCGATTTCCCCCTCCAAGCCGACATCCACCACACCACAACGCACATCCGTGAACGCTAACAGCACCTGGTATTCCCAAGTGGTCACCCACGTAAGTACTGACCAGGCTCAACGTTGCTTATAACGGTCATGTCACGTTGAATACACCGGTTCCCGCTCAATCACCGAAGTTAAGCAACCAAGGCTATAGAACCCAGTCTGTCCTGTTATTTGACCAATAGCTGGAAGGGAGAGATGGATTAATACCTTTCCAAAGGGTATTTGTGCATAAGTGAATGCAACAAATTCAACTGGAATTTGAACTCAAATTTCCCATTTCTCATTCTGAGTTGATATTCACTGCACCGCAACACACATACTTGATGTGAGTTGTGGCTTATTTGATATAAGAGTCTCAATAGCTATGGAGCAAGCTGACACCATAGCCAGTCTGCCACTGATTTCTTCTAACCTTCTCAAGTGCAAAGAAAGTAAATAATATACATACACATATATGAATATTTTTCCATTCAAATTTCAATGTGTAACTGTTGCCTTAAAACAAATTTGCATTTGTGAAAAGTAACTTTCTCATTAAAAGACTTTTAAGTTTCATTAATGATTGAAATCATTTGAATGATTTCAATCATTTAAAAAGAACATTTTCTTTTCAACATAGACAGATTTTGCATTTAATCACACACTGTTGAAACAAATTTACTCCATCTCCATTTTTACATTTTAATCATATTTTATTGTTTTATAAAATTTCTTATTTCATTCATTAAAACAACTTGTTTTTCATTAACATTTTGTATGAAGATCATGTGTTAAGTTTCTTTTAAAAACAGTTGTGTTGTTCTATAAAAATTTATACATTACATTTAGCTAGAAAGAGTCTTTGTTAAAGCCTAATTATAGTTAAAAGACTGCATTAGCTTACTTTGAACACTATTAAATAATAAGTGGTTATTCAGAGTCCAACTCCAAAATTTATATAGTCAGAGCAAGTACATACTACCCCCAAACACCTGACTGGGGACCCTAAGCAGTGCTTTGTGGCCCTCACTATATTATCAATTTTTTTTTATTTACATGATATACATTACAAATTAAACTATGCACAACTAACTTTTAAAGGATGATAAACTTTCACAGATTATGATGTCATTTTTAGAATTTTTTTTTGTTCAAATCTGAGTTTGCTTTGCTTGTGCTAAATCTTGAAAAAGAAACACTATATAAAATTCATTACTTTTCATCAATAATGTTGAATGTGTTAAAGTTATTCAACACTAGCAGTATAGCCTGGCGTTGCTCGGGTGTAATGAAAACTTAAAAACTAATCCATAGTCCTGGAGCTCAGACTCTTTGGACGTTGGCACAAAAGACTAAAAAGCAATAGTTGTTTCCAGTTAAAGCAAAACCGTAGACTGAAAGAAAAATGAATGGATGTAAGTCAAATGTTGATTTCCTGGTATCGATATCAAACAAGCTTTTTTCGTCGTAAACTGAATTTTGAATGCTTAATAAGTCCTCTGAGTAAATGATATCATGGTTGAGACTAAGAATTACAATTATACCTATTTAGAGGCAAACCTGAAGCAAAAACTAAAATAAAAGGGCTGAAAAAAAAACAGACATACAGGCAGATAAACAGACACACACACACACAAACATCTTGCCTTATATATATATATTATCGATTTTCTGCACTATTGTAAGAATTGCAACCTTGAAACTGCTGAATATTGTTTCTTATGTCTTTGTCTATGAGTGTATCAAATTTGATTAAAATCAGACCACTCCTTCTATAACCTGATTTTTTCGATTATCAATTTTTGATATTTATCGGGGGTACCTTGACACAAAACCTAGCTAAGAACACTCACAGACGTTTATAGTACAACTGTGTAAATTTTCAGGAAAATTGGTTCGGCCATTTCGGAGTCTATAGGCACACACACAGAGACAAAGTTCCATTTATAAATAAGTTTAGATAGATATTAAACAAGGAAAATCTCAAGTTAATATTAAATATTACTGTAAAAAATCATTGTTGATTTAATTGAGATAGAATGATCTAGTATATGTCTGGCTTACAGCCTATCACATTGAATACACCAGTTCTCACTCAATCACCAAATTTAAGCAATGTTGAGCCTGGTCAGCACTTAGATGGGTGACCACTTGGGAATACCAGGTGCTGTAAGTGTTTAGTGATGGATGTGTGTCGTGGTGCAGTGGATATCGGCTCGGAATGAGAAATCGGTGAGCCGAATACCAATTCCAATTGAATACCCTGCATTCACTTAAGCACTGGTACCCTTGGGAAAGGTATTAATCCATCCCTTCCCTCCAGTTATGGGTTAAATAACAAGGGTAGGACTTGGGGGCCCTGCCCTTAAAAACAAATCCCAATTTTATTTTGATGCATTTTATTTATTTTCAATTTTTCTAGTTGAACTTTTCACTTATATTGTATATGATTCATTGTATTTTCTATTTAATTGTACATGAACACCACCTTTTATGGAAATTAAGATATAGTGAGGGACCCTGTATCATAAATTAGCAGGAGGGAATGAGGCATATGCACTAGTCTTGATTTTTTTGATATTTTAAATTTTATCTTACTCTCCTTATAAATGCTGCAAAAATCATTATTTAACATGAACGACATTCTTAAATTTTAAATACCACTTTCAAAGAATCATCAGCTAATTGACATATGTGATACACACTAAAGTGATCATGTCTCTTTTGATCCATGACCGACTAGGCAGAAGATTTTCTTGCAGTAGGTTACAATTTCTATAGAAGAATAATTGCCGACTGATATGTCCCGGAAAGGGATATATATAAATACGAGGTTGTTAAGTAGTTAAGGCAAATGTAACCAGGTAAGATCAATTGTCATATGCAATGTCCTGAGATGTAAGTGTAGTCAGTAGACTTAGTAGATCTCTAGTGGAAGATATCTAGATCTCTCTCTCTCACTCTCGGGACGTCTTTGCCTTTGTATTTATGGCTGACACCAGCCAATCACATTCCAGTGAGGGGGAACCAAGGTGTATACATATTCATTACCTATTCATTACATCACCAACCAAGGCTATAGAACTTAATCTGTCCTGCTATTCAACTCTTTTATCCAGATCAGTCAGTTAAGTGCCTTATGTGAAACATGCTTGGGTGATCATGTCTCTTTCAATCCCTAACTGACTAGGCAGAAGAATTTCTTGCAGTAAGTTTTCCTTTCTTTGTGCAGTTGACTGCTTGCCAACCAAGGCTATAGAAACTAATTTGTCCTGCTCTTCAACTCTTTTATCCAGATCAGTCAGTTAAGTGCCTTACGTGAAACATGCTTGGGTGATCATGTCTCTTTCAATCCATGACTGACTAGGCAGAAGAATTTCTTGCAGTAAGTTTTCCTTTCTTTGTGCAGTTGACTGCTTGCCAACCAAGGCTATAGAAACTAATTTGTCCTGCTCTTCAACTCTTTTATCCAGATCAGTCAGTTAAGTGCCTTACGTGAAACATGCTTGGGTGATCATGTCTCTTTCAATCCATGACTGACTAGGCAGAAGAATTTCTTGCAGTAAGTTTTCCTTTCTTTGTGCAGTTGACTGCTTGCCAACCAAGGCTATAGAAACTAATTTGTCCTGCTCTTCAACTCTTTTATCCAGATCAGTCAGTTAAGTGCCTTACGTGAAACATGCTTGGGTGATCATGTCTCTTTCGATCCATGCCAATCAAGAATATAGAATGCAATCTGTCCTCTATTCAACTCATAGTTGCTGGGAGAAGAGACTGATTAATACTTTTCCAGGGGTTCATTCTTTAAATCACAAACATAAGTACAGCATGTTGTAGACATTACTTGTTGGTGCTACACCCATGAGGAATATGCCATCTGTCAAGAAAATATGAAACTGAAATAAAGTGTAATCTATGAAAGGTAATATTTTCCTTTCTTAAAGTGGTTCTACATATTTTATTGGATGCTGTATAAATATTTGAATTTGGCATGAACCTGCTCAGTTAAAGTGACAGATTTTTGGCACTGAAACTATATATATATATACTTGATTTGTGTTACTTTTGAAGAAGGGTATCATGTTTAAAGATTGACACATTTTTCAACATTAGATGATGAATAAACAGATAACTAGGCTGATATTTGTGCATACAAATTTGAAAAAATATCATTTTTTTATATTTATAAAAATCATTGAATGTCTGCTATCTGTTTTTAAATATATTAATAATAGAAAAACGTTCCAGATTGAAGTAAAAATTTCTAAGCACAAAAATATCATAGTGTTGTAAAGAAAAAAAATCAAGACAGTCTTATTAGTTATATAATCCAAGAATTTAGAAAATCGCCTGACAAGATTCTGTTAGACATTTTTTTTATATTAAACCAACAAGAGGGAAGCAAATTTTGCAGTTCATAAAAGACCATCTACTGTAAATGATGAAAAAATGATTTCTCATAATAGCACAAAGAAAATACCTATCAACAACACATTGAAAAATGTCTTCCTCTGTCTTCCAGCAAGAGTTAGAGAGAGTGAGAAAGAGAACATTGGGAAAGAATATAAAAGACTTGACACTCTTTTTTTGCAACAGTCTAGACAATGCTTGCGGAATTTACCAGAAGCAGTAGACTTCTTCAGAAATTTATCAAAACAGTTTATGAGTTGGTGTGTAACTTCTGACACAGTGACCGACTGACTTTTCATATAACTACAGTATGCAGAAAAAATTTAGAGAAATTATGTATCTATGAATAATAGAATTTTATTGACCTAGTTCCAATGTAAACAGAGGTGACTACTTAAACAATTGTAATTCTACAGAAGGATGCTGAGAATACCATGTGAGCAACAAAAAAGTCTCAAAGGAAATAGGAATAAAAACAACAATTACACTCTAATCTTTTTAAACTGACATTTTATGGCCTAGCAACTCCTGTTGTGCACTATTTGGAGAATTATGTATATATCTATTAATAACTAGCAGTATAGCCCGGCGTTGCTCGGGTGTAATGAAAGCTTTAAAACTAATCCATAGTCCTGGAGCTCAGACTCAGCCTAAAGAATATTTGTGTGAAGTTTGATGAGAATCGGATAAAAATTGTGGATTTGTATAAACGATGTACAGACAGATAAACAGACACACACACACAAATATCTTGCCTTTTATTATCGATTTTCTGCACTATTGTAAGAACTGCAACTTTGAAACTTCTGAATATCATTTCTTATGTCTTTGTCTATGAGTGTATCAAATTTAATTAAAATCGGACCACTCCTTCTATAACCCAATTTTTTCAATTATCGATTTTCGATTTTCAATATTTATCGAAGGTACCTCAATGCAAAACCTACCTAAGAACACTCATAGACGCTTATAGTACAACTGTGTAAATTTTCAAGAAAATCGGTTCAGCCGTTTCGGAGTCTATAGGTAACGGACACACACACACACATACACACGCGCACACAAACAAATTTCCATTTATAAATAAGTTCAGATAAACTTTATAGATTTTGTTTGAATGTAAACAGAGATGCCTACTTAAACAACTGTGGTTCTACAGAAGTATGCTGAGAATACCATGGATAGAACATGTGAGCAACAAGAAAGACTTAAAAGAAATTGAAACAGAAATGACAATTACACTCCAATTTCTTTAAACTGGAATTCTGTGACCTGGCAACTCCTGATGTCTTCTATTTGGAGAAATTATGCATTAATCTACCAATAATAAAGTTTTATGGATCTACTTGAATGTAAGCAGAGATGCCTACTTAAACAATTGTTATTCTACAGAAGGATGCTGAGAATACCACGTGAGCAACAAAAAAGTCTTAAAGGAAAAGGGAACTTGACAAGCTCCAAAGGAGAGTCTGCAATGTGATAGGTACTGATCTGGCGGCTCGACTGCAGCCACTTCCCCATCATCGAAATGTGGCCTCCCTTTGTCTGTTCTATAAATACTTTCATGGCTTCTGCTCGGACGAGCTTAAGTCACTGATGCCTCCTCAACAGGTGTTTACTCGTGCAACCAGACTGGCAACTGGGTCCCACCCATTCACAGTCAGGTTAGCCAAATGCAGACAACAATTCTACTCCTGCAGCTTCTTCTCTCGCACTTCCCGCCTGTGGAACTCGCTCCCGTATTCTTGCTTTCCTGACGGCTACAACCTCCAGAAATTTAAATGCAAAGTCAATACTCATCTACTAACCACTGGACTCTAGCTCTCTCCCCACCCCCGTATAACGTTCCCTTTCTCTCCACCTATGTATCTGTCATCGCATCTGCTTTCTATTGTTCCTTTCTAACTAGTTTGTATTCCTCACTCTTTTCTAATTAATCTTTTTACATTTATGTAACCCCCTGCACATCAGTGGCGTTTCCGCCTTGCTCGGGGTGAAATGATTAAAAAAAAATAAATAAATAAAAAAGAAACAACAATTCCACTCCAATTTCTTTAAACTGACATTTTGTGACATGGCAACTCCTGTTGTCTGCTGTTTGGAGAAATTATGTATTTATTTACTAATAACAAACTTTTATGAATCCAATTTAAATATAAACAAAGATGCCTACTTCAACAAATGTGGTTCTACAGAAGGATGCTGAGCATATTTATCTATTCAGGATAGTAAGTAAATATGGCAAGGAGGGTAGCATTTCACCCCACAGGAGAAAAAACAAGACCTGTGAAAGGGTGGATGAGTTTTTTTTGTAGGAGCCAATGACCTACATACATGCCAAATAATTATAAAAATTAATGATAACATTTATAATTATCATTAATTCACTCATTCTAAACCAATGAGATCCAACCCTACTTTTCTTCTCTATACACTTGACATTCTCACTATTAGATACACAGTTCAAACAAACAGGTTGTTAACACAATGAAAATTTCATTTCTTTTTCCTGTCATAACAGTAACATTTATCTTTAACACTCAACAAACATTTGAGGTGAAAAAAGCCCAGACACTTGTATTTTCTGACTAATTTATCTGGATGCTCATGGCATACATCTATCAAAAAAAGCATGTATGAAAAACTGTCTACAATTTCCTTATTCTTTATTTTATCATTCTGTCAAATTCCAATCCATATTTGATCTTATAGTGGTAATAAAATTGCTGCTGGCAGGATTAATGCTTAGAGTAGTGTGGAGGCGTCTTGTATATAAGGAAACAGTCTTTGAATATGGGTACAACAAACTTTATAATGTTAATAGCAATATAATGCTGACAAGGAGAATTCAGTACTTAAATTGTGGGTGCATTCGCCGTGAGGAATGTTCATTTTGAACTTTCCACAAAATATAAATGTGTGCAGCAGATTTGGGTTTTTTTTAATTAAAGTGGTACTTGAAAGTATAGGTCCAACAAACATTAAAATGTTCAAGCCAATAAAATGCTGAAAGAGAATTAATGCTTAGGAATTTGGGAGCGTGTAAGTAAGGAATGTCTTTGATGTATTCGCTCCTTAGGTCAGTAAGTAGTTTTTGAGGTAGGAAAGAAGATAAAGAGGTAAGGGAGGCGAACATAGTAAGCCACTTGACTTCGGTCAAGGGGACTACTAATTACACTCTTCTCCTCGAGTCAGTCTGCCTGTCGATGCTTTGTGTATCCGCTTTTTATATCTTCTTTTTTTTGATCACAGCAGCTCATTTGGGATTTCACACTTGTATTTGGTTCTGGGCTTCCCATTGGCTGATAAATAAAATTTGTGTAGGCTCGCAAACTGGAAATTTAATATTTAATTAATTATTAGTTATCAACCGGAACATCTGTGCGGAGCTGATGGTGCACGGACGACTTTTGGTCATTTGCTTTTTGGTTGTGAAAGCACAAACATCCACTCCATCGCTTTTGCTCGTTATCATCACAATCTACATTTGAACCCAAACTCACAATTTTACTCAGTATTACTATCTCTCATGTCTATAACACCACATGACCAGATAATAAATAATATTTGTCTTGTTGATTCCATATTTGTCTATATTTCTGAGATGAGATATTGTAGCTATTTATATTATTTACATTATTTGGACTGCTGTCCTCATTTTTTTATTTCCATATTTTCAATGTTTCACCCTTTTGTACACTCCAAACTTCTTCAAATAAGGGTTCAGTTAAAAGATAACTAAGATAGCCAGAAGAGGTATGTTGCATGGAAAAAAACAGTATACCCCAATGAGTGAAATAAAAAGTTCAGTTTAAAATTTAAATTGCCTGAAGAAGTTTGGAGTGTACAACAGCTGAAACATTGTGAAAATAAAGATGAAGATAACAGTCTGAACAAGGTAAATAATTGTTGATTCCATATTTTTCTATTTCTCATTTTTGCAAGTGGTTTTGTATGTATAAATGTTAGGGGGTTTATAATTAGTTACTCAGTTATAAATCCCATATGATACGAGGTTCAGTCAATAAATAAGGTGAATTTTTTAGTATAAAGACTTTTAATATAAATAGAAGCTTACTATTTTTTTAATATTTTCCTTTACTTCTTTTTCAAAGGGATTTAATTTTTTTTGCAGATTGAAAAAAAACTTTGAGAGTTTTGGAGATTAACAAAGATGGCCAACCGAGGAGCATGCTCCAGGATTGAACAGAGGTCAGTGATTAAGTTTTTGGTTACTGAAGAGTGCAAACCAATTGAAATTCATAGGAGAATGTCAACTGTGTATGGTGCCACATGTTTCAGCCAAAAAAATGTCTACAAGTGGGCTAAATTGTTTAAAGAATTTTTAAAGTGATGATGAAGTCAAAAGTGCTGTGAGTGATTGGCTGAGACATCAGTCCAAAGATTTTTATGCTGAGGGAATATGGAAGCTTGTGCACAGATGGGAAAAGTGTGTGACACTGCTGGGAGACTACGTTGAAAAATAAAAATTTTAAAAAAGTAAGCTTCTATCTGTATTAGAAAAATTCACCTTATTTATTAATGACCCTTGTATCTATAAGGCTATGATGAAGCCTTATGCCTTAAATTTTTTTTTTATAATCATTTCACCCCAAGTAAGGCATGATGATCACTGGTGCACAGAGGAATTTTTTTTTTTAATCATATCACCCTGAGCCAGGCGGTAATGCCACTGATGTGCAGGGGCTACATAAGAGTAAAAAGATTAACTAGAAGAGAGTGAAGTAGAAGACAAACCAGTTAGAAATGAGCAAGAGAAGGATGAGAATACAGGTGTGATGACAGTTGCAAAGGTGGAGAGAAAGGAAAGGATATACAGGGTGGTGAAAGAACTAGAGTCAAGTCATTAATAGATGGGTATTGACATTGCATTTAAATTCCTGGAGGTTGTAGCCATCAGGAAAGCAAGAATATGGAAGTGAGTTCCACAGGCAGGAAGTGCGGGAGAAGAAGCTGCAGGAGTATAATTGTTGTCTGCATTTGGTTAATCTAACTGTGAATGGGTGGGACCTGTTGATTGAAAGAAAAAACAGGGTATAGAGGATGCCTAAGAAAGGATAAGAGGTGGATGGAATTTAGGGAGGTAGGAGATGGCAATTGATGTTGCATTTAAACTTTTGGAGATAGTAGCTATCAGGGAAGCAGGGATACGGAAAGGAGTTCCACAGGCGGGGAGTTCAAGAAAAGAAACTGTTGGAGTAGAAGTGACAGTTATGTTTGTCTGTTTTGATGGTAAAAGGGTGGGACATAGATGCAAGTTAAGTAGCATGAGTAAATTCATTTGGGTGGGGCACTAAGGTAAAAAGCCTGGCAACCTTCCTAGAGATGGTATCTTGATAAAAATACTCAATTTAGTTGGACTGACATAAATTTCTGAGCCGGGTGTCAGGAAGAGCATTGGTATAAGTTTAACCTTGTCTCAAATCATTATTTATATTGTTCAAACTGTTGTCCTCATCTTTATTGACATATACATGTTTCAATCATTGTATGCTCTAGCCTTCTTCAGGTGATTAGAATTTAAAACCAAACACTTTATTTTGATCACTGGGGTATATCGATCTCATTCTATGGGCCATGCTACTTCCGGATGTCTTAGTTATCTCCCTTTAACTCAACTCTCTAAGTTATTTGATTACCACTGCTGTAGCCTGGTATTGAACTCAGTTCTTTGAGATCTAACCAATGCTTTTATCCACTGCACCATGTGTCCTTGAGGACAATCACCTGAAGAATGCCGGAGCATACAACAACCAAAACAATAAAATTGAATACTAAGTTTAAACCATGTAAATAATGTAAATATTACCTCATCTCAAAAGTAGAGCCAAATATTGCTTCAAATCATTATGAAAAATTTTTTGTCAGTCTGGACCCACCTTGCTTTTTGCAAAATTGATTACTGTTTTGCTGCAACAAAAAGAAACATGGCTATATGTATGCATCTTTATATTTTGTATGAAGCATTTGTTTTGGAGCAATACTAATAGTCTTATTTCTTGTTCAGCTTTGTTCTACAGCAATATACACTACCGGCCATAATTATTAGGCCACTCCAGTTTTTTAAAAGAAATGATGTATTTCATGCTATTTTTAGTATTTATTGCCAAGTGGATAATTCTAAATGAAAATAGAATGGTTCTTTTGTTAATATTACTTTGCAAAATTTTACAAGGCAGCCAGGAAGCCTTTGCTTCGGCCAACCAATAAGAAGAAGTGACTAGCATGGGGAAGAGAGCAAAAAACTGGACACCAGAACAGTTCATTGATCGCACATGTTATTGTGCAGTATAAACAAAAGAACATTCTATTTTCATTTAGAATTATCCACTTGGCAATGAATACTAAAAATAGTATAGTACTCAACAATATAGATATACATATATATATATATTATTAAGTACAGTATTGAGTATAATAAATATACCATATAGCATAGTGTCGAATATATATATATATATATATATATATATACACTGCCAGCCATAATTATTAGGTCACCCCAGTTTTTTCAAAGAAATGATGTATTTCATACTATTTTTAGTATTTATTGCCAAGTGGATAATTCTAAATGAAAATAGAATGGTTCTTTTGTTAATACTGCACAATAATATGGGCATCAAATGAACTGTTCTGGTATCCAGTTTTTGTGATCTTTTCCCCATGCTAGTCTCTTCTTATTGGCTGACTGAAAAAATGTTTGTAAAATTTTGCAAAGTAATAATAACAAAAGAACTATTCTATTTTCATTTAGAATTATCTACTTGGCAATAAATACTAAAAATAGTATGAAATACATCATTTTTTTAAAAAAACTGGAGTGGCCTAATAATTATGGCTGGTAATGTATATGTGGAATGAGCTAGAGAGATTATCAGGGAAACAAGTAAATGAAAGGGAATTCCACAGGCAGGAAGTGTGAATAAAGAAACTGTTAGAGTAGAAGTGGTAATCACATTTGTTTGTCTTGATAGGAAAAGGGTGGGGCATAAATGTTAATCTAGTAACATTGATGTGGTTGGGGCACCAGAAAAAAAGCCTTCCTAGAAATTATGTCTAAATTATGTTGGACTAATATAAATGTCTGAGTCAGATGTCTGGAAGAGCATTTGACTTTATATAACCTTGCCTTAAATTATTATGCCCCCTATGCCCCTCCGATGAACTTAGATCACTGGTGCCCCCTAAATACGAATTTGCACGAGATACTAGATTAGCAACTAGATCCCACCCTTTTACAGTGAAACCGATAAAATGCAGCCGTAACTTCTACTCCAACAGTTTCTTTCCTCGCACTTCCCGACTGTGGAATTCTCTTCCACATGACTGCTTCCCCGACGGCTACAATCTCCAGGAGTTTAAATGTAAGGTCAATAGACACCTCCTAACACACTAACTTCCTTTCTTTCAAACACACTAATTTCCATTTTTCAAACACTCTTCCCACCCACCCAACTATCTATCACCCCCTTCTGACATTTCCTATATCTAACCACTCTTTCTCATCACCTTCCCCTATGTAACCCCCTGTGCAATAGTGGCAGTGGAATGCCTTGCTTGGGGTGAAATGATTAAAAAAAAAAGTCATGTCTCTTTTAAGATATAATTGCTTAAGTATGTATCATGTATAGCACTTAAATGACTGACTTCGGGCTTCTCGATAAGGTTCAGAGGAGGGTCTGTAATGTGATAGATACCGACTTGGCAGACCGCCTGCAGTCTCTCTCCCACCGGCGAGACGTGGCTTCGCTGTGTCTCTTCTATAAATACTTTCACGGCTTCTGCTCCGATGAACTTAGATCACTGGTGCCCCCTAAATACGAATTTGCACGAGATACTAGATTAGCAACTAGATCCCACCCTTTTACAGTGAAACCGATAAAATGCAGCCGTAACTTCTACTCCAACAGTTTCTTTCCTCGCACTTCCCGACTGTGGAATTTTCTTCCAAACGATTGCTTCCCCGACGGCTACAATCTCCAGGAGTTTAAATGTAAGGTCAATAGACACCTCCTAACACACTAACCTGCTCCCATTCTATCAAGCACTCTTCCCATCTGCCCGACCCTCATCCTCGCTATCCTTACTCATCTGTCACCTTTCTCCTGACATTCCCTATGTCTATCCACTCCTTCTCTTTACCTTCCCCTATGTAGCCCCATGCGCAATAGTGGCAGTGGAATGCCTTGCTTGGGGTGAGATGATTAAAAAAAAAAAAAAAAAAAAAATCTTTTGTTAGGCTGGAACCATTTTGCTTTGCGCACAAGTAATCCATGTCCTGCTGCAACAAAAGTATGCCTACATGTTGGTATCTATATATTGCATAAAGCATTTAGTTTGAAGAATTACTGATTGTTTTATTTCTTGTTTTGTTTTACAGGAATATATATGTGGAATGACCTAGAAATATGAGGTTTATATAGGTTTTTTTGTTTTGCTGTAGGTGTGATTTTTGTCATCCGGCTTCATTTTTGAAACTTATCATGAATTTTTTATAGTTTTAAATCTTAATCATCAAGACTGATTCATTGTAATATTTTGTTTACTTTTTCTTTTTTTAAAGAAATACATTCCTGTTCAATGAGAATAGACCTTCACAGTTAAAAAAAAATGCAACCTTGCCACGAAAATGTATTTTGTGTTTATGTCTGAATATGAATATCTGAAAAGTAAAAGAAAATCATTAAAATGATTTGATAGAGAATGTGTATGATATATATATATATGTGTGTCTGTGTGTTTCAAAGTTCAGTCATAAGAAACCTATGGGAAGGCTATTGGGGATGAAATAAGTCGTTGACACTTCTACCTTCTGCATGTTAGGATAAAAAGGAAAGAGAACAAAAATGTTTGTTCTTTTATAGTCCTTGAACAGTGTCACTTGATGGTGTTGTTGAGAGACCAAGTGAGGATAATCCCCACATAATATATATAATTTTATTTAAAAAATTTTTATAAAGTAAATAAATTCCTCTTCAATAAGAAAAGACATCCACACTTAAAAAAAGATGCACCTTTGCCACTAAAATGTATTTTGTGTTTATGAATATGAATAACTGAAAAATAAAAATAAAATCATTTAACTGAGTTATTAAGGAATGTGTATGATACATGTATGTGTGTGTGACTGTGTGTTTCAAAGTTCAGTCATATGCAGCCTATGGGAAGGATATTGGGGATGAAAGGGTGGTTGACACTTCTACCTACTACATGCTAGGTTGAAAAGAGAAGAGAATAAAAATGTTTGTTCCTTTATAGTCCTTGAACAGTGTCACTTAATGGTGTGTTGAGAGACCAAGTGAGGATAATCCCCACATAATATAGTTTTATTTAAAAAAACTTTTATAAAAGAAATAAATTCCTCTTCAATAAGAAAAGACATCCACACATAAAAAAAGATGCACCTTTGCCACTAAAATTTATTTTCTATTTATATTTGAACACGAACAGCTGTAAGAAAAACTTATTTGTTAGGAAATGTATATAATGCAAGTATGTGTATGCGTTTGTGTTTCTGCAGAGACGTTCAGTCATAAGCCACCCCTGGGAAGGATATTATCACCCTCAGGGATGAAGATCGTGTTGACAACTCTTCCTACTGCATGTTATAGACACCTCGAGGTGGTGTAATAGTTAGCAAGCTTGTCTCGCTTGAACCATTGCAGTTGAGTAGTGAGTTCGATTGTCACTGGGTGCCCCATACTTTTGGCCATGTGCCATGTCTAAGCTGCACTTAAAAAATCACCTCCCTACTACATGTAAGCTTGATAGGAGAGAAGTGAATAATAGTGTTCATTCTTTTATAGTCATTCTTCTTCTATGTGCCCTGTCCCTTCAGGACGTAGGCGATCATGGATCTCCACGTCTCCCTATCCCTTGTGGCTCTTAGTATGTTTGCTCTTGTTGCTCCTGGCAACCCCCGTTCCGTCATCCACCTGATCAGACTCTGCAGATATGTTATCCACTGCCTTCGTCTGTCTCTCCTTCCTTCTATCTGACCAGTCAGTATCAGGTTCTCCAGGCTCTCCTTCCTCATTGCATGTCCCAGGAACTTCAGTTGTCTCTTCCTGATGCTCAACATCAATTTCCTTTTTGTTGCCATTCTTTCTAACACTTCGTCGTTGCTTGAATGCTCAGTCCACCATATCCGTAGCATCCTTCTGCAGAACCACATTTCGGCCGCTTCCAGTTTTTTCCTCATTGTCGATGATATTGTCCAGCATTCACAGCCGTCTTGGTAAACCAAGTGGCAACAATCCACACAATATATATTACATGGAAAAATGTACACATGAAAAGTAATGCAATAAACATTTTCTTGCTTAGCTCCCTTTCTCCTTTTGGCTTCAAGGTTTGTTACATTTGACTATTTTCACTATAAAAGGGTGAGACCTAGATTCCAATCTAGTAGCAAGAGTAAAGTCATGTAGTCGGGGTACCAGGGAAAGAAGCTCATCAGAACAGAAGCCGTCAAAATATTTGTTAAAAAAGAGTGAGGGAAGCCACATTGCGTCGATGAGAAAATGACTGAAGTTGAGCTACCAAACTGGAATCAGTTACGTTGCACATTCTATTCCAGATTTGTTAATGTTAGGGCGCTCTCCACCTTTGTTCTAATGATGGACTGTTCCTATCACTACATAAATTGGTAGTGGAAAGACCTCGGGGTTAGCATTGCATTAGCATTGACTGTTCAGTGTTCTGGTTGACTGTTCAGCTCGATAACAAGTCAGTCGAGTATTTCCGGTAGCGAACAAGAAGTGTGCAATACACAGACTACGTGTTACTAAACCCTTGTTCCTGTACTCTACTAACAACTCTGTTGTACATACTATTTTCCGGTAATATATTCCATTTACTTTATTTCCATTGTTTGTGATTATTACTCAATATTTCTGTTACACACAACATAACAGTTAAGAACCCAAAAAGGAATAGCAGGAGCACCCAACCAGATATGGCAACAGTATTCAATAGAATCATGTGTTAATTATGAATGTTAGTTTTAGTATACTGAAAACTGAATAATTATTTCATTTTCCAATGACATCATGCAGCCCTACTCATGAAGTAAGAGATTTGGTCATTCCAACTTAGCACAAAGCTGACTTGAGCTTGATGATTTTAATCACTGTTATTCAAACATACTTATAAGCAAAAAGAAAAAAGGAGATATCCAAGAGACATTTAAAACTTTGCTTCATCGCAGTTACCATAAAAATACACTGAATCTATAGCTGCATCTACTGCGACAAAATTTGGATCTCTCTGTCAGGCTGTGCATTGTGGTGCATTGGATATCAGCTCGAAACAAGAAATCGGGGAGCCGAGTTCGAATTCCAGTTGAATTCATTGCCTTCACTTATGCACAATTGCCCTTGGGAAAGGTATTAATCTGTCTCTTCCTTCCAGTTATGGGTTAAATAAAAGGACAGATTGGGTTCTATAGCCTTGGCTGGCAACCAGTCTACCGTAGAAAGCAATGGCAACCTACTGCGGGATAATCTTCTGCCCAGTCAGTCATGTCTCGTTCGAGACATGATCGCCCAAGCGTGTATCACGTATGGCACTTAACTAACTAACTGACTGTCAGGCTAGATAATTTATCTGGTCAGAATTAATTTTGCACATTTATAAATCTACTTTTTATCCATGTATTGAATACTGTTGCCATATCTAGTTGGGTATTCTTGCTATTCATATTGAGGTACTCAACAAAATCCAAAGAAGAATCTGCAATAAAATCAGTCCTAATTTGGCATCTAAACTTCAGTCACTTTCTCACTGTGACATGGCTATCCTCTGTTTTTTCTAAAAATATTTTTATGGCAACTTCTCTAACAAGATTTTTTCCCCAGTGTCTTGTCCACATGAATTTAAGTGAGCTACTAAATTGGGATCTATCTCCCATCATTTTATGTGTGTGTTGTGGTGCAGTGGATATTGGCTCAGAACGAGAAATCGGGGAGCCGAGTTCAAATTCCAGCCGAATTCATTACATTCACTTGTGCGCAAATACCCTTGGGAAAGGTATTAATCCATCTATTCCTTCCAGTTATGGATTAAATAACAGGACAGATTGGGTTCTATAGCCTTGGTCGGCAACCAGTCTACCACAGAAAGCAATGGCAACCTACTGCGGGATAATCTTCTGCCCAGTCAGTCATGTCTCTTTTGGGACATGATCGCCCAATCGTGTATCACGTATGGCACTTAACTGACTGACTGACTAAATTGGGATCTATCTCCCATCATTTTACTGTTGAAATAGTTAAATGAAATCATCACTTCTACAGTTTCTTTTCTCATACTTCCAGCCTCTGGAACTCACTCCTGCTTACTTGCTTCCCTGAGAACTTCTTCTTCTATGTGCCCTGTGCCTTCAGGACATAGGCGATCATGGCTTTCCACATTTCCCTATCCCTGGTGGCTCTGATCACGCCTTCTCCTGTTACACCATGCAATCATTGTTCTGTCATCCACCTGATTAGGTCCTTCAAATATGTTATCCATTGCTTTCCCCTGTCTCTATCTGGCCTGTTAGTATTAGATTCTCCAAGCCCTCCTTCCTCATTGCGTGTCCCAGGAACTCTTCCTGATGCTCAGTAATCTCCAAAAATTTAAAAGCAATGTCAATTGCAAACTTTTGTCTTCTTGAGTCCCATTCATTCTTCAGTATCTCTTGTATCCAGTTTTTTTCTCTCATTGTAACACCTTGCTTGGAGTGAAATTATCTTTAAAAAATTACAAATAACATCTATTTGAATTATGGCTTTTTTTTTTAATCATATCACCCCAAGCAAGGCGGTAACGTCACTGAAGCGCAGGGGGCTACATAAGAGTGAAAAGATTGGAAAAGAGAAAGCCGGAAACCACATCCTAAACAAGGAACAAGGGATGAGCCTCTTCACCTGTTCAATGGACGTGGGTGGAGTGTGAACCGGGCGATAGTTTAGTCTATCAACTCCAATTGAAAAAAAGAAAAAAGGAAAGAGTGAAAAGATTGGAAAAGAGAAAGCCGGAAACCACATCCTAAACAAGGAACAAGGGATGAGCCTCTTCACCTGTTCAATGGACGTGGGTGGAGTGTGAACCGGGCGATAGTTTAGTCTATCAACTCCAATTGAAAAAAAGAAAAAAGGAAAGAGTGAAAAGATTGGAAAAGAGAAAGCCGGAAACCACATCCTAAACAAGGAACAAGGGATGAGCTTCTTCACCTGTTCAATGGACGTGGGTGGAGTGTGAACCGGGCGATATTTTAGCCTATCAACTCCAATTAAAAAATTAGGTTAGTAACTTGCTATGTTTTAACTTAGTTCAGTCTAGTCAAGGAAAAAAAAATCCTTCAAATTAGACATGAAAGTTAGAAATTATACAAAAACGGGCAAAATAAAAGAGGATAAAATAAATAAAAATAAAAAACTAAATGGCTTAATTTTTGCCATATTCAAGAAGACAGTTGGATCTCCAAAATGTGACTCTCAGATGTGCATGTGAAGGATCCTTCAGAGGTAAATGAATCTGCTGCAATATTTTTATACTGGACAAGACCTTGAATAAGGCATTTGAAAATGTTATTTCAGAATATAAATATTAAATTTCTTTTGATAATTTAATTTTAAATGTTATTTTAGTGGATGCCCATATTTATCATTACGTTCCTCTACTGGTAAAAATATTTGAAAAATTTTATTAAAAAAGAAAGATGTGTTCTCCAGCAGGATATAAACTTGCGTTCCCCTGGGCAGAGGGAAATTTTATTGGAATGAACATACTTTAATAGACTCAGATACAAATAAATTATTGTGGATCAAGTCAGGCTGAATATTGCTTTCAATCAAAATCCTTCTCATGGACTCTTGAAGTTTTCATATTTTTTTTGTTTTTATAATTGTGTCACCCCAAGCAAGGCATTTTACTTCCACTGGTGAGCAGGGAGTTACATTGGAGAAATGTTATGAGAAAGAGTGACAGGTTGCAGGGGGTGTCAGGAAGAGGGTAGGAGAAAGATGAGAATACTGATGAAAGTGGAGTGGACGAAGAAAGGAGCATGAGAGAGAGGATGCAAGTTCGTGAGATAGAAGATGACTATTGACTTCACATTTGAATTCTTGAAGATTGTAACTGTCAGGGATGCAAGTAAACAGAAGGGAATTCAACAGACGGGAAGTGCGAGAAAAGAAGCTGATGGAGTAAAATTTGCATTTACAATTTATTGGTTTCACAGTAAAAGGGTGAGACCTAGTTGCTAATCTTGTGGCTTGAGTAAGTTCATATATAGAGGGTACCAGTGAGCTAAATTCATCTGAGCAGAAGCCGTGAAAGTATTTGTAGAAGAGACACAGGGAAGCCACATTGCGCTGGTGAGAAAGTGACTGTATCTGAGCTGCCAAGTCGAGATTGATCACATTACAGATTCTCCGTTGAATTTTGTCAAGGATTATCAGGTGGATAGCAGGAGCACCCAGCCTGATATGACAGCAGTATTTAATGCACGGGCGGATGGTAGATTTGTATATGTGCAGGATTGTTTCAGACAGGAAAGATTTCCTGGCCCTGCACAGAGAACCAACTATCTTCGCAGTGGATTTAGCTATGGATTCTATAGAGGTCTGTTGTGAGAGTTAATCTGAGGAGATGCAGTGTTTTACTTTCAGGGAAACTAGCCTGATCCATGCTAATGGGGGGTAGGAGCGATTGTATATCTACTCAGTTTTGTATCCAAATATAAACAAAGCAGTTTTTAAAAAAGGGGATGGATTTCTTTATCTATTGATTCAACAGATTTTATTGCTAAAATGCTATTTTTATTGGATCCCCATGTTTTAGATGATAACCACCAGGAGAAAGAAGCTCATCAAAGCAGTTGCCATGAAAATATTTCTAGAAAAGACAGAGAGAAGCCATGTCATGACAGAAATATTTCTAGAAAAGACAGAAGGAAGCCATGTCATGACAGAAATATTTCTAGAAAAGACAGAAGGAAGCCATGTCATGACAGAAATATTTCTAGAAAAGACAGAGAGAAGCCATGTCATGACAGAAATATTTCTAGAAAAGACAGAAGGAAGCCATGTCATGACAGAAATATTTCTAGAAAAGACAGAAGGAAGCCATGTCATGACAGAAAGTGGCTGAAGTCAAAATGCCAAGTCAGGACTGATTATATTGCAGATTCTTCCTTTGGAATTCATGAAGAACCTTGATATGAATAGCAAGAACACTCAAGCAGATATGGTAACAGTATTCAATGCATGGATGAACAGGAGATTTATAAATGTGTAAAATGGATTCTGACAAGAAAAATTTTCTAATCCGAAAAGATCCAAATTTTGTAGTAGTAGATGCAGCTATAGATTCGATGTAGTCATTCCACTTCAGGTCAGTTAAAAAAGTGAGGCCAAGGAGTAGCAGTGTGCTGCTCTCAAAGAGACTTGCATCAACCATCCTGATGGCTGGCAAGAAAGCTTCTCTGTGGTGGTTAAAGGAGAAACCAATGTAGAAATTAACAAGAATTAATTAAACAGATTTTATCAGTGTTTTCATCAAATGTTGATTATGGTTTTCTAAATTCACAAAATGCCTGCTTGAGATGAAATATTAGTTTGAATAATTGAAAAATGTTTAGTTAATTATATTTCTTTCTTCAAATTTCAAGTTCAAATAAATAAGCAAACACTGTATTATGAATAATAACCTTTTTTGGTTTTACTTTCCATTGTCTTATGAGCTGTCAGTGAAAACTTCCATTATGAATTCTTTTATCAAGGCACTGACATTTGTTACATGCAGGGTCAACGCGTACAATCCCTGAAAGGATGGGGGCCATTGTGCGTGTGTGTGTATATATAAGTTGAGTACATGGATCAGAATCCAACAAGATGATAGAATAAAATAAAAGAATAAAATAGAAAATGTATTTCAATCGAACATGTTTCATTTTTCTTAAAGCTTCTTCAGAAACAAAGAGAAAAATGAAAAATAAACGAGAAGACAGTGTGGTTTCCGGCTTTCTCTTTTCTAATCTTTTCACTCTTCTTTTTTTTTTCAATTGGAGTAGATAGACTAAACTATCGCCTGGTTCACACTCCACCCACATCTATTGAACAGGAGAAGAGGCTCATCCCTTGTTCCCTGTCTAGGATGTGGTTTCCGGCTTTCTCTATTCCAATCTTTTCACTCTTCTTTTTTTTTTTTCAATTGGAGTAGATAGACTAAACTATCGCCTGGTTCACACTCCACCCACATCTATTGAACAGGTGAAGAGGCTCATCCCTTGTTCCCTGTCTAGGATGTGGTTTCCGGTTTTCTCTATTCCAATCTTTTCACTCTTTTCTTTTTTCTTTTTTTCTTTTCACTCTTACGTAGCCTCCTGCGCATCAGTGGCGTTACCGCCTTGCTTGGGGTGATATGATTAAAAAAAAATATTTTTATGCTGTAATTTGGGGTTAGTTCTTATTGGTCAGGTATGTGTCATGTGTATTAAAGCAATTAATTAAGTTAATTATTTTTTTATGTTTAAATGTGTGTGCATGGATAGTAATGTGTATAATAGAGTATGTGTATGTTTGTATAGAAACACTTATCTGTTTAGGTGCATGTTTGACCATAATGCTAGTTAATATCTGAATATATACACATGTGTATATATATATATATATATATATATATATACATAAATGCATGTGTGTGTGTGTATATATATATATATATATATATATATAGTCATCCGCAGACTGATCTGTTTCACTGTATCACAGCTCATCTGTACGGTTAGACTTCGATTGCTTTTAACTCAGGATTGAAACCTGACCAAATTGGCGTCAGTCAGCAATTCTACCTCTGAGCTATGGGCGCTCAGTAGAAGAAGGCAGACTTTTTAGCATGTATATTACCATTATACACACCCAATAGCTGATAGTGTTCTAATTCATTGCTGAATGAACAATGCATAGATGCTAGAGTAGCTACTGTTTATTCAAATTCTACCATTCTTCCAGAGTGCTCAATCAGGGTGTGAGAGCGTAAATACCGTAATATAAATATATATATATATATAAATGAATGTGTGTAAATATATATATATATATATATATATATATGCTTTCTGCTCCAACAAGCTTAGCTCCCTGGCGCCCCCTCTACAAGAATTTACTCAAGCAACCAGATTGGCAACAAGATCCCACCCTTTTACAGTCAAAACAACTAAATGCTGCTGCCACTTCTACTCTTTCTCTTCTGTTCCTTTTTCTCTTCACTATCCTCTTATGTCACCTTTCACTCTCCTTTTATGTAGCCCCCTTCACACCATTGGCAGTATCACCTTGCTTGGGGTGAAATGATTAAATATATATACATATATATAACTGTAAATTTATCTTTAAAAAAATGGAAACAAAAAAAGAAACAAACTAAGCACTTGAACATTAGTCAAAATACTAGTCAAAAGAAAATAACCCCGAGACGAGGAACCTAACATGTAAAGCGCTCAATACAATAGCAGAGCAAATAAATAAGTAAGTCGCTAACCTAAAGCCAGCAGACCTACCTAGGTTTCACCTAATGGATCATCAGGGCAAGTTGGTAGCCATTATTATCTGATCCATGAGGTGAAACCTAGGTGGGTCCGTTGGCTCTAGGTTAGCTACTTATATATATATATATATATATATATATAGTCATCTGCAGACAGATCTGTTTTGCTGTATCACAACTCATCAAAACGGTTGATGTCTTTTACCCAGAATTGAAACCTGATCGAATTGGCATCAGTCAGCAATTCTACCTCTGAGCAATAGGCGCATGGTTGAAGAAGGCAGACTTTCTAGCATATGATGTATCGTACACCAGTAGTCAGAGTGCTCCAATTCATTACTGAATGAGTGATACGTAAGTGCTAGAGTAACTACTGTTTTTTCAAAGTCTACCATTCTTTCATTCTTCCAGAGTGCTCAATATTCATTGAATACAGCTAACAAGGAAGATTTCATTTAATTTAAAAGTTAATTTTACTTAACAAATTAAAAAGTGTTCAGGAGAATACAAATTATGGATCATTTCTATATTCTTTATTTCTAACAAAATTGGAAAATGTTAGGATGCCTCAAAATCTTAATAAAAAATCTATTAAATCTTCCTTGTTGGCCGTATTCAATGAAAAATTTTTCAAAGAAAGGTTACTAAGTATACATTAATATATATATCTATACGTTTCCAATTCTAATTTAAAAATCACTTGTTTCTGATGAAGGACCGAGGACGGTCTGAAATATAAAAATACAATAAAAATAAACAAATACTGTTTAAAAAAGTACGTTTTTAAATTCAAAACTTTTTATTAATATTCTTTCCTATATATATATATGTATATATATATATATATATATATAGAGAGAGAGAGAGAGAGAGAGAGAGTGAGAGAGAGAGAGAGAATTTGAAGATCTAAATCTAAACTTATTTATAAATGGAACTTTGTGTGTGTGTCTGTTACCTATAGACTCCGAAACGGCTGAACCGATTTTCTTGAAAATTTACACAGTTGTACTATAAGCATCTGCGAGTGTTCTTAGCTAGATTTTGTATCAAGGTACCCCCGATAAATATCAAAAATTGATAATCAAAAAAATAGAGTTATAGAAGGAGTGGTCCGATTTTAATCAAATTTGATACACTCATAGACAAAGATATAAGAAATGATATTCAGAAGTTTTAAGGTTGCAGTTCTTACAATAGTGCAGAAAATCGATAATATATATATATAAAAGGCAATATGTTTGTGTGTGTGTCTCTTTATCTGCCTGTATATCTGTATTTTTTGCAGCTCTTTTATTTTAGTTTTTGCTTTGGGCTTGGCTCTAAGTAGGTATAATTGTAGTTCTTAATCTCAACCTTGATACCATTTACTCAGAGGACTTATTTAGCCTTCAAAATTCAGTTAACAACAAAAAAACTTATTTGATATTGATACCAGGAAATGAAAATTTGATATCCATCCATTGATTTTTTTTTCAGTCTATGGTTTTACTTTAACTGGAAACAACTATTGCTTTTTAGTCTTTCATGCCAACGTCCAAAGAGTCTGAGCTCCAGGTCCATGGATTAGATTTAAAACTTTCATTACACCCGAGCAATGTCGGGCTATACTACTAGTATACTATATTTAGGTGTATCTATATGTTTGTAATTTTGCATGTGTTAGCATGTTTGTCGTTTATGTTTCAATTTGTGTGTGCCATGTTTGTGTCTATTGAGATGTCTATGAATGTGTTTGTTTATGTGTGCTTAATTGTGTATTTTTCATGTATGTATCTGTTTTTTTATATGTCTCTCTGTGTAGGTGTAAGCTGGCAAAAGGAAATGGAATGAATTGATTGCAAATTTTAAAGCTTTTTGTTAAAAAGAAAACCTTTTAAAACTGAAGGCATGAAATTTGATTCCCTTCCTGAGCGCAATCACTGAAAAATATGCAAATCACTCATAAAGATAAACAACATACTCTTTTGCAATTTTTGTGATATAGCTTCATTTCTGAAGAAGTGAATTATGTTCAAAACACAGCTATGGCCAACAAATTTCTAGTGGGGTAGTTAAGATGAAATCTAAAAAATATATTTATTTTATTTTGTTGGGAGATCAAAACTAAAAGAGGCAATGAGATTATGTTTTTGGATATTGACTGGAAATTGGCAGAATGAAAGATAAGGAAAAACTGGAAAATAAATACAAAAGAGCAGAATAGGCAAAGAAAATTGTTTGAAAGGAGATAAGCAAGAGGGAAAAATAAAAGACGAACGTGAAATAATTTGAAAAGAAGAAAGAACGAAAGTGTTATAAGGGAAAGAGAGAAGAAAAGATGACGAAGACGGAAAAGAAAAATCAAAAGAATTGGGGAAAGGACATAATTTTTTAATCAACAAGAGAAATGAAATAAAAAAAAACAGAGTAAAAAATCCAAATGCACTTGGTCACATACAAATAAACCAAAAAATAAAAACAGGATACAATATACAAGAGGCACAGCATGAAGAAATTTATTTCTATTTTTCATGAATATTATTATATGTACGTAATATTTATATAGTTGTTTGTGTGTGTGCATGTACATCTTCATATATAGAAAATTTAGATTCACATATAAATAATATAGAATTTTATTAAGTCAAAACATTATGGACAGATATGATTATTACTGACATAGCTAGCTAGATAGATAGAAGCTTATAACATTTAGATATTAAAAGAGAGAGTGGAATATATATACATATATATATATATACATACATCAGGGTGTGATATATATATATATATCAATCAGGGTGATATATATATATATATATATATATATATAAGAAAAATTAAGGCAGACACGTTATTTCATGGTAAAAGGACTTTACATGTGTAAAATCCTTTGCACAATAAAGAAGGATGCTGATGATGGTTCACCTGAAATAGGCCTATACTTCCGATTTACTATGAAATAACATGTCTGCCTTAGTTTTTCTTATATTTGCTCTATATGTATTCATATACATATATATTTAGAGCTCTCTTAGAAAGTTTTCCTACCACTGTATGTACAGGATACTCCTTTGGATTCTTCTTATCAACACTGCATGCTGATATATATATATATATATATATATATATATATATATATCCGAGTGAGTACAGAATGAAGAAAGACATTTTTTTCACTGTTTTTTTCCTCCTGACGAAATGTTGGAAACCCAACGTTGAAACAAACATATGATTGTAGAGGAGAGGATATATATAGAAAAAATTATGTACATGTTCTAAAACATAATTTATAATAAATATATATATATATGTGTGTGTGTGTGTGTGTACATATATATAGAATAAAAAGTATGAGACGTCGTGAATGTTTTCTTTACCATAATGGTATTTGTGATGCTACATGGGTTTCGAGTCTAAGTTTAACTTTCTTCAGGCAAATAAATTTGTGGCTTTACAAATCGAGTTCCTTTTGTTTCTGATGGCCAAGTTGTTGTTTTATAAATAAGTAAGTAAGTAGAAAAAGTAAGAAAATAAATAAAGTCAGTAAAACAAAATAAAATAAAATAAAATAAAATAAATCAAATGTTGGCATGTTGAATAGTGTGCGGTTTCTCACATCAGCACATTTATAAATGGATAAACAGCTAAATAAACAGATGAATGAATCAAGTCAGTCAGTCAGTCAGTTAAGTGCCATATGGGATACACGCTTGGGCGATCATGTCTAAAAAGAGACATGACTGACTGGGCAAAAGATTATCCCGCAGTAGGTTGCCATTGCTTTCTGCGGTAGACTGGTTGCTGACCAAGGCTATAGAACCCAATCTGTCCTGTTATTTAATCCATAACTAGAAGGAATAGATGGACTAATACCTTTCCCAAGGGTATTTGCACGTAAATGAATGCAATGAATTCGGCTGGAATTCGAACTCAGCTCCCCGGTTTCTCGTTCCAAGCCGATATCCACTGTACCACAACGAACGCAAGTGCTTACCCTAATTTGAAATGCTTTTGGTCTGGGGTTACCTTTTCTGTACGTTAAAATTATCTAGTCACGTTTGCTTATCTATAATCCTTTTCATCGTCAGTTGGTTGTTTTTATTGAATTTTTTTTCTTTTTTTTTAATCATGTCACCCAAGCAAGGCATTCCACTGCCACTATAGTGCAGGGGGTTACATAGAGGGATTGGATATATGAAATGTCAGAAGGCGGGTGATAGACGACTTAGGATGTACATAGGGAGAGAATTGGAGAGAGTGGGTGTGAGTTAGTGTGTTAGGAGGTGTCTATTGACCTTACATTTAAACTCCTGGAGGTTGTAGCCGTCAGGGAAGCAAGCATACGGTAGGGAATTTCACAGGCGGGAAGTGCGAGGAAAGAAGCTGTTGGAGTAGAAATTGCGGCTACATTTCATCAGTTTCACTGTCAAAGGGTGGGACCTAGTTGCCAATCTAGTATCTCGTGCAAATTCACATCTAGGGGGCACCAGTGATTTAAGTTCATCAGAGCAGAAGCCATGAAAGTATTTATAGAAGAGGCATAGGGAAGCCACGTCACGCCGGTGAAAGAGATACTGCAGGCAGTCAGCCAAGTCGGTATCAATCACATTACAGTTTCTTTGCTGTATTTTGTCAAGAACCCCGAAGAGAATAGAAGGGGCAGTGTTTTGAATTTGGTGTGTGTGTGTGTGTGTGTGTGTGTGTGTGTGTGTGCGTGTGTGTGTGTGTGTGTGAGCATTTTTCATTTTGTCTTTATGTTTTAGAATTGTTTTTTATGGATCATCTGGTTCTTTTTTATTGTTTGGAGTTATCTTTTAAATTTGTTGTGTGTGTGTGTGTGTCTGTGTGTGTGTGTGTGTGTGTGTCTGTATGTTTTTCGGTGTGGGTGTGTTTTTCATCTTGTTTTGTTGAGCAAAGGCTTGTATTTTTGTATGAATCTTTCTTTCTGCATTATTAATATTTCATAATCTATATTTTGATAAATAGGTATAACTTTGAATTTGCCATCACTACATTCATGCAAATGTTGGGAAACATATAATTTCCTGTTATATGATAATCGCATATTGCTTTTATAAAGGGATATTCTGTTGTTCAAGGATTGTGTCGCTCCCATGTATATCTTTGCACATTTATTGCATTTCAGAGCGTAAACTACATTTTTCGAGTTGCAGCTCGGATCGATTTTATTTTGAATGTAGTTGTCTTTGAACTGGAAGTGTTTTCCTTCTCTTATTATGTTGCATACTTCACATCTTTTTTTGTTGCATTTTGTGACTCAAAACTATAAACAAATATATGTATATATATATATATATATATATATATATATTACTCTTCAGTCATGAATTGAGTTCTTTTAGCGGCTGACATTTATATGCACCACATATACAAAATTTCCTCCTCTCTCAGCCATGAACTGATAGCTTATGAAAGTGGATGTCTAGCTACACTGACGAGTTGCGATACAGCAAAACAGGCTTGTATGTGGATGACTAATATATATATATATATATATATATATATATATTGGTCAGTTACATATCACATGTAATAAAGCAATAGTTGATCATTTTTAAATGTAGAAAACTTATTTCTTTTTATATTCCATTTGTAATAAAAGCAATAGTGTAAGTGTATATAAATGTTTGTTTGAATGTATGTATGTGAAATATAATGCATGTTTCAAGTGTATTTAAACAACTTTACAAATACATGTTTTCATATATCAAACCACCCATCATTCTTCCCATACACATAATTTTTAAAAAATCAATCATACTCTTAAATACATACTCTTAAATATATATTCTTAAATACATACTCTTAAATACATACTCTTCTAGACATGTATATATAAACACTCGTGTTATTATGCAACAAACCATCTAAAATTAAATGCAACCTTTTTATGCCAGTTGTTTTTATTACTAATTTTTATCATTCATTGCAGAACATATTTGTCAATAATAATTTCATTGAATGAAAACTCATGAGTGATACTTTAGTCGTTTTTTTTTCAGCCTTTGATTCCAATTTCAATTCTCAGAAAAATATTTGACAGAGCACATAATTTCAAGTGACATGAATCCCATGAAAAGGCAGATAACCAACAAGTGTTGGCGTTGTTAATGCTAAAGTCTTTGAAACAATTTTTTCCGCCTTTTTCCCTAAACCCTCTTTTAGAAATGTTTCCGGTTGCCTGACATTTTTTTTAAAACTCCTAAAATGCAATTCTTATTCCTCTATAGTTGATCTCTTTTCTCACTAATGCTTTTAAGTACAAATAAACATAATATTTACTGCCACTTGTGTTTCCATGTTGGTTGTTGGTGGAATTAGCAACCAAGATAAGGGCACTTAGACCCAGTAAATCAATGTTCATAATGATAACTCCAGCCATGATATCTCTGGGAAAGTTTAGGCAATCCTCAAGTTTCCTGTCACAGAAAAGCCCATAGTTAGGAATGACAAATCTCCTGAAATGAATGATATTATTGCAAGCATCCCAAAAAGGCTTTTGATTCAGACTCTCTCTCTCTCTCTCTCTCTCTCTCTCTCTCCCTGTATATATATATATACACTTTCTGTCGCACTCTCTCTCTCTCTCTCTCTCTCTTTCTGTTTTTTTTAAGTGCAGCACTAGACTGGCAGCAAGAACTCATCCTTTTATGGTTGAAATGGCTAGAACCTTAAGTTCTTTGCAAAAAATTTCTTTTCTCACATTTCTTTGATGATATCATGGCAATCATTCCAAAAAAATCTTGCTACAGACCTCTGCCTAATATTTTTTGACTGTCAGTCAGTTAAGTGCCATACGTGATACACGCTTGGGTGATCATGTCTCGAAAGAGACATGACTGACTGAGCAGAAGATTATCCCGCAGTAGGTTGCCATTGCTTTCTGCGGTAGACTGGTTGCTGACCAAGGCTATAGAACCATATCTGTCCTATTATTTAACCATAACTTGGGGGAAGAGACGGATTAATACCTTTCCCAAGGGTATTTGCGCGTAAGTGAATACAATGGATTCAGCTGGAATTCGAACTCCGCTCCCCGATTTCTCGTTCCGAGCCGATATCCACTGTACCACAACGCTGGTGCTCCTGCTCTATATTTAGAGTTCTATATAATATCCAAAGAAGAATCTTCAACATTATTGGTCCTGAACTAGTATCTCACCCTCCATCACATTCCCACAACCCTAATGTAGCTTCCCTGTTCTTTTTCTATAAATATTTTCATGGCAATTGTTCTGATGAACTTTCTTCTATTTTTTTAGTTTCTTACTTATATAAAACTGTAATCATTCTATATATTCACTAGCAGTATAGCCCAGAATTGCTCGAGTGTAATGAAAGCTTTAAAACTAATCCATGGTCCTAGAGTTCAGACTCTTTGGACGTTGGCATGAAAGACTAAAAAGCAATAGTTGTTTCCAATTAAAGCAAAACCGTAGACTGAAAGAAAAATGAATGGATGTAAGTCAAATTTTCATTTCCTGGTATCGATATCAAATAAGATTTTTCATCGTAAACTGAATTTTGAAGGCTAAATAAGTCCTCTGAGTAAATGGTATCATGGCTGAGACTAAGAACTACAATTATACATACTTAGAGACAAACCTGAAGCAAAAACTAAAATAAAATAAAAATATATATTATCAATCTTATGCACTATTGTAAGAACTGCAACCTTGAAACTTTTGAATATCATTTCTTATGTCTTTGTCTATGAGTGTATCAAATTGATTAAAATCGGACCACTCCTTCTATAACCCGATTTTTTCGATTATCGATTTTTGATATTTATTGAGGGTACCTTGACACAAATCCAATCTAAGAACACTCGCAGACGCTTATAGTACAACTGTGTAAATTTTCAAGAAAATCAGTTCAGCCGTTTCGGAGTCTATAGGTAACTGACATACACACACACACACACACACACACAAAGTTCCATTTATAAATAAGTTTAGATTAGATTAGGGTTTCATTGTTAAAATTTGTTTTTTTATTCTTTCTCCACAGACAAATTGTACATATGGGAACTAGTTAGAACTTCAGAAAGACTTTGAGGTACTATGGTAGCTGTAATTAAAAATAGTAAGAATGTGTTTTTTTGGTATAAGGAATATCTAGACTTTATGAAATTAAGTACAATATTGGCACCATGGTATCTTTTTTTTAATCATTTCACACCAAGCAAGACGGTATCGCCACTGATGTGCAGGGGGCTACATAAGAGAGTTAAAGTTTTAGGCAGGAGGAGAGTGAAGAGAAAGACAAACCAGCTACAGAGGGTGAAAGAGAAAGGGTAAGAGAAGGATGTGAACACAGGAGTGAAGACAGTTGCAAAGGTAGACATAAAGGAAAAGAACATGATACACAGGGTGATGTAGAAAGTGCTGGAGTTAAGGGATAAGAGATGGGAATTGACTTTGCATTTAAATTCTTGGAGGTTGTAGCTGTCAGAAAAGCAAGTACATGGAATGAAGTTTCACGGGTGGGAAGCACAAGAAAAGAAGCTGCTGGAGTAGAAATATTTTTTTCTTTTAATTTCAATTTTATTTTCTGCTAGATTCCTTCCATATTTATTCCCTCTTAGGAAAGCTGTTAGAATTATTTCCAATAGCAAAAATCTTAAAAGAGAATCAATTTACAGTTATAATGGCTAGATGTAAGTGTAAGTTCTATGCTAAGAGTTTCTTCTATCAAGTTTCTTGGCTTTTTGTTTCGCATTTAAGTTTGTAAAAAACGTAAATGCAATGTAAATTGTTATCTGGTCATCTTAATTCTTGTTCTTTTAATGTTTTTTTTCTTTTAATACTGTTTGTTTTTCATACTCTCTAAAACTCAGTAACCCCCACCCTACCCTCGCGTCTTAGTAGCTTTGTTGCATTGCTTGGAGTGAAATGATTGAGAAAAATACATTAAAAAATACAATATTTTCCTCTTTAAGTCAAGGGTCAATCAATATTTACCCCCCAAATTTCAGCAAAATCTTCATGTTCTACCACTTCATTCTGTACACTTCTACATTAGCAAGATGTCAGTCAGTTAAATGCATTATGTGATACACAGTTGGGTGATCATGTCTTTAAAGAGACATAACTAACTGTGCAGAAGATTTTCCCACAGTAGGTTGCCATTACTTTCTGCAGTAGACTGGTTGCCAGCCAAGGCTATAGAATCCAATCTGTCATGTTATTTCCTGTATTCAATGGAAAAATAATTTACATTTGTTTTCATTAATTACACAATAAAAGGTCCAAGAGCCACTCAAGGTAGGTTTTTACTGAATTAACTTTGTATAAATGCATCAGTCAGTCAGTTAAGTGCCATACATGATACATGCTTGGGTGATCATGTCTCAAAAGAGACATGACTGACTAAGTAGAAGATTATCCCACAGTAGGTTGCAGTTACTTTCTGCAGTAGACTGGTTGCCAGCCAAGGCAGAACCCAATCGGTTCTGTTATTTAACACATAACTTGAGGGAAGAGACAGATTAATACCTTTCTCAAGGGCATTTGCATGTAAGTGAATGCAAGGAATTCAACTGGAATTTGAACTCAGCTCTTTGATTTTTCATTCTGATCTGAAATCCACTGCCCCACAAAACAACAAAGTGTGCATACTTGATAAAATGCAAAGAATCTGCAATATATTAGGTTGTGCCAAAAGTTTGTAAACACTTGCAAAATGGGTCTATCTGGTCCAGCACAATCGAGACAAGCGATGGGTTCAGAAAGGGCAAGAGACACCGTCGGTTCCAAAACCAGATCAATTCGGCAAGAAAGTCATGTTGTGCATTTGGTGGAACTTTGAAGAAATCATGCATTTCGAGTTGGTTCCGAATGGTCGTGCCATCAGTGCCGAACTTTACTGTCAGCAACTTGAGCAGGTCTACGAAAAGTTGGTTGAAGCAAAAGTACCCGGCTCTGGTCAACCGAAAGCATGCAGGACAATGCCAAGCCACACACCGCCAGGAGGACCAGAGACAAGTTTGAAAAGCTGGATGGTGTTGAGGTTCTGCCACATTCAGCCTGCAGTCCTGACTGTGTTCCATCATATTACAGCCTTTTCTGCTCAATGCAACACTTTCTGAAGGGCCGCTGATTCGACTCGTTTGATGAAGTTGAGGAAGCGTGTCAAGAATTCTTTGATTCGAAGCCGGCTGAATGGTAGTTTGACCAGATCCGAAAGCTTGCAGATCGATAGCAGATAGTCTTGAAAAATGATGGCTTTATTTTGGAGCAATAATTTTTGTTGTTTTTGCCAGTAAAATTTCAATTTTTTGCAAGTGTTTATGAACTTTTGGGACAACCTAATAATTGGTCCTGACATGATATTTAGGGGTTCAGTCACTTTACCACTGCTGTCACACAGCTTCCCAGTGCTTTTTCTATAAGTACTGTTATAGTAATTATTGTTCTGATGAACATTCCTCTATAGTACCTAGACTTAATGAAAACACAGTACCTGATTGGCAGCTATGTCTCATTATTTTACAGTTGAAATGGCTAGATATAACTGTAAGTTCTACGTTAACAATTTCTTTTCTTGCTCTTCTCACTCATAGAACCCTCTTTTAGCTTTTTGCTTTCCAGTAAAGTTTGATCTTCAAAAATATAAATCTAATATAAACTTGTCTGTTTTCTTAAATTAAGTTCTTTCATTTTCATTGCTCCATAATAATGTTTTTTGTTAAATTCTTTTACATTCAGTAATTGCTTTGGAGTTAGTTACTTTTATGCCTTGCTTGGGGTGAAATGATTAAACACATACTTGCTTATATTCAAGTGTCTAATTGAATACAACTGATGATTCAAGAATTGTTGAGAAGACAACTTCTGACAGTTCAGCCTTCATAGAAATCAAAAACACTGCCAATACAAGTTAATGATTGAAATGTCAATATGAAATGCTTGATGTTGTCTGGTAAGGTCAAGCAAATGATTAAGGAAGCAGAAATCCCTTCAGACATGATTGAAAATGCTGCCTTTCCCCAAACAATTCTTGTTATATTTGTCTCCTCTAACCATAAATACTCAAACCCTTTCATAAAATGCACAACCGCACATACACGTTTGACTCCAGCTTAATTAGATCTCTGATCCTTAAGACAATACAGACTTCCTGGTCTTTCTTCTAATAAGTGGAATTGATAGTGAAATTCCAAGTTCCTTTATGAAGTCAATCTTCAGATCTTTAAGCCCTTTCAATCGAATCAAAATCTTTGCCAGGACACCATCAACAGCTCATCCCCATTGTTAAAAGCTGATCATTTGGCAGAATTAATGCTTAAATCTGCCTACATTCTTAGAGAAGCTAAATGCTGAGCATCAGTTCTCTGATAGTGATTGATGGTACAACATGCTATTAACAATTTCAATGAGTTTTTCATGCTGGCAAAATATGAAAAAAAGTTTTTTAAATTTAATTTTAAAATGTTCAGCTACAAGGACATGGGGGCACTTGTTCGAAACATTGTGTTTATTATAACACCTATATCAACCAAAATGAGAATAAAAGTTCAAAATAATTCCAAGATTATTGAAAATTACTCATCTCAGAAATTAATACAAAATATAACAAGTGGCCCGAACCTACTAATATAATCCAGTTGTCCATATCCATCTGACACTGAATATAAAAGGCTCCAAAAATACACCATTAAAATCCTTCAGGACAGTGGCATAGTGGATATAGTATGTTGTTGAAGCAGCTTTTTCCCATGAACTAATACCTTGTGGAACCTACTGAAAGGAGGCTGTTTCCCCGATTAGTTAACCTGTTCAAGTTTAGGGTTAACTGTTATCTTCCGCACATCTCTGTATAAGCTGTAATCCTCTACCTTGAGTAGCCCCAGGGCTTTGTATTTGGTGAACACCACTGTAAAAAAAAAGATTCATTTAATTAGTGCATTTTCTGCTGCTGTGATCACCACTCTCCCCCCATTTGACAATTTTGATTCAAGGTGACATTCAAGGCAGAAGAGTAAAATGGCTTGCCAGTTCTTTTTGCACCAGGGATATTGAATTTACTCTGTCCCTCCTCTCAGAGGTGGATTTGTTTTTTTTTTCAAGTTACCTAAAGAAGCAAGACCTCCAAGATACCAGGTAGTTTAAAACCCGAATTTCCTGCTTCTGTTTTACCCATAGCTAGAAGAATATATTGCATATAATGTTTGAAGAATCTTTCTGATAACAACTCAATTATTTGTATTATTTAAGCAGATTATCCTTGTTTGGTCACTGTTTGGTTTGAAATATTATGGATAGTCATTGTCCTAAGAACTTATTAGAAATAATGGCACTGTACCAAGTAGAGATTTGCAGTTCAAGTATTTGACCCATTTTGAGATAAAATCTGAATCAAATTCAGAGTTTAATTCATTGTCCTATCAAAGACTCTTTTGAAAATGTTTCAGAATAAGTTATTGTCTGCAGAATTAGAATATTTGCGGTCTTAAACCCGTTATTTAAAAGTAAAATCTCATAAATCCTTCTTTAAATCATCATCTTCCTAAATTTCTGGATATTTTTATGTCAAGTAGATTTTGTTCCAAATATATTGATATATATATCAAGCACTGAAGCAGTGTTTCATTCTCAATGTAATGATACGTCTGCAAATGCCACTGAAACATTTTATTCCAAATCTATTGATTCATTCAGAAATACCAAAGAATAATTTTATTCTAAATTTATTGATACATCTGCAAATATATAAACATTTATTCCAAATCTATTGAGATATTCTCAAATACCTAAGAACTATTTATTTCAAAGCTATTGATATATCCACAAATACTGTTCAAACATTTGATTTTAAATCTATTTATCTACAAATACTAAAGAAGCATTTACCCGAAATTAATTGATTTAACCACAAATAGCAAAGAATGATGTGATGCCAAATCTTTTGATACAACCAGAAATGTTAAAGAATCATTAGATTCCAAATTTATTGATACATCTCCAAATACCTAAGAACCTTCTTCTTCTTCTTCTATGTGCCCTGTCCCTTCAGGACGTAGGCGATCATGGTTCTCCACGTCTCTCTATCCCTTGTGGCTCTTAGTATGTTTGCTCCTGTTACTACTGGCAATCCCTGTTCTGTCATCCACCTGATCAGGCCCTGCAAATATGTTATCTGCTGCCTTCCTCTGTCTCTCTTTCCTTCTATCTGGCCAGTCAGTATCAGGTTCTCCAGGCTCTCCTTCCTCATTGCATGTCCCAGGAACTTCAGTTGTCTGTTCCTGATGATCACTATTAATTTCCTTTTCGTTGCCATTCTTTCCAACATCTCATCGTTGCTTGCATGCTCAGTCCACGATATCCGCAGCATCCTTCTGTAGAACCACATTTCTGCTGCTTCCAGTTTTGTCCTCATTTTTGATGATATTGTCCAGCATTCACTGCCGTATTGAAGAACTGACATCACATAACAATCCAGCACGCTTTTCTTTGTTTCTAGTGAAATTTTCCTGTGTGTTAGTACTTTACTCAGCTTCTGGAATGTGTCCTTTGCCATGCCAATTCACCTTCGGATCTCTGTGTCGCACTTTCCATCTCCTGTTAGAACACTTCCTAGGTATTTAAATTTTTGTACTTGCTTGATTCTGGTACCCCCCACCTGTATTTGGCATTTTGGGTTGCACCTTTTGCTGATGACCATGCATTCAGTTTTCTTAAAGTTTATTTGTAGTCCTTTTTTGTCACTCTCCACTGCTACAAGAACCATTTATTCCAAATCTCTTGATATACCCACAAATGTCAAAGAACCATTTGATTACAAATCTATTGATAAATCCACAAATACTAATGGAAAATTTGATTCCTAATCTATTTACATAAATCCACAGATGCTAATGAACCATTTTAATCCTATATCTATGGATTGATGCAGGATGTCAGCAAGATAAGAAGAGCACAATGTTTAAAATGTTTATAACAACAAAAAAAAAAGATGAGGATAACTGATCAAATATAAATAATATCAATAATAAATCATCCCAGAAATTTAGACAGAAATTATGTAACCAGTTTCTTAGTTAAAATGCTTTGCTCAAACTAAAATAAGGTTCTTATTAAGAGAATTTCATACATATATTATAATTATATTATATATTACATAACATATATATCTAATCTAAACATATTTATAAATAGAACTTTGTCTGTGTGTGTGTGTGTGTGTGTGTGTGTGTCCACTACCTACAGACTCCAAAACAGCTGAACCAATTTTCTTGAAAATTTACACAGTTGTACTATAAGCGTCTGCAAGTGTTCTTAGATAGGTTTTGTGTCAAGGTACCCCCGATAAATATTGAAAATCGATAATTGAAAAAATCGAGTTATAGAAGGAGTGGTCTAATTTTATTCAAATTTGATACACTCATAGACAAAGACATAAGAAACGATATTCAGAATTCTACTCCTGCAGCTTCTTCTCTCGCACTTCCCACCTGTGGAACTCGCTCCCATAGTCTTGCTTTCTTGATAGCTACAACCTCCAAGAATTTAAATGCAATGCCAATACTCATCTATTAACCACTGGACTCTAGCTCTCTCCCCACCCTGTATATCCTTCCCTTTCTCTCCATCTATGTAACTGTCATCACACCTGCATTCTCATCTTTCTATTGCTCCTTTCTAACTGGTTTGTACTCCTCACTCTCTTCTAATTAATCTTTTTACAGTTATGTAGCCCCCCGCACATCAGTGGCATTTCTGCCTTGCTTGAGGTGAAATGATTAAAAAAAAAGTTTCAAGGTTGCAGTTCTCACAATAGTGCAGAAAACCAATAATATATATAAAAGGCAAGATGTTTGTGTGTGTGTGTCTGTTTGTCTGTATGTCCTTTATACAAATCCACAATTTTTATCCGATTCTCACCAAACTTCACACAAATATTCTTTAGGCTGAGTCTGAGCTCCAGGACCATGAATTAGTTTTAAAGTTTTCATTACACCCAAGCAATGCCGGGCTATACTGCTAGTATATATATATGTTCAAGATCTAAAAATACTGCTTTAATTAAAAGATGAAGTATCATATTTTCTGGCTTACAAGGCATACTTTTTTCCTAAAAAATGCCCTGAGCAATATGTGTTTGTCTTTCAAAACGAATGTATCAGTTATCATTATGATATGGATGGTAGTGAGGATCATTTACTATACGTAACTGACATTAGTAATGACTCTGCAGATGATAGTTAAGAGCTTTTACATCAGGGGCAGGCAACTTTTTCAGAGTGAGAGCCAGATCAGACTTGTGGAAGCAGGCTGGCGGCCAGAGTGCGAAATAAAACATCTCAACATGAATGCTTATAGAAAGAATATATTACATATATATGTAAACATATATATAATAAAAAAATATTAGAACATATCCTTAACCAGAAACAAGTTTTCTACATTATGAGAATGAAAATGTAACTGCTTCAATAATAACCAAAAATAATTTTTTTAAGTAGTCTTTGATTTTATGGCATTCTCCCTTGGCACCCACCCTTTTGAACTTTCTTTTCATTACCAGTTCACAAACATGAAAATTAAAAATAAAATGAACTGACACCAAAGTCTTGGACTTCTAAAAAAGGTGTGAAAAACTTTGGAATCAAGTAGTAGGTGCTAACAAAAAATAAGAGTGAGTTTCATGGGCCAGATTTTCTTGTTAATATCAAGCAGGGCGGCAGGCCAGATGTTAGTTCATCACAGGCCAGATCTGGTGCACAGGCTAAAATTTATTGATCCCTGGTTTTACATAAATCTAGCAGTAACAAGTTTTGGGGATTTGAGGATGAATAAAATTTCTTTGATTGCTTTATATTTTTCCATGCATATTTTTAAATTTTTTATTTCATTTTTATAAAAATAAAACCCTCCTTGGACAATGAAAGATGTATAGTATATTTACTAACCACCAACTAGTATGTTATTGGCATACAAACAAAAATGGATGAGTGATTAATGCAAGCAATACATGTTGCCAATATATGAGGGACACATGATGAATGTGTTATTGTATGAGAACGACTTAGTATATATATTAGTGTGTGTCTTTCAAGTCAGTATAAGCTGGAAAATACAGTAACTTACAAATGCAAAAATGTATAGAAATTTGTACAGATTTCTGATTCTTCTCTGGTAAATTTGCATTCAGCTTCTTAACAAATCAGCTGAGCTATCACACCAAGACCCGTCAGGCTTAAGGCAATATCACCAAAGTTAAGCAACATTTAAGTTGGTCATTCTCAACATGGGTGACTGCTTAGGAATATCATGGGCTATAATCTTGGATGTGTGGGTGGTGTAATTAATAACAGCTCAGAATGAGAGGTCAGAGGGCCAAGTTTCAATTCTGATCAGGTTACTTTCACCTACAAGTAACTGCTCACCAATGTGCATTGTGGTGCAGAACAACAAATCAGGGTGCCGAGTTTGAATTCCCTCCAGTTATGGGTTAAATAATAGGACAGATTGGGTTTTATAGTCTTGGTTGGCAACCAGTCTACCACAGAAAGCAATGACAACCTACTGCATGATAATCTTCTGCCCAGTCAATCATTTCTCTTTAGAGACATGATCACCCAAAGCATGTATCACATATGGCACTAATTGACTGACTAACTCCTGGGAAAGGTATGAATCCACCTCTTCTATTGCAAGTTATGGGTTAAATAGTAAGACTTGTAACTTAAAGCATTAGTATCTCACAAAAATTAAAGTAAATATTCACTTGCATAAAAAAAAAAAATCAAGTTTTTTTACAATCCAAAAATATATTTCAGCTTTAAATAACAACAGAAAGGTTGATAAGCCATAAAAACAAATTAATCAAGCTAGACAATTCAGATGCCAAAATTTTTAAAATTTAGTGTTTCTTTTGATATATAATTATAAATAATCAGTATCCATCACGATATCTGTATTATTTTGTTGAGTTAGGACCAGGATTAATTCTGCACAGTACTAAGTGCTTCAGTTTATTTTTTACATAGGACGGTCACTAGCATCAGTTTTTTCTAAACCCAATTTTCCACAGTTCTTCTGAAAAAAGGCCCTCCCATGACATCTTGAGCCTTGAACTTGGACATGAGAGATGGATGGCAAAGCAAGATGATTCTTGTTTGGTGTAAAACATGAGACATTTCAACTAAAATTTTTAATGATTTTGAAACTCATCCAATTTATTTCATAAGCAACTTCAGTTTATTTTTTTAACCAAATTTCACATCCCACAGAAATGTACCTACAATAAAGCACATGTATTATACTTAAATTCTAGTTTTCAATTCACTATCTTAAAAAAAACCAAGGTGAAGGAAAAGGAAAATTCCGACTTGCAAGAACCTTGCAGCCCTAAATCATCACAGCTGGTGGAAACAAAAATTATCAAAAATCTATATGACATCAAGAAGTTGCATCAAAGTAATTCAGAACCCTTTAATAGGCCTCATCAAATTAAAAAGACCAATCATACCAGAGAACAATTAATATTCTAAATTGTTTCAAATTAGTTCAAAAGAGCTCCATTGTATCTGAAAATAAATCTCCTCTATTCTTATATCAGTATTTTTTTTATGAATAATTGCTTTTTATTGCTTTTTGAAGTCTTTTTAATGTGTTGTAGTCTTTTCAAGTGAGTAATTGCTTTTAATTATGTCAACTTCTTTTTAGTGCACTTAAGCGGATGTCTGCTTAATTCTTGTCATTTTGGGTTGATCTCTTTTAACTGTGTTGAATTGACCACTTTTTTTTACTGTTTTGATATACATGAACCATCTAAAAAGAATTTAGAGAATAGTTAAGTGTTTGTGTCCTTGTGTGTATATTTATGTTTGTGTGTTTGGTGTGAGATTTTTTTTTGGTGGTTGTATTATCTTCTGTTTTTTGTTGCAATTGAGTGTTTATATATTTATATTTATATGTGCTAGTTTGGGATTTCTGTTTATTTGCTTTTGTTGGTATTTAGGTAGCAAAGTAGATATTTGTTTGAATGTCTACATTTCCCCATTATCTTATTTTTCTTATTTAATATTTTACTTTGGTTTTTAATTGTACTTATTGCCAATTTTTTCTGCTGCTGTTGTGTAGGGGTGTTCTACTTATGATTTCCCATTTAATTTTGGTAGTGATGTTTATGTATATAGATTTTCCATTTAATTTTAGTAGTGATGTTTATATATATATATATATATATATATATATATATACATATATATATAGTCATCTGCAGACAGATCTGTTTGGCTGTATCACAGCTCGTCAGTACGGTTAGACATCCAATTACTTCTAGCCAGGATTGAAACCTGATTGAATTTACATCAGTCAGTGATTCTACCTCTGAGTTATAGGCACTCAGTAGAAGATATATATACTCATTGGACAACATACTTATTCCTAATAAATATGAATATATGCCACAAAAAACTGAACAGTATCTGACCAGAATGAGATGGAAAGAATTATTCTTCTTAAAAAAATATGCAGGTGAAAAATAAAGACATGAGTAATTTCAATTTTAATGCCAGGAGTTATCCCCCTGTAAATAAAGAATTAATAAAATTTTAAAAAGATATGATTTCTATATTAGATCAAATCAAATTTTAAAAAATCAACAACAACTCCCAGAACTTATTAAACACTGAAGTAAAAAAAAAACACTATTAAACACTGAAGTAAAAAAAAAACACTATTAAACACTGAAGTAAAAAAGAACACTATTAAACACTGAAGAAAAAAAAATATCCTTATTAAAGGAGACAAATCTAACAACATATGTGAAATAAACCCAAAGGTATACATAAAAAAAATGAATGAAGAAATCACCAAATTTTACAAAAGTTCCAGAATTCTATATTGAAAATATCAATGACAAAGCTAAAATTATCAAAAAAAGGTCGAATTTAAGCAACATGATACAAATTTTGACCAGTAAAAAAGCTTTTCTAACAATAAAAGACCACAAAAATAATTTTCCCAATAGCCGCTCGTATTGGCTCATAAAGCAAACAAAAACTGAAGTGGGTAAGATAAGCCATTAAATATTAAAATCATTTGTGACTTACTGAGAATTGTTACTCAAGCCGACCAGTTAGGAAAACACAGGTGACTGTATTTCTTGGTTTCAAAAACTTCAAAACAAAATCAAATATACTTTCATAAAATATAACATTAAAAACTTTTACCAATCAATATAAAAAAAAGCTTAATGGAATTATTAAATTTCACTAAATGGTACATATATATATATATACCATCATATACATATAATTCTACATTCCTGAAAATTCATACTATTCCACAATGGAGAAGCATGGATTAAAAAATTTTAAAAAAAGGTACATTTGATGTTCCACAAGGTTTCTTTGATGGAGCCAAAATTTCAGAATTGATATGAATACAAATTCTAAATAAAATTAATGAAATAATCAACATAGACAACCACAGATTATACAGAGATGATGGATTAATGATAGCACCAGACAACAAAAGAGAGAAGGATAGAATAAGAAAAATGCTTTACAAACTCTATAAAGATCTAGATTTTGAAATAGTAGTTGAAGCAAAAAAGGTAGACCAAAATTTTGATGTAGAAATTAATTTTCAAACTAACGGTTTCTTCTATGGCACTTCTCTCTTGTCAAACTCTCTTTTGGCGTCATGCTTTCCAACCAACATTGATTTTTGGAAATGTAAATGTAATTTTAATTATTATCTACTCTGTTCTTAATTCCTCTTCATTTATTGCTTTTGCTCCTTAATAATGAATTTCTGTTTTTTTTTATTCTTTCATACTTTCAGTATTCTCTTTTCCACAAAAATGTAATGGAAATCTTCTGCCCAGTCATGTCACTTTCGAGACATGATTGCCCAAGCATGTTTCACTCATGACACTTAATTAACTGATCCCCTTGTATCTTAGTGGCTTTATTTTCTAGCTTGGGGTGAAATGATTGAAAAAATAACTCATAACAATTCAATATAAAAATATTTTGATAGAACTTCATTTTTGCAGTTTCTAATATTAATTTCTTTTTTTCATGCTCTGAAGTAATTGAATGTTTCTTTTCATCCATCTAATCAGCTTTACATCACAATTTAGACATGATGCAAACAATTCCCTTTCATTTATATAGAACAAACAAACCCTCATCCTTAATGTAAATATTGATGAGCAGATATTGTCATCTTTCAGCAAATAAACATTTACATTCCAATAAGTACTCTTTTTTTCCATAAAAATAGACCATTATGTGGTTAATAACTTGAGGTGCAGTGTATTTTCTCATAAATTTTCATAGTAATTCCTTAGATATAGCTTTTGTAATTATTAATTGAGACTGCTATTAAGATATTATCTCATACACATCTTTTCAACTCCGTTGCCAGTAGTTACTGTAGAAAAAGCTGGTAGCCATACCACTTACTCCAAGATAGAAACTGTTAAGCTGAACTAATGCCTTATTTGAAAATCATACCATATATATATCAAGCCAGCATCTTTAGCAAGAGTGCCAATGTAATGAAACTAAACCTACTTCATCCAAACGGCATGATTGCAACCCCACGAGTCAAGCAAGTAAGCCATAAAACACAGGCTATAATTTGTGGTTACTAAAGCATAAAAATCACTTTCATTAAATCGTAAACACTCGTTTTACTGCCTTTCCCTTTATCTCTATAGTTCTCTCTGAAAAATCGGAAAATTCTTCTACAGCAACACCAATTTTCCTAATTTACCCTTTCATGGCACCATTTCAAATGGTGCATTTCTTTAAATTGTTATTAATGCTCTTTGGAACATTGGAATAAAGATGCAATTGATTGAAGAGCATGGGATTCCTCCCAGAAAGTAATGGCATTAGTAAATGCACACATTATGGCCACTTTAAAGCCAACATATTATCTGAAATTAAAATACAGTAAACACAGGACTAAACTTGAGTTACAATGAGGAGGACCATCATCTTAGTAGCAATTAGTAGTTGTTCAAGATGCCAAATTTAGTCTTAAATCACTCACATTTATTTAAATGTCATGTTTCTTCTGGACAAAAGCAATTATGCTTCTCTGCATTTTTCTTTTTTTTTAAACTGTGCAATGTAATGGATGCTCTTGTGTCAGATACTGAAACCTAAAAGAAAAACAATTGTCCATTCAAAGCTCTGGAGAAGGCAGTGGTAAACTAGTTCACTATTTTTCCCAAAATATTTATAGTTTAGAGATAATGAAGGAAATGAATCTGTCAGATGTCTATCCTGTAACAATTGATATTGATTAGGAATTAAAAAACATAGAGCTGTGTTTGAATTCCAGTCAAATTTGTTTCATTCACTTACACGAAAATACCGTTGGGAAATAATTGGAGTAGATAGATCTATCTATTGCCCGGTTCACACTCCACCCACATCTATTGAACAGGTTAAGAGGCTCATCCCTTGTTCCCTGTTTAGGATGTGGTTTCTGGCTTTCTCTTTTCCAATCGTTTCACTATTACGTAGCCCCCTGCACATCAGTGGCATTACCGCATTGCTCGGGGTGATACGATTAAAAAAAAAAAAAAGATATAAAGCCATCTCTTCTACCTCCAGCTATGGGTTAAATAACAGGAGATAGCATTCCTTAGCTTTGGTTGGCTACTATTCTACCACAGAAAGTAATGGTAATCTATTGCAGGAAAATCATCTGCAGTCAGTCATATCTCTTTCAAGACATGATTGTCAAGCATGTATCACATATGGAAATTAACTGACTGACTGAATCTATAAAACATGCTGAAGATACATGGTATTTAAAAACATTAAAAACATGATTTCTCATTTATTTTTAGCTATTTCACTTTCACCATTTGTATTAAAAGGTCACTATTAGCAGAAATTGTAACTATAGTTGAAATAGTGAGGTACACTGGACTTGTCAGCCTTGGTTGATAAGCAGTTCAGAAGAATTAAAACACTGAATTCAAAAACCTGGAACACATATTCATCTGAAGTGTAAGGTAAGAAATTAAGAATTAAAATCAACTTTCTTCTTCACTTTTACAAAAATTCACAATGATGTGAAATCCTAGTTTTCCTAAATAAAAAAAGGATTGACAACGTGCTTAAAGAAAAAGTCAAAACTGGATTTCGCAAGTTAAATAGATTTTAAATAGATTTTTCACAAGTTAAATAGATTTTAAATAGATTTTTCGCAAGTTAAATAGATTTTAAATAGATTTTTCACAAGTTAAATAGATTTTAAATAGATTTTTCGCAAGTTAAATAGATTTTAAATAGATTTTTCGCAAGTTAAATAGATTTTAAATAGATTTTTTGCAAGTTAAATAGATTTTCTGACCAATGGAAGCAATTTGCAAGACTAAAGAGACTTAGCAATCCCGTGTGATAATCTGAATGACTATAAAGGCTTTTCTCAGATCAGTGCCAGTCAGTTAGGGATAGCAGCAGCAGAGATGACAAGCTGAAATGTAACGGAAGAGGCTTCAAGTGACCCGGGCATTCATCCTCTTTCTCTTTCTTTCTTGTGTGCTGATTCCTTTTACTTCTTCTTCTCCATCCAAAGACATTCCTACCAAATAAACGCTTATACATATGTATGTACACATAAACTCATTCCAACAAATTACTACTACGAACATTTCTTCAACTCTTGATATCTTTAAGTTTCTCATTGAACATTAACTGCTACAATTCATGTTATCCTTTGCTATCAATAAATATCTATTTTAACATGAAAAAATGTATATTTTATTTTTCCACTATTCCATACACAAAATTCACACATCCCAACCTCCAACCAACATTCTGATGATAATTCTGGATAAATCTTGTAAGTTGTAAGGAGTTCAGTGATGTATGACAGAAGGCCAAATCAAAGAAACATTAACCTCTCCCTATAGCTTCAGAAGAAAGATAACTTTGGTAGAAAAGCAATCCTTCTACAGGGTACAGAGGATGAACATGGGGCCAACCCTCTTGCTTCATGGAACAATTTGATTACAGGAACTTCACTGGAGGCCTCTATGTACCCCAAGACAGTTCCTAAAATATTGCAAAACTCAAATTTTTAATACAGAGACTAATAAGAACATGGCGTTAAATCTACATTCTTAAAAGAATCTAAAATAATCTTTACTTCTTCCTTCTCAGGTGGGTGCTTATATATCAACCAGTTATTTGGTTTGTCACATGTGTACACACTCAAATTCAAACCTGGCAACTAGAATGTTATCACTTGGATGCACCTGGTTTCTCTGATGGACACTAGGTGCTAAGTCTATCTTGGCATCAGTTGAGATGAGTCACACATGAGATCATTGCAGAAGTTGGTGCCTGATTTTCATTGCTAATAGAAAATGACTATAATTTGATGTAGACGTTTGTTTTGGGACCAATGTTTGGTGTGTTTTAGAGTGAAACTTTGCCTCGTTCATTTGTGAGTCAAACTTTGTTGAATATTAACATTTTATCCACGAATGGATGCCTTAAAGATAGAGGATGAAAAAGTTGTCCTGGGTATGACTATAAACTACATCCAGCAGCAAGGCCTCTGATCAAGAAGTTTAGAGGAGTATGGAACCACTTCTTAACTACTGTTATTCCCAGGTCCACTCTGACCTGGGGTGGTAGCACCTGTTAGGGTCCCAGATATGGGCAAACAATTAACCAATAAACTGAGGTCATTTAAGAGAAAAAGAAAATGTTAGGCTGGGTATGAGTCTTTAACTTTGGATAGCAACTTGTCTAAGAGAAGAAAATTTCTACAATAAAAAACTCTACACCTACTCTGTGTAGAATAGGGTAAGTTGAACTCTTTAACCTTGGTAGATAACCTTCCTAGATTATGGTGTGAGTTTCTAGTCTCCTAAACTGGTTGGTGTTGGTATGGACATACAGCTGTAAAATTTACTCTAATATCTCATGATGGTTCAATTACAGAATCATCGACAAATCCCTGTCCAACCCATGCTTAGCATGAAAACAGACGTTAAATGATGATGATGATGATGATGATGATTATGCCAAATTATGCCCTATGAATTTCAGAAAGGATAAATGTCAGAACTGCAGCAAAATAACATACAGAATGTTTATTTAGAATGGGTTCCGGTTCTTCAGATAGTTAAAAAAAGGGTTTGACAGATTTCGTCAGGATGATTTTAGTCTAAATGATCGACCACATTCTAGGTAACTTCTGACCTTGATGAAGACGATCTATTCACCATGGTGGAAAATAAACAGAAGATTTCAATGGAAGAGATTGCTAAGAGTTTAAAAAATCAATATCTCAACTGCCTTTCACCATTTGAAGAGTCTTGTCATAAAAGACAAACAATTTTGCCAAATTCAAAAGGTTTCATTTTCCACCACAGCACAGCAAGACCACATGTTACAAAACAGAATTTGCAGAAGCTTAAAGATTTGTAATTAGAAACCCACCAGTATCCACTGCTTACCTCCTTTAGATCTGCATTTGTTCATATCGCTACAGAATAATTTAAATGACAAAACCTTGGACTCTGTACAAGTCAGTTACGTGTCCTTGGTGATATATGCTAGGGAAATCATGTCTTTTTTAAGGCATGACTGACTTAGCAGAAGATTTTCCTGCAGTAGATTGCCATTACTTTCTGCACTAGACTGGTTGCCAATCTAAGGCTATAGAAACCATGCTATTTAATCCATATCAGAGAAAATGAAAAAAAATGCTTAAAATAAATAGACAAAACTTGTCTATATTATTTTATGAAACATGCATTAATGAAAAAATGCTGCCTAAATATATTCGGTTGGGTTTCAATCGATCGGGGTCTAAGCCATACTGATAAGCTGTGATACAGCGAAACAGATCTGTCTGCGGATGACTGTAGTATTTACACTCTCACACCCTGATTGAGCACTCTGGAAGAGTGGGAGACTTTGTAAACAGTAGCTACTCCGGCATATACTTATCATTCATTCAATAATGAATTAGATCACTCTAGCTATTGGGCGTGTTTATACACGCTAAAAAGCCTGCCTTCTTCTACTGGACGCTTGTGGCCTAGGGGTAGAATCACCGACTGACGCCAATTCGATCGGGTTTCAATCCTGAGTTAGGAAGCGATCGGAGTCTAAGCCATACTGATGAGCTGTGATACAGCGAAACAGATCTGTCTGTGGATGACTATATATATATATATATATATATTGATATCTGGTGTGAGAAGAAATGGATTAATATCTTCCCATAGGGTATTTGTGTGCAAGTGAATGTAGCGAATACAACTGGAATTCAAACTTGTCTCTCTGGTTTCTTATTCAGAGCTGATATCCACTTCACCACAGCGCACTGGATAATCAGTCAAAAACTGCTTTACGACAATTTTCCAACAAAGTGTAGAAGTCAAATAACTTACCTTTCAACATGGCTATCTACTTTTGTCTCCCTGTAGGAAGGTGAACATTCAAGAATGTGAGACTCACCTTCCTGATGTTTCCAACTAGTATCTAGTTGGCAGACAAAAATAACCAATTTGTAACTGAATACATGTCCCTATGTGGCCCAAAGACAAATGGTGGATATTGTGCTGAATATTTATGGAGCTCAATGTACACACTGAAATTATCAGCCAATCACTCCTTACGGAATAGACTTGCCTGTAACAGAATGGAATCTCCCAGGTTATTATTTAAACCACCTACCAATTTTCCCGAGGGTGTTTTTTGGTCAGTCAGACCCAACGTCTATTCTGAGTACTGGCTGGTTCTTCCACAAGATCTTTACACACAGAACATGAAGTTTCTATGCAAATGGAATCAACAAGCTTGTAAAACAATAGAAGAAACTTATTAAAAACAATGGAGGCTATGTATTTTATTGTTTTGTTATTTTCTAATCAGTCATGAAACTTTTGAGATACACTAATAGTACCAATCTCTTGAGTGATACCCTCAAAAACAGAGTTTTCAAGTTACTTTGAACTAAACTTGAGATACTTTGAAATTATTCAGAAACTTTGCAATAGTTTCTGTTTTCCAAGTCAACACGTTCTCTACTTCCCAGATAACTCCTTAAATGACAACCAATTTTATGATCAATGCCTGGTTGAGTAAGGTTAAAATAATCATTTCGTTTTTTTTGCTTCCTTTCTGTAATTAAGATGAACATACAAAATTCTTTTTACTTTTAGTTATACAAAATTTTATATGTTTTTTTTGTTTTTTGAAAATGCATGTCAATTTATTTTTTATTTTATTTATAAATTGTAATTAAGTAACCAAAATGGAATATGTTTGATAAAATATCACCTTTCCCAATTATTATTTCAGGATAGAAATTCGTTGTTGCATCTAAAATAAAGAGTCTCCTCACCATACCATCTGTCTTTCTCTCTCTCTCTCTCTCTCTCCCCCCTCTCTCTCTCTTACTTTCTTTCTTACTCTTTTTCAATCTATTATTCATTAGTTAAAATCTTTACACTTTTAAAGCATTTGCTATGCCAACGAGATTATACTATGAAGTACAGTATATATGCCAGCACCCAGTAATATCAACAATGTACATTTCCACAATATGCTGTCTTTTGAAAAAAAAAAATATATATTCCCCTCACTAGAGATCTTATTTTATCTACTGTGTTCTTTCAGGACGTAGGCGATTATAGCCCTCCACATCTTTCTGTTCCTTGTAGGTCTTAATATCTTTTGTCTTGGTATTTCTCAAACCCTGCTCTGCCATCCATTTGCTTAAGCCCATCAAGCATGTCACACACTGTTTTTCCATCTCTCTTTTCCTTTATCCACCCTGTGAGCATCAGATTCTCCAAGCCTTTTTTCCTTATTACATGTCCAAGAAACTTCAGCTGCCTCTTTCTAATGTTAAGTATAAGTTTCCTTTTTGTTTCCATTCTTTCCAAAACATCATCATGGCTCACATGTTCTGTACATGGTATCCTCAGTATCCTTCTGTAGAACAACATTTCTGCTGCTTCGAGTCTTTCTTTTATTTTTGAGAAGATTGGGTAGTATTTGTAATAAGTATATTTATTTACATCTACATAAAAATATATATTTACAGAACAAAGTATAGTCATTTATATATATATATATATATATATATTTATATATAAGAATGTGGAACATGTTCTAAAATATAATTTATAATAAATATTCATAGTTCTATTTCTGTATTGTTTACATGGTGCATATAAAATGATAAAATCCTCCTTCCTCCACCGAGTGGCCATAGCTTCGAGGTTAGAATTGCCAACTGATGTCAATTCAGTTGGGTTTCAATCCTGGTTAGAAGCAACTGGATGTCCAACCATGTTGAAGAGCTGTGATACAGCAAAACAGGACTGTCTGTGGATGACTATATTTAAGATATTTTTGTTTAGTTTTGGTAAATATATCTGTTAAAATGAGATGTCAGTGTTATTTTCATTTTTGCGTAGAGACAACAATTCATCCATAGCACCCTGTACTTAGTCTAACAAAGAAACAGTTGAAGTTTCTAGGAAACATGATGAAGAAAGACAGCTTGGAGAATTAAGCATTCACAAGGCACATCCCAAGCAAGAGGGTCCAAACTAAGCATCAATTGTAAGAGAGAACATATGGTCATTAGCAAGCGGAACAGTCCAAGAAGGAAGCTAAGAATTGAAGACATTAGAATCAAGTAAGAAGCAACATTTAACTATCTTTGTTTTGACAATGGGACATAGAAAACACCAGAAACCAGATTGAAATAGCAAAAGATAGCGCCCAAATAACTAAGCAAAGTAGAGGGTGGAAATAAATGAAAGAAACTTTTAAAACCAAAGTAAGCAAGTACAGCAAAATGAACAATTGTATAAGGAACAACATAATTTTATAACCAAAGTAAACAAGTCCTGCAAAGTAAACAATTGTGTAAGTAACAACATAATTTTATAACCAAAGTAAACAAGTACAGCAAAGTAAACAAGTACAGCAAAGTAAACAATTTTGTAAGTAACAACATAATTTTATAACCAAAGTAAACAAGTACAGCCAAGTAAACAATTGTGTAACTAACAACATAATTTTATAACCAAAATAAGCAAGAACAGCAAAGTAAACAATTGTGTAAGAAACAACATAATTTTATAACCAAAGTAAACAAGTACAGCAAAGTAAACAAGTACAGCAAAGTAAACAATTTTGTAAGTAACAACATAATTTTATAACCAAAGTAAACAAGTACAGCCAAGTAAACAATTGTGTAACTAACAACATAATTTTATAACCAAAATAAGCAAGAACAGCAAAGTAAACAATTGTGTAAGAAACAACATAATTTTATAACCAAAGTAAACAAGTACAGTATAGTGGGTTATCTGTTATAGTGAAGTGTATGTGTGTTGAAACAGACTAGTTTGATTTGGCCTTGTGAGTTAGATAACCCACTATAAGATTGGTATAAAATAAGAAAATCAAATTGTAAAGACAAAAGTTGTCCAACATTTGAATATTTTATTATTATGTTGGTTCTAAGCTTTCGACTCACATGAGCCATCTTCAGAGATTTTACAGGGATGTTAGCATAAAGACATCCACCATCAAAGATCTTGTGTTGACATAAAACATTGTTATGCAATGACAACAGTCACCAAATTGCAAACACAGTTTGTAAACTTGTAATGTGGTATTATGATGTCACACCACGTGAGAGACCAAAATGTTAACAAAACAATATGTCTAAATGCAATTTAATGTATTGCGACCAGATTGAAATGTGATTTTATTAAGTGTGGGTTGTTTTGATTTTATGTAGATGGCCTCCAATATCTGAAGGATCTTTTTTCTGTATGTATAAGTGAGCATATATATATATATATATAGTCTGTAATCTGGCTATAAAAATGTATTAATTTTTCTGTATTAACTCTTTCCATATCAATGCACATTACTAAGTTACAATTTATTCAGAGTGTTTGGATGAATACTTGCTGCCACATTATACCTTATCATATATATATATATATATATATATATTTTCTTTATTTAATTCATCCTAAACAAAGCAATAATGGCATTAAAGGGCTACTGGAAGTTAATGAGAATAAAAATATTTTAGAAGAGAACAGAAACCCAATCCTAAACAGGAAACAATGGATAAACCTGTATTTCTGTACTAATACCAGTGTAAACTTTATATATATATATATATATATATATATGCAGGTTTTATTAAAAATGATTGACAAGGTGTGATATATATATATATATATATATAGGTTCACCTATAATCTGGTTCACATTCCTTCCGTCTTTTGGAACAGGAAAGGTTTATCATATTTATCAAAACATGTAAAAACAATGATTGGTCCACACATCTATCTATCTATCTATCTATCTATATACATATATATAGTCATCCACAGACAGATTTGTTTCGCTGTATATATATAATTGTAAGTTTCATTAAAAATGACTGATGAGGTGTGATTGCTAAGATTTTATAGAATTTGTCATGTGGGATCCTATGGTTTTTTTTTGAAGACATAAATTATATAAAAAATTGTCTAAATATTTTGTTTATTTAAGCACTTTCAGCTATACTTTTAGCCATTTTTGATGATAAATGTTATTTAACATGTAACATTAAAATATTAACTTATGAATAAAAACAAAAAACCAACACTCAACATTAACTACAAACATGCTAACCACATGCTTACCATGTTTGGTACAAAACACATATCACTACTTCACATTATACATAACACCACATACATTCTGTTACACATAAAATAACATTCATCCTCGAAAATGGCTAAAAGTATAGCCGAAAGCATAATATTCTTATGTAATTTATGTCCTCAAAAGAAGATCACAGGATGTAGGTGATCATGGCTTTCCACATTTCCCTACATGCTTTCTCTTGTTACTCCACCCAAAACCCACTCTGCCGTGCACCTGCTCAGGCCCTTCAAATATGTTATCCGGTATATTATGTTATATGCTTTCCTGTCTCTCTTTCCCTCAATCTGACCTGCAAGTATCAGATTCTCCAAGCCTACCTTCCTCATCACATGCCCCAAGAACTTCCACCGTCTCTTCCTGATGCTCACTATTAATTGCCTTTTCATTTCCATCCCTTCTAAAACCTTATCATTGCTCACATGTTCAATCCATGAAATCTGCAGCATCCTTTTGTAGAACCACATTTCAGTTGCTTCAAGTTCTTCCTTCATCTTTGATGATATTGTCCAGCATTCACTGCCATATTGAAGAACAGACATCTCATAGCAATCTAGTACTCTCTTCTTTGTTTCTAGCAAAATTTTCCTGTCTGCCTAGCTTCTGGAATGCGTCCTTGGCCATTCCAATTCATCTTTGGGTCTGTGTCACACTTTCCGTCTTCTGTTAAAACACTTCCCAAGTTCTTAAATTTTGTACTTGCCTGATTTTTAGTAATTAGAATTTTGGTCTTCTTCATTTGCTGATGATCATACATTCGAAACATGTTTTGCTGAATACGATATAAAAGGAAATTTTATTTAATATTTTTTTTCTGAAATAGAAGTGGATAGGTCTACCTAACGTCTGGTTCACACTCCTTCCCTGTCCTTTGAACTGGTGTGGTTTATGGTGTGGTCTACAAACATATATATATATATATATATATATATATATATATATATATTACTCTGGCATGTACAATTGGCTCATTCAGTAATGAATTAAAGCACTCTGGCTATTGGGCATGTATAATGATAACATAGACGCTAAAAAGTCTGCCTTCTTCTACTGAGCGCCCATAGCCCAGTAGTAGAATCACCAAGTGATACCAATTCAGTCGGGTTTCAATCCTGGGTTAAAAGCAATCGAAGTCTAATCGTACTGATGAGCTGTGAAACAGTGAAACAGATCTGTCTGCGGATGACTATTTACGCTCTCACCCTGATTGAGCACTCTGGAAGAATGGTAGATTTTGAAAAACAGTAGGTACTCTGGCATGTACGCATCGCTCATTCAGTAATGAATAAAAGCACTCTGGCTATTGGGCATGTATAATGATAATATACATGCTAAAAAGTCTGCCTTCTTCTACCGAGCGCCTATAGCCCATAGTGGTAGAATCACCAACTGATGCCAATTCAGTTGGGTTTCAAACCTGGGTTAAAAGCAGTCGGGGAGTCTAACCTTACTGATGAGCTGTGAAACAGCGAAACAGATCTGTCTATGGATGACTATATATATATATATATATATATATATATATATATATATATATATATATATATATATATATATATATATGTATATATATATATATATATATATGAACATCGGTTAATACATTCCTTTTCCATTCAGTCTGAACAATCACAATCTTGGGCTGATAAAATTATAAAATCAGCAACAAAGAAAAAACTTTGATTCTTAAATTGTAAAAAACAGATAATAAGTTGGTTTTTATTTAGTTTGTCAGAAATTGTTTTGTAATATATAGAAATAATGTTTTAATTTTTAAAAAATTTTGTCGGATTTTTTTAGGTCTCTTACTGAACTAAGATATGTATATGCACAAACTAAATGTACTCTGGTACATACCTACACTCTGAATGAAATTAAAAAACATCTATGTACAATATCTATTCTTTTTCTGTCTGGCAACAACCCCTGGGTAAAAGGAAATGAATATATTCCAAAATGTATATATTTTCTAATAAATGGGTTATTTTAAATTTAAATTTAAAATGTTAATCAACTTGCCATCAGCTGAGTGACAAGTCTTAGTTGTATTTCAGTTTTTGAATATCATTTACTCCCAAACTGCACTGTGTATTTCAGTCGACTCACAAATATAAAAGCATTTACACTTTACTGCTTCTATCATCTCCACCTGTGCATAAACAGGCACTGTTCACGTCCACCCCCATCAGCAACATTCACTCGCTGTCCTAACCAGTAATTTCATGATTTAGACTCTGAGATCTGGCCTTTGGTCCCTACAACCGAAAGTCTGACAGGCAAAAAATCCAGGGGATGTTTATGCCAGCATCAACTCAGAGGATTTCTTTCAAAGGCTCGTATAGATCAGATAATCCAAAATGGGGTTGAACAGCAGCGTTTTCACCTTTGACCTGACCTTCTTGTTAACACTGCTTCAGTGTCTCTGGCAGCTGGCCAGTCAGGATCAGTAGGAATGTGGTCAGATTTTGACAAAGTAGGATTCCGCTCAGTGCAAATAGTTTTATTTCAGATGCATAGACATTATTTACCAGTTTAAATAAACTTTTTTTTTTACATTAAGAAGATAACAATTAACCCTTGACTTGAGGTGGTCAGGATTATAGTGCAATCATTGTTAATTGTCATAGCACATTATTTTTTTTTAATCAATTTATCTCATGCAAGGCAACAATGCCACAAAGACGCAAAAGGCTACTGAAAACAAAAGAAAATGAAGCAATTAAATACCTCTAAATTTCAGAGTTTAATTAGACTTTATAAGAAATCAGAAACCAAAAAAAATTAGTAAATAAAATTTCAGAGTTTAAGTAGAAACACTAGAAGTAGACTTTCTAAACTGGGTTTCTGATGACTGTTTCCTTCCCTAACTTTTTGTTTGAAGTAGTGTGGAACATCAACATCTTGATTAAGTGATTATTTTTAATTACAGTTATATGTGATCTCTTGCCAGTATTAATGACAGGGAACAAGTGAAATCTTTGACTTCTGTTCAAAAGACAAGGGAGGAGTGTGAACCAGATAATAGGCAAACCTATCTGCTCCTATTAAAAAGAAAAAAATTGTTAAATATAATTTCAGATTTCAGGCAGAGATGTTAAAAGTAGACTTTAAAAGGAACCTGAAACAATGTAAAATGGATTAACCTCTACTCCTGTTCAAAAGGTGTACTGTAAAAGATCGTAGGTTTGCTACAAAAAATTTGTAAATGTCATTAATTAGATGATTTTCTAAACAGGTCAAAAGCACAAAATATTCAGCTTTTGTTACTGCACAGTTAGAATTTGTTGAAAATTTAGAAAATCTTTCTGTTAAAACAATTTTTCAAGAAAATACATTACAGGCAAAAAATTTATGACACCCTGCATTTCTTTTAAAAAAGCCTTAAATTGAAATATTTTGGTAAAGTAAACTTTAAGAAAACTGAGTGCATGGTCATCAGCAAAAGATACAACCCAAAATGCCAAATACAGGTGGGGGATAACAGAATCAAGCAAGTACGAAAATTTAAGTACCTAGGAAGTGTTCTAACAGAAGATGGAAAGTGCGACATGGAGATCTGAAGGCGAATTGGCATGGCAAAGGATGCGTTCCAGAAGATGAGTAAAATGCTAACACACAGAAAAATCTCAATAGAAATGAAGAAAAGAGTGCTAGACTGCTATGTGATGTCAGTTCTTCAATACGGCAGTGAATGCTGGACAATATCATTGAAAATGAGGACAAAACTGGAAGCGGCAGAAATGTGGTTCTACAGAAGGATGCTACGGATATCATGCAAGCAACGATGAGGTGTTGGAAAGAATGGCAACAAAAGGAAATTGATGCTGAGCATCAGGAAGAGACAACTGAAGTTCCTGGGACATGCAATGAGGAAGAGAGCCTGGAGAACCTGATACTGACTGGACAGATAGAAGGAAGGAGAGACAGAGGAAGGTAGCGGATATCATATTTGCAGGGTCTGATCAGGTGGATGACGGAACGGGGGTTGCCAGGAGCAACAAGGGCAAACATACTAAGAGCCACAAGGGATAGGGAGATGTGGAGAACCATGATCGTCTACGTCCTGAAGGGACAGGGCAAATAGAAGAAGAAGAAGAAGAAGAAGAAGAAGAAGAGATAAAATATCAGTAACTACAGTTTTTACTTTTATTCTTTTGTCTTTCTCCAGCTTTCACTAATTACCAAAAAGTTCAAATTTGGATTTTTCTGTACACAATACATTTCACTAAATTATGAATATTTTGTATGAGAAATAAATATTTATTTTCATCATAAATCTTTTAGTGAGTACACTCGGGTGAAATATTTTAAAATTTACCCAACCCCAAAATATGCAGAGATTGAGTACAAAGCTTGTCTTAGTTGGTTTGTGGCATAAAGACACCTGATTTTTGTTGCTTTTGAGGTCTTTTTTTATCCTGAATCACTCTAACAAGACTGGTTATGCTTTTTAGTCAAGATGTTTTTAAAAAATATAATGTCATGACAGGATACAACACCACCATCTACATTTTTACAAAAACTGTTGGAAAGAATGCCAAGAATTTGCAAAGCAGTAAATAAGGCAATATGATGCTGTTGTATGATAATTGAGTGCTTTTGAAGCAAATCCACTGTAAGGACTGAAATTATATTTTTTCTTTTGACTTTTTGCCTGTAGCATAGGTTTATCATGTTCACTGATATCATTTTTTCCAGTACTGGTAAGGGTTTCCTTCCTAAAGTTATATTTGAAATCATGTGGAAAGTCAACATCTTGATTATGCCATTATTTTCTCTTCCAATTATATGTGATATCTTTCCATTATTGTTGACAGTTTTCTTCTTAACCTTTTGTTTGAAGTAGTGTGGAAAGTCAACATCTTGATTATGTCATTAGTTTCTCTTCGAGTTTTATGTGATATTGTTCCATTATTGATAACAGTTTCTTTCCTAACTTTTTGTTTGAAATAGTGTGGAAAGTCAGCCTTTTTGATTATGTAATTATTTTCTCTATGAGTTACATTTGCTATCCATTGTACTTATTTAGTTGTTACTACTGTTGAAAGTCTTCAAGTAATATTGTTTTTGTTAAATTTATCTCGTTATATAGTTTATAAATTCTTTGTATCAATGTTCTAATTTTATAAAATATATTTGACTATCTGATTGTGTGTAAGTTTCTCTTTAATTCTCTTTTGGTATTTCTACTCTATTTTCTCTAAATAGATGTGCTATTGTCTATTCCTGTGAAATACAATTCTCATCCTGACAAGTCCCAAACCTAACCAAGACTGACCTATCGTTACAGAAGGTCAGCATCAAATTCCTCAAGCATTCAAACAACCTGTCAGGTTGATGAAATACAGAAAAAATAAGATCTCTGAAAAATTCTCCAAAGAAAATGATGTCTCATGGCATTTACTGGAAAATTTATAAAGTATGTTCTTTAACCCTATGTTATATATATATTCAAACAGATTTTTTGTGGTACAGAACTTGAGTATTGCTTTAAAAGTAATAATCTTTACTAGCGGAACCAGTGGAATTTCCACAGAAGGATAATTTTTCTTTGTCATCCTACAAATGATAGTAACATCTTCAAACATAGAGGTATTGGATAATAAAATAACGATAACACCAAGTGTAATTTTATTAAAATATCTATAAAAGTAATGTCCATAGAAGCTACTTTACTGTAATCTTATATTATATTAAGTAGCATATGCACAGACCATAACCAAAATACTGTACACTATTTTGTGAGAGATTTTGAAAGAGAAAATGTTTTTTTTTACTGAAAAATCATGGCTTCTGTGTCCATTGTAAACAGGAAAGACCAATTGAGTAATGACCAAGGGTGTAGAGGCCTGAAGTTTTTCCACTCTTCTCACTTTGTTTATTTTTTTTTCAATTGGAGTAGATAGATCTATCTATTGCCCAGTTCACACTCCACCCATGTCTATTGAACAGGTTAAGAGGCTCATCCCTTGTTCCCTGTTTAAGATGTGGTTTCCTGCTTTCTCTCTTCCAATCTTTTCACTATTACGTAGCCCTCTGCACATCAGTGGCGTTACCGCCTTGCTCGGGGTGATACGAAAAAAAAAAAGTTGTGGGATATGACAATAAACCTACCTATTTTTACTATATTGTATATTACACACACAATTACTGCTACAACCACCAGCTTAAGCTGCTACTGCTATGGTAATGCTATAGGCTCTCTTCTCCTACTCTCTCACTCTTTATTACCCTTGTGAGAGAAAGGCTGAGGAGAGTAGCATTTATAAAAAGATAGAGGGGAAGGAAAAGCTTGTAGAGAGTAAGTGTGTTATCTTTCTTCAGTGGATAATGAATGGAGGAACTAAGTAACTAAGTAACTAACTAACTAAGGAAGAAACAATTTAAAACTAAAAACAACCAGTTCCACTCTTGCTTGTCAAAATTTTTAATTAGGAGAACTTACTGTCAAATATAATAGGTGTGAAAAATGAATTGGTTCATGATCGGAAAGTGGAATGAACTGCTCAAGACTGATCAGAGCAAGTCCCAACAAATATTTGCAAATATATATATATATTTAATTCCAAACAGAAAGTGGCATGTAAGTAAAATCCCGAGAAAGATCCTATTAATATTAATCTTATTAATATTAAAACTTATCCAGCTAGAGGACTCAATGTAGATAAAATTATCTATTTACAGACCCAAATATGTGCCATTTTTCAAAAACATTTTTAAAATTAAGGGTATCATATGATCATTTTTGCAAAGTAAACTCACTTCATCAGTGACCGTTTATTATGAAAAATAAAAAAAAAACAGTTACTGATGTTTTCTTCTTCTTCTATGTGCCCTGTCCTTTCAGGACGTGGCTCCTAATATGTTTGTTCCTGTTACTCCTGTCAACCCCTGTTCCGTCAACCACCTGATCAGGCCTTGCAAATATGTTATCCGCTGCCTTCCTCTGTCTCTCTTTCCTTCTATCTGGCCAGTCAGTATCAGGTTCTCCAGACTCTCCTTCCTTATTGTGTGTCCCAGGAACTTCAGTTGTCTCTTCCTGATGCTCAGTATCAATTTCGTCTTTGTTGCCATTCTTTCCAACACCTCATCGTTGCTTGCATACTCAGTCCATGATATCCGCAGCATCCTTCTGTAGAACCACATTTCCGCTACTTCCAGTTTTGTCCTCATTTTCAATGATATTGTCCAGCATTAACTATCGTATTGAAGAACTGACATCACATAGCAGTCCAGCAATCTTTTCTTTGTTTCCAGTGAGATTTTCCTGTTTGTTAGTATTTTGCTCATCTTCTGGAATGCATCCTTTGCCATGCCAATTCGCCTTTGGATCTCCGTGTCGCACTTTCCATCTTCAGTTAGGACACTTCCTAGGTATTTAAATTTTTGTACTTGCTTGATTCTAGTATCTCCCACATTTATTTGGCATTTTGGGTTGTAACTTTTGCTGATGACCATGCACTCAGTTTTCTTAAAGTTTATTTGTAGTCCTTTTTTGTCGCTCTCCACTGCTACCTTCTGTATGAGGTCTTGTAGTTTACTTTCCGTGTCCGCGATCAGCACTGTATCATCTGTGTACCTTATGTTGTTCAAGTTGTGTCCTCCAATAACAAATCCTGGCGTGTCATCTAGGGTCCTCAAGATATTCTCGCTGTACAGGTTGAACAAATCCGGTGAAAAGACACATTCTTGTCTTACGCCTTTTTCTATCTTTGTAAATCTACTGAGATCGTTGCCTGTCCGTATTCAGGCCGTTTGCTGCCAGTAGAGATTCTTGATTACTCTTATGTCTTTGCCGAAAATGTCGAGGCTGCCTAGCATCTCCATCAGTTCTTTGTGTCATATCTTGTCGAATGCCTTCGCATCCTGAGTTAAATGTAACATTTGATTTTTGGGTTTGAAGAAGCAGTTAATAATTTTTACAGCTGCAGAAATACATTCTAGATTTATAACTGTTTAATTATGTGGTGTTGAGTTTTCTTCTCTATATTATATATATCTATATCTATACATTATTTCAAATAAAACTTTGCAAATCACATCTGTCATATGATGATTTCTGAAGTGGGTTTACTCTGGAGAAATGATCATATGACACCACATAATTAAACAGTTATAAATCTAGAATGTATTTCTGCAGCTGTAAAAATTATTAACTGCTTCTTCAAACCCAAAAATCAAATGTTACATTTAACTCAGAATATTCAAAAAATTTTTTTCCACACAGAGAAGAAATAAGATTAGGTGAAGGGTAGGGATGTATGCAGTTCGACATTGGTGCAAAAGATATCGAAAATGCCACAAAAATAAAGAACACACACACCAAATACCACATATACAAAAAATCTTAAAGGAAAAATAATACACAAGAACAAACAAGAGAATTGATATAACCAAACACAAAATAAACACACACAGACTATAAGAACTATAAGAGGCCATATATACATGCAATAATATACGCATAATAACACAAAACTAAAAAGTAACTAATCTAAAAAAAAACACTAAAAACATAAAAGAAAAAAAAGAAAAAGTATTTATATAGTATAATATAATTACATCCATAAATAAATAGCAATCCCAAAAAATGTTAAAAGTTAAAAATAATAATCAAATATTCACAAGGAAAAAATTTTACAGATTTTATATTTTTTATTAATTAGATAAATTTTTGAAATTATCTTCTCCATTTTTATGGGTCTGGGATTTTCCCCATATTACATATATTTTATTAAAATACTTTAATCCAAATGGAAAAGTAGGAAGCTAAATCCCAAAAACCTGATCCTAATTAATATTAAAATTTTAATATTAAAAAATGATACAGGAGGAGAGCTCAATGTAATTAAAATTACAGAGCTAATATAAAATAAAATAAATCTAAAAATAGACATGATTTGCTTCCGAAATTTTTTGTGACTCAAATCTTAACCGTCTTTTTTTTATTTATTTTTTATTTCTCTTTTTTATTTTATTTTTTATTCTCTCTTTTTTTTATTCTTATTTTTATTTCCATTTTGAAATATGTACCATTGCTGAGGAGATGTGAAATCTCTCTTAGGGATTTCATGTTGAAATGTTCATTCAACAATTTTGAATATTGAAAATTTATTTTATTTTATATATATATATATATATATATATATATATATATATATATATATATATATATAGCGAGAACGGCAGACTCGCAAAGACAGAGAGGACAATCCAAAAGATTTATCCAATTAATATAAATTACTAATTAGATAAAAATAGAGAGCTCAATAGATATTATGGATAGCATTAAAAAACATTGAGAGGAAAACTCAATACAGAGTTAAATGGTTATAAATCAAGATTATTTCAACAATATAAATTTACATTGTCTCTTTCAGACTGTTGAAAAATAAATAAATTCATTCAGAATATTTAAAATAAACATTTTTTAACAGAGAAAGTGAAGGTTGTATTATTTAAACCAGAAATAAATTGAGAATAGATACCTCAGATCACACATATAACATAATATAGACAAAGGAATATATACATTAAATCATGTATACACAAAACAAATCTTATGAGAAAATATATACATACACAAACCTTTCGGAATAGACAGATGCTAAAAAAGGGGCAAAGACGGGATGTATATACACAATTATATAAAAATGTATAGAATATATCAGTCAGTTAAGTGCCATATGTGATACACATTTTGGTCGATCATGTCTCAAAAGAGACATGACTGACTTGGCAGATTATCCTGCAGTAGGCTGCTATTGCTTTCTGCGGTAGATTTGTTGCCAGCCAAAGTTATAGAAGACAATCTGTCCTATTATTTGACCCATAACTGGAGAGAAGTGACAAATTAATATCTTTCCCAAAGGTATTTGTGTGTAAATGAACATGAAAAATTCAACTGGAATTCGAACTCGGCTCCCCGATTTGTCGTTCCAAGTCAGTATCCACCGCACCATAATGCACATAGAATATATACTCATAAAAATAAAGGAGAAAGATAGGAATAGACATTCAAATCTACAGACAATAATGACTAAAACGAAAAAAGTGGGGAAGATAGGGGAAAAAAGAAAAAGGGAGACAAAAATACTCTACAGTAACTAATAATAATTTATGCAAAACAAAATTTAAAAATAAAAACTATCTTTTCAGAAACCTTTTCAAAAAATTTTCTTTAAACATTTTGTTTTCTTGAAATATCTCTTCAAAAAAGTTTTTAAATTTTCCCAAAACATTTCTTTTTTTAGAAAAAGGCCATTAAAAAATTCTACAAGAGAGAATATTATACAGGAAGTACAAATGCATAAAATAGCATATAAATACAAAAGAGCTAATGAAGTAAAAAACAAAAATGTCCCAAGTGTTCAACATTACAAAAAAAGTCATTTTAAATATAGAGAAATCAATTAAATAAAGTAAAAACTATAAATTATAAAATAAATTAACAAAATTATTAAAAAATTTAAGGATAAAAACTTTGATTCAAAATTTTTTAATGAAATTAATTTTATTAATGAAATTAATTTAATTAAAAATAATAATAATAAATAATAATGACAATAACAATAACATTAATAATAAAAAATAATAAAAATAATAATAATAAATAATAACAATAATAATAATTTAAAAAAAAAATACTAAAAATAGTAAAAATAAAAAATAATTAAATAAAATAAAAAAGATAAAAAAATAAAAAAGTAATAGAATAAGATAATAAATTAAAAATAAAATAAAGAAAAAATTATGAAGTCTGAAAGGATGAAATGCATCACATGTAAAATTTTCCAACTTTACATTAATTTAATATATAAATCCATGTGAAGGGGACCAAAGGTTTTACTATTTTAAGTACTCCAGCATTTTATTATAAACGGTTCTCAATATAATAAATATTATAGAGCTTAATATAATCATATAATTATGAAGTAATTGTACATTGCAACATGGAAATTCTGTTTCGAAATAGATTCTCTTCATCAGGCAATCATTGCCTGATGAAGAGAATCTATCTCGAAACATAGAAATTTCCATGTCGCAATGTACAATTAATTCATAATTATATGATCATATATATATATATACATATATATATATATATTAAACAGTTATACATCAGATTTAAATTAGATCTAGATTAAAGTGGTAAGCAGTTGTATTAGAAAGTTCCTAATACTTGTTTGAAGAGAAATTAACCTTAACCATATAGAGATTTTAGATATTTAAGTTGGGGGGGGATCATCTGGTTATGCTACCATTGTTTTTACCTTTTCAGTCTTCTCAGGCAATTTGTATTTGAATACAAATTACTTGATGAAGCCAAATAGTCAAAACCTTGCTAGCATAACAGCTGATCTCCCCAACTTAAATGTATATATATATATATATATATATATATATAAAATAAAACAAAAATTTTGATATTTAAATCCTTATAATTTATATATATATATATATATATATATATATATGAAGGAAGTCAAAGAACAGATTGATTAAAACCCACTGTTCATGCATTTATTTTTATAAAGAGTGCTCAATACAAAGTAGAGCTTAATATTGTAATTTTATGTTTTATAAAAGCAATATATCACTACACAAAAATTTTCAAATTCCAGAATAATACTATAGATAGATAGATAGATAGATAGATAGATAGATAGAGTTTTAGTTCAGGTTCATGCCAACTTCAAAGTTTTCATGAGGACTCCATTATGATGGCCTCACTTATCTGGGCATTTGAAATGTTTCCTAGAAATAGAAGTGACCCTCACATCAACCCAGACCACATGGCACGTGACTGTTCTAAATGGTCATTCTTCCGCAAGAATCTTAACACAGTACAAACTACTATATAGTACAACACACAGAGAATAAATATAACACCAATGAAAATGGCTAAATAACTGGTTGAGAGTTCTTGGAACAATAAAATCTATGGATAATTTTCATATTTTTAAATATCTTAAAAAGCAAATTCTTAGAATGCTGGAAAAAAACAAATAAAAGATTGAATAAATCATACTTGTTGGCTAGATTCAATGACAGATTCTTAAAAGAAAGGTTGCTACTAAAATATACATTAATATATATTCTCAGATATAATCTGTAGAGAGGAACAATATGACGAAAAGAAAGGGACAAGAGGAAAACTCTATTTAGTTTTAGCTTACAAATTTTATTGACTGATGGACTTTATGAAGGCACAAACAAAATGAATTTATTTGAAATAAAGTATCTATAAACAAATAAACAAAAACAACAATGATTTTTAATAAGCAACAACATTTTGGTTAAATAAATTTACTCTTAAGTAATTCAAGATACTTTTGAGTAATTTTGGTAAAATAATATATCTGCTAAAATGATATATTAGTGTTATTTGCATTTCTGCATAATTTATATGACAATTTATCCAACATACCCTGTATGTCTTCACTATATATAGTCTCTCAGTTAAGTGCCATATATGATACATTTCGAGACATGACTGACTGGGCAGAAGATTATCCTGCAGTAGGTTGCCATTGCTTTCTGCATCAGACTGGTTGCCAACCAAGGCTATAGAACCCAACCTGACCTGTTATTTAACCCATATCTGGAAGGAATAGACGGATTAATACCTTTCCCAAGGGTATTTGCGCATAAGTGAATGCCATAAATTCAACTAAAATTCTAACATCCTCTATATATAGTACCTACACTAATTTTATACCTTTTATATGATGTAACCCACTTAAAATTAGCTTCAAAACTAGGTCTTCAAAAGTCATATGATACACAAATATATATGGATGCTGAGGATACCATGGACTGAGCATGTGAGCAATGACAAGGTGTTGGAGAAGATGCAAATAAGAAGAAAGCATACCTAACATCAGGAAAAGACAGCTGAGGTTCCTGGGACATGTAATGAGGAAGGAGGGTCTGGAGAATCAAATACTCACAGGATGGATAAAGGGAAAGAGAGACAGGCGAAAGCAGTATGAAACATATTTGATGGGCTTGACAAATGGATGGTGAAGCAGTTTTGGAGAGATACCAAACAAAAAAAAGTGACAAAGGGACACGAGCAAGTGGAAGTCCATGATTGTCTATGTCTTTAAGGGACACAGCATAAGAAAAGCTTACAGCCTATCACGTTGATACACCGAAGTTAAGCAATGTTGATCCTGGTCAGTACTTAGATGAGTGACCGCTTGGGAATACCAGGAGCTGTAAGCGTTTATGGATAGATGTGCATTGTGGTGCGGTGGATATCGACTCAGAAAGAGAAATTGGTGAGCCGAGCTCAAATTCCAGTTGAATACCTTGCATTCACTTGAGCACTGGTACCCTTGGGAAAGATATTAATCTGTCCCTTCCCTCCAGATATGGGTTAAATAACAAGGGTAGGACTTGGGGACCCTGCCCTTAAAAACAAATCCCAATGAATCTTGCAAAACAAAAACAATAAAACAAATAAACTAAATAAAAACAAATCAAAATGATTTTCAGCATTAAATGGCCTAATGAAGGTTGATATGCTGGTTAAATAAACTAACCAACTAACAAACAGCACAAGAAGGAGATAGATGATATACGCCGGAAATTTTTCCCACCTGAATCTATTCTGCACATATACAAATCTACCATCCGCCCGTGTATTGAATATTGCTGCCATATCTGGTCGGGTGCCCCTGCTGCTCTCCTTGGGCTTCTTGCAAAATACAAAGGAGGATCTGTAATGTGGTTGATACTGACTTGGCAGACCGGCTGCAGCCGCTCTCTCACCAGCGTGATGTGGCTTCCCTGTGCCTCTTCTACAAGTACTTTCATGGCTTCTGCTCCGATGAGCTTAGATCACTGGTGCTGCATAAGCACGAATTTACACGAGATACTAGATTAGCAACTAGGTCCCACCCTTTTAAAGTTAAACAAATAAGATGTAACCGTAAATTCTACTCCAACAGCTTTTTTCTCTCGTGCTTCCCGCCTGTGGAACTCCCTTCCACAAGTCTGCTTTCCCGACAGTTACAATCTCCAGGTGTTTAAATGTAGGGTCAATAGATACCTCCTATCACACTAAATCCCAACTATTCTCACAACACTCTCATCTACCCAAATCCTTACCCGCCTATCACCCACCCTCTGTCATTTCCTATATTTAATCAGCCTTTCTCCACTCTACGTAGCCCCCTGCACAGTAGTGGCAGTGACATGCCTTGCTCGGGGTGAAATGCTTATAAAAAAAAACAAAACATAAAGTATTATTGAAATCATTGTGTATTTATGAATGCATGCAAGGAAGCATCTCAGAAGCTAACCAGAGTACTCAAAGACAGGAAAGTCTCATTGGAAACAAAGAAGAGTGCTGGATTGCAATGTGAAATATGTCCTTCTGTATGGAAGTGAATGTTGGACGATCTCACCAAGGATGAAGAAGAGGCTTGAGGCAGCAGAAATGTGGAATGCTGAGGATACCCTGGACAGAGCAACAATGAGTTGTTGGAGAGGACGCAAATAAGAAAACTCATATTTAACATTAGGAAGAGACAGCTGAGGTTCCTGGGACATGCAATGAGGAAGGAGGGCCTGGAGAATTTAATACTCACAGGACAGATAGAAGGAAAGAGAGACAGAAGTAAGCAGCATGAGACAGGCTTGAGCAAATGGAAGGTGGAGTGGGGTTCGGAAGAGATACCAAGAGAAAAAATATTGAGAGCAACAAGAGACAGAGCCAAGTAGAAGTTCATGAACACCTACGTCCTGAAGGGACATGGCACATAAAGAAGATCATGTGTAACCAGCCAACTAATTAATATGTCTACCTGCCTAATAATTTATCACAATCATCCAATCTTTCTCTAAGGTCATGACCTAGTCTTCATTACACGCTTGTGTAGCTGTTGGATTCAGTCCAGTCAACCATGTACTATAGAAATCCTAGAGCATTATTATTAATTTTTATCCTGCAGCCATCAAATATCAGCATTGGCTTCTTCTAGAAGATATCAATTCTATGATGCTCTTAACATTAGCATTGTATAATTTGTTCATGCCTATCAAGAGACAGTGAAATGGCTCCTTTCTTTATGACATTATACTCAGGCCTGAAACAGTTTGGGTAATCAACTGTTGTTAGGGTCATATGTCACTGCATCCATGATTAATAAGCTAACACTAATAATGGATATATATTTAAAATAGATATGTGTGTGTGTATTTGGGCAACAATCTCTCTTTTATGCAGGTTTCATTAAAAATGACAAAGTATTCACACTCCACCCACGTCTATTGTACAGGTGTAGAGGCTCATCCCTTGTTCCCTGTTTAGGATGTTGTTTCCGGCTTTCTCTTTTCCAAATCTTTTCACTCCCACGTAGCCCCCTGCACATCAGTGGTGTTACTGCCTTGCTCGGGGTGATATGATTAAAAAAAAAAAAAAAAAAATTATGGTTAAGATGTTTATGCAAATTTTTCATGTTTTTTTTTTAATCGTTTCACACCAAGCAAGGTGGTACCGCCATTGATGTGTAGGGGGCTACATAAGAATAAAAGTTTGGGCAGGAGGAGAGTGAACAGAAAGACAAACCAGTTACAGGGGGTGACAGAGAAAGGGTAAGAGAAGGATGGGAACACAGGTGTGAAGACAGTTGCGAAGATAGAGAGAAAGGATAAAGAACAAGATATACAGGATGATGTAGAAAGGACTAAAGTCAAGTAGATAAAAGATGGGAATTGACATTGCATTTAAATTCCTGGAGGTGTGATCTTATAATTTTTTTTTCTTTGGAGGCATAAATTATATAAAAATTGTTCAAATATTTTGTTTATCCAGTTGCTTTTGGCTATACATTTAGCCATTATTAAGAATGGATTTTTTTTACATGTAACGCAATGTATGTAATGTTATGTATGTTTGTAGAGTAGCGTGCATGTTTTATGAAACAAACATAGTAAGCACGTTGTTAGTATGTTCATAGTTGATATAACTGAGTGCTGGGTTCTTCTTTTTTATTGATAATGCCTTCATTATTTTTTTTTCTTTGTTTTGCACGTGGATGATGCTATGGTATTTGTATTGTCAACAAGTATGTTACAGATAGAGTTTGGTATGTTACTGTGTGTATTTAAATCAGATCATAAATGCTTCAATAAACAAAACATTCAGACAATTTTTAATAATTTATGTTCGCAAAAGAAAAAAATCATATATATAAACACACACACACACACACATATATATATATATATATATATATATATTGTCATCTGCAGACAGATCTGTTTTGCTGTATCACAGCTCATTAGTATGGTTAGACTCTGATTGCATTTTAACCCAAGACTGAAACCCGACCGAATTGGTGTCAGTTGGCAGTTTTACCTCTGGGCTATGGGCGTTCGGTGGAAGAAGGCAGATTTTTTAGCGCACATATATATATATATATATATATATATATATTATAAATTATGTTTTAGAACATGTACATAATTTCTTCTATATATGTCCTCTTCTCTATAATCATATGGCTGTTTCAGTGTTTGGAACCCAAATACATCATCGGAAGAAATAAAGGTTTGGAATCATTCTCTGTTTATATTTGGTTCGTTGTTGTCGTGGGGGTTCGTTGGGGTTATTGGTAATTAAGTTAATGTCTCTCGTTTTGACCGTTCAACCCTCGAAGAATCCGGTGTGTAAGTGCGAAATTGTTGATTAATGGTATTATCTGTTGGAATGTACATACTATCAGTCGGGTATATCTTCCGGTTAGAATTTCTCAGAGGAATTCGTGTTGATTGGTCATCTGTCCTCGTTCTATACTCACTCAGATATATATATATATATATATATATACAAAAACAGTTACCACTTCTTCAATTTACATGTTACTCCTCGGTAATGAATTGAATTCTCTTGGTGACAGGAATGTGCATACACTACATATATATAACATGCTAAAAATTCCCCTCTCTCATTTCATGCGCCCATGGCTTAGGGAGTAGGGGCTCTGACTGACACCAACTCAGTCGAGTTTTGATCCCTGCTAGAAGCAAGTGGATGTGTTTAGCCACACTGATGAGCTGTGATACAGCAAAACAGATATATGTTAAAATAAATCACAATTGTGTGTGTGTTTGTATATATTTTGGTGGGATGAATAAATTGTCATCTAAATTATAGAACAATTAAAATAACACGCATCTCATTTTAACAGATATATTTACTAAAATTACACAAAAATACGCCACGATATGTGTATTGTCAATGAGTATGTTACAAATACGGTTTGGTAAGTCTTTGTGTGTGTGTAAATGAGATTTAATGGAGCTCTGTTTAGAGTGACCTACATCAAGTGCCTTGAGGAGGTAGTGCTACCCTGGGTCATGTGTGTAACTGTTATCAAGAAGATAGAAGATGGCAATTGACAGTGCACTTAACCCTATGTCTGGAAACAGGACTCTGCACCACGCCACACAATCAGGAGAAGCCAGTCCTGAGAGTTAGACAATTTGTGATCACATCACCCCTTACATATGGCCCCACAATTCTCCAGCCCATGACCCCATTGATTATTATGTGTGGGGAGATTAATAAAACTCCTTGTGGCACAAAAAATGATTCACCAGCTGAAATAAGGAGATCATCCAGAAGAGATGCAGAAAATTCTGAAGTTGTCTAGAAACCATGGTTGAAGCCAATTGCAGTTTTATTGAATAAATTTACTCTTTAGTATTTCAAGATATTTTTGAGTAATTTTGTTAAATATGTCTGTTAAAATGAAATGTCATTGTTATTTCCATTTTTGCATAATCTATATATATATATATTTTTTTTTTTTATAAGCGTTTCACCCTGAGCAAGGCATGTCACTGCCACTACTGCGCAGGGAGCTACGTAGAGTGGAGAAAATCTGATTAAATATAGGAAATATCAGAATGTGGGTGATAGGCGGGTAAGGATACCGAGAATGAGGGTTGGGTAGATGAGAGTGTTGTGAGAATAGTTGGGAGTTAGTGTGATAGGAGGTGTCTATTGACCCTACATTTAAACACCTGGAGATTGTAACTGTCGGGAAAGCAGACTTGTGGAAGGGAGTTCCACAAGCGGGAAGCATGAGAAAAGAAGCTGTTGGAGTAGAATTTACGGTTACATCTTATTTGTTTAACTGTAAAAGGGTGGGACCTAGTTGCTAATCTAGTATCTCATGTAAATTCGTGCTTAGGCGGCACCAGTGATCTAAGCTCATCGGAGCAGAAGCCATGAAAGTACTTGTAGAAGAGGCACAGGGAAGCCACATCACGCCGGTGAGAGAGCGGCTGCAGCCGGTCTGCCAAGTCAGTATCAACCACGTTACAGATCCTCCTTTGTATTTTGTCAAGAAGCCCAAGGAGAGCAGCAGGGGCACCCGTATTCATCAACTCAAGTATAAACACAACCAATGTATACCTATAGACTCAAGTATAAACCTGACCAATGTTTACCTATAGACACACATATAAACCTAACCAATGTTATTTATAGTCTCAAGAATAAATCATCAATAATTACCTACCGATTCAAATATAAACCTAACCAATGTTTCCTATAATCTCAAGAATAAAACATCGATGCTTACCTATAAAGTCTAGTATAAATTTATCTATAGTCTCAAGAATAAAACATCAATACTTACCTACAGACCCAAGTATAAACCTGACCAATGTTTACTGATCGTATAATCCAGACTAATGTTACCTAGTGTTATAAAAAAATAAAGCATCGATATTTACCTATAGATGCAAGTATGAACTTGATCGATGTTTACCTATAGACTCAAGTATAAAACCAACCAATGTTACCAACAGACTTAAGTATAAATCCAACCATTGTTTACCTATAGACTCAAGTATAAACCTGACCAATGTTACCTATAATCTCAAGAATAAAAGCATCAAAGCTTACCTAGAAACTCAAGAATAGAACAGCAATGCTTACTTATAGTCTCAAGTATAAACATGAAAAATATTTACATAGAAAATCAAGCATAAGTCTACCTATAAAACCACCAAAAAGCAAAAAAATCTTAAAATTAAAAAAACTTGTCAAGTGTTTATATTTTGTAAAATCTATGATTTTCTCCGAATTTATTTATTTCCATGCCAATGTAAATACTCTTTCAATGTGACATTAAAAAATACACGAGAACAGCCAAAAATTTCACTTGTTCATATACAAGGGTAATTAAAAATAAAAAAAACAAAGCTGATGTTCTTTTCCATTCATTTACTCAAGATTTTAATGATGGCCACAAGGAGAAAGTAATATTACTGAAATAAAAGAAAAAATTCTATAGAAACAGAAACGAGAAGCACTTGATTATTTAAAAAGAAAAAATTCATAAAAGAATATAAAAATTAAAAAGTTAAAAGAAATGAGGAAAAATCATATTATATTTATAAAGTGACTAATGACTTACAGTTGTTATCAGTAACAGTCTTAATTAAAATTTGTCTGTAAGCAGATGGAGTGTGACAAAAATACTAGGAACATTTTTAATTAAAAGATAAAAGTTAGTAACAAACTGAACATTTCTTTCTCCTCTAAATAAAGAAATATCTTTAAAAGCCTGTGCAAAACTGAAAATATAAATTCAAGTTAGACTGACTTTATGTGTGTGTAAAAAAAACAGACAAATCTTTAAGGTTGTAGTTTAGATTTCTTTAATGCAGTTTGACTACTGCCCATATCTTAGGTATTCTATTTACCCTGCACCCCCGTGGAGTGAGATGTGACACAAGGTTGGTTTTTAAAGATGGGAATTCAAGTAGGGATGCTCAGGCCACTGGTAAATGTTTACCGAGACCCACATACATGCTAACTGGGTACAAAGCTTGTCTTAGCATGTCAGGACAGGTTTCAGCCTGTTTAAGCTTGGAAGTGGCCGAAATGTGGTTCTATAGAAGGATGCTATGGATATCGTTGACTGAGCATACAAGCAATGACGAGGTGTTAGAAAGAATGGCAACAAAAAGGAAATTGATGCTGAGCATCAGGAAGAGACAACTGAAGTTCCTGGGACATGCAATGAGGAAGGAGAGCCTGGAGAACCTGATACTGACTGGACAGATAGAAGGAAGGAGAGACAGAGGAAGGTAGCGGATAACATATTTGCAGGGACTGATCAGGTGGATGACGGAACGGGGGTTGCCAGGAGCAACAGGAGCAAACATACTAAGAGCCACAAGGGATAGGGAGACGTAGAGAGCCATGATCGCCTACGTCCTGAAGGGACAGGACACATAGAAGAAGAAGAAGCTTGTCTTATTGTAGTCTCATACTGCTGCCCAATGTGGGTTAAATAGCAGGACAGATTGGGTTCTATAGCTTTGGCTGGCAACCAGTCTACCATAAAAAGTAATGGCAACCTACTGAGGGAAAATCTTCTGCCCAGTCGGTATGGCACTTAAATGAGTGACCACCACTACAAGTGGTTGAGGTAAGACCATTTCTTTTAGAAAAGTAACTTGAAGGCGAAATAACTATGATTGCCTTCACCACAATGAAAATGCAATCCTCAACAACTAACAATCAGAGCATGAAAAACATCAACTGAGTCTTTCAACTTGTCTTTATATACATATATGTTTGGACACATCAAGAGATCAACCTATGATGTCAGTAAGACATGATGTAGAGGAAAAGACAGTAGGCAAAAGAGACAGAGGTCAAGCACCAAAACTCTGGCTAGACAATATTTACTTGTGGACTGAACTTTCTTTCCACTGACTTAACTTGGATGTTTTTGATCGATCCTTGTAGAGAAGGGCACTTTATGTTGATGATGATGATGATATATATATATATATATATATATATATATATATATTTTTTATAATCGTTTCATCCCAAACAAGGTGATACTGCCACTGGTGTGCAGGGGGTTACATTTACGTTGCCGGGGATGTTGAAGAAAGGATAAAAGAAAGTTGGGAATCAAAATGATAGAAAATGGCAATTGACATTGCACTTAAACTTTTGGAGACTGTAGTTATCAGGGAATCAAATATATAGAAGAAAGTTCTACAAGTGGGAAGTGTGAGAGAAGAAACTGATAGAGAAGTTGTGGTTCCATTTGACAATTTTGATGGTAAAAGAGTGGGACCTAGTTACCAATCTAGTACCACGAGTAAATTAGTTTGGTCAGGGCACCAAGGCAAGAAGCTTATTAGAGCAGAAATTGTGATAATATTTGTAGAAAAAACAGAGGAAAGCCACATTCTGCCATTGAGAGGGTGACTAAAGTTGAGCCATCATATCAGGATTGATTACATTGCTGACCCTTCTTTGGATTATATTGAGGATCCTGAAAGGAATTGCAGGCACACCAGACCAGATATGGCAATGGTATTCAATGCCCGGATGAATGGTAGATTTATAAATGTGCAATATGATTTCAGGAAAAAATCTTCTGGCCTGACAGAGTGACCCAGCAGATGTAGCTATTGACTCAGTGTAGTCATTCTATTTGAGGATGCTTGAGTGAGACCAAGGAGGTGCAGTGTGTTGGTATCTGAAAGATTTGCATCATCCATAAAGATGGAACGTAGAAAAGTTTCTCTATCATGGTTAATAGATAGCTGCTTCATTTTTAGAATTTATCACATAGTCAAGGTCTTTTCCAAGAGCAGCAGCAAGGCTTACTTTATCAGATTTCTTATTGAGATGGGAGTAAATGGTGGTGTAATCTGCATAGATGCCTACTTGTGAACTGATTATGTTAGGAAGGTCATTGATGAAGATAAGAAACAGCATAGGACCTAGGATAGAGCCTTGAGGGACTCAACTATTGAGACGGGAGTAAATGGTGGTGTAATCTGCATAGATGCCTACTTGTGAACTGATTATGTTAGGAAGGTCATTGATGAAGATAAGAAACAGCATAGGACCTAGGATAGAGCCTTGAGGGACTCAACTATTGAGACGGGAGTAAATGGTGGTGTAATCTGCATAGATGCCTACTTGTGAACTGATTATGTTAGGAAGGTCATTGATGAAAACCAGGAAAAGCTTAGGACCAAAGATAGAGCCAAAGATAGATATTCATATGAAAGGATCTGAAAGCATGCCTGTTCAAGATGACTTTCATTTCATGATTTAATAAGAAGGATTAGATTAAATCAATTATCCAGAGATACCATAGCCCTGTAGCTTGTGCAGAAGGCCAGCATATCAAACCCTGCCAAATGCTTTTGAGATATCTGGAGCAATGGGTTGAGCTTCACCGTTCTTATCTAGAGTCTGTCTTATTATTTAACCCATATCTAGAGGGAAGAGATGGATTAATACTTTTTCCAAGGGTATTTGTATATGTGAATGGAAGGAATTCAACTGGAATTTGAACTCAGCTCCCTGATTTCTTGTTCCAAGTCAATATCCACTGCACCACAACGTACGTCTTATCAATCAGTTAGATGCCATATGTGATACACGCTTGAGCAATCATGTCTCAAAAGAAACATGACTGACTTGGCAGAAGATTATCCCACAGTAGGTTGCCATTACTTTCTGTGGCAGACTGGTTGCTAGCCAAGGCTATAGAACACAATCTGTCCTGTGGATTAACCCATAACTGGAGAGAAGAAACAGATAAATACCTTTCCCAAGGGTATTTGTGTGTAAGTAAATGCAAGGAATACAACTGGAATTCGAATTTGGCTCTCCAATTTCTTGTTCTGGGTTGATATCCACTGCACCACAATGCACATCCTATCTTACATATTTATAAATCTACTATTTGCCTATGCTTAGAATATTGTTGTCACATATGGTCTGGTGCCCCTGCTATTTACTTTGAGCTCCTTGGTAAGATCCAAAAAAGAATCAGCAATGTTATTAGTCCTGATCTAGCAGCTTGACATTAGTCCCTTATCCACTGCCATAAGATTGCCTTTCGTACAGAAAGGCAATCTTATGGCAGTGGATATATTTTTATAAATACTTTCATGGTAATTGTTTGTGTGAGCTCTTCACTATGGTATCTAGATTTTATGAATTTAAGAAGAGTACAAAACTGGCATTGAGATTTCATTGATTTACAGTTAAGCTGGCTAGATGATGCTGTAAGTTCTATGTTAACAGTTTCTTCTCCTGCACTTCTCATCTATAGAAGTCCTGGGTATGATGGTAAACTGCATCCGGCAGTAAGGTCTCCGATTCTGAGGTTATGAGGAGCATGGAATCACTTCTTAATTGCTGTTGTATCCAAGGTCCAACCTGACCCAGAGTGGTAGCAACTGCTAGGGTCCCAGCTATGGGCAAATAGTTAACCCCTAAACTGGGATCAAAACACTATGAAAGTATAAAAATAGACTTTTATAGAAATATATACATAAAATAAATTTTTAAGAAAAAATATTATCAACAATACTTTTTTGAAGAAAATAAGTTATTGCCATAATACATTTTTGAAGGAAAAAAATTACTACCAGCAATACATTCTTCAGTTTTGTAAAAAAAAGTTAAAAAATTTTCATCAAAATCTGATTAAATCAATCGTTGCACTATAACTGAACACTAAAAAAAGATATCTTAAAACCCCACCTTTTGGTTGATATGCCATTAAACAAAACTCAAACTCAAACTCTCACCTGTGGAACTCCCTTCCAGCTCTATGCTTTCCAGACAACTTTAACCTAAAATTTTTTTTAAAAATTTACACCATGTAACCCACTTCTGTCCAAATGGCTTTACTGCCTTGTGTAGATGATACTGATTTGAAAAAAAAAAGTTTGCCTCACAACAACTTGAACGCTCAGAATAAACAGCATGTATCCAAAAAGAAGAAACATTCACAACAGTTAGACGCTCTCAAGCCTTAGAAGATGCTCCTTGTCATTTAATGACAAAATTTAATTTTGTTGAGAGTTTTGAAGCAATAAAAATATTTGATATGGTACCTAGACTCTTTGAATTTAAGTGCAGTACAAGACTAATTACTAGGTCTCATCAATTTACAGTTGGGTTAGCTCGATGTAACTGCAAATTCTATGCTATCTCCAATTGGGGTGAAATCAGGTGAATGTGTTGGCTGATCAATTGCACCTCTTTGGCCAGTCCATTTCATCAAGATACTCATGCAAAAATAGCATAGTTATAATAAACACCATTGTAATAATATAACCAATCAGTCAGTTAAGTGCCATACATGAAACACGCTTGGGTGATCATGTCTCAAAAGAGACATGGCTGACTGGGCAGAAGATTATCCCACAGTAGGTTGCCATTACTTTCTGTGGAAGACTGGTTGCCAGCCAAGGCTATAGAACCCAATCTGTCCTGTAATTTATCCCATAACTGGAAGGAGGAGACAGATTAATACCTTTCCCAAGGATATTTGCGCGTAAGTGAATGCAATGAATTCAACTGGAATTCGAACTCGGCTCCCCGATTTCTCATTCTGAGCTGATAACAACTGCACCACAATGCACATCCAATACATAAGCCTATTTCAACTACTGTCCATCTACTTTTGGAACATCTTATATAGTTATGTGAATTAACATATACACATATGAGAGTACATACATGTATAATATTAGATGCTCAATGTATATATGAGAGTACATACATGTATATATTCAGATGCTCAATGTATCTCAATAAAACAGTGCTCAATGTAGTATGAACAGAGCTATTTTATATATATTAATAAATATATAGTACTGTACAAAAGTATTAGAACAAGAACTATTTTATCTTTTATGAGGCATCAATATGAAGTTTAAAATCATCCCCATCCAAACACTATTGCACACTACCGCTAATGTGCAAAAGTATTAGGACAGGTGATTTTCCTAAAAACCTCACCGAAATTCAAATACAGGGTGAAAAGCCAAACATTTGTAAGAATCATTTAACTAAAAAGGAAGAGGAAGGAAAGGTTTGGAATTTGAATTGGCCCCCACAAAACCCTGATCTCAATCTTATTGAATGTCTATGGGATATTTTCGATAAAAAAATCTAATGTTACTTCTCAAGACACACTTTGGGAACAAATACAAGCTGCTTGGCAGGAGATACCATTAGATACATTTAAGAAGCTTGTGATGTCAATGCCTGACAGAATGAAGGCTGTGATCAAAGCAAAAGGCAGTTATACTAAATATTAAATTTATTTTGTAACAAGTATTTTTTCTTGTTAAAACATTTGTTGAGTAAATCAAATAAAATTACTCTAATTAAATTATTTTCTGTCAATATGCCTCATTAAAGATAAAATAGTTCTTGTCCTAATACTTTTGCACAGTACTGTACAGATTTTCCTACTTTGATGGCACATTTTGGAATTTCATGCATTATACAATCAGCAGGCGCATATATATATATATACTAACAGTGTAGCCCGGTGTTGCTTGGGTGTAATGAAAGCTTTAAAACTAATCCATGGTCCTGGAGCTCAGACTCTTTGGATGTTGGCACGAAAGACTAAAAAGCAATAGTTGTTTTCCAGTTAAAGCAAAACTGTAGACTGAAAGAAAAATGAATGGATGTAAGTCAAATTTTGATTTCCTGGTATCAATATAAAATGAGTTTTTTTGCCGTAAACTGAATTTTGAAGGCTAAATAAGTCCTCTGAGTAAATGGTATTATGGCTGAGATTAAGAACTACAATTATACCTACTTAGAGCCAAACCCAAAGCAAAAACTAAAATAAAAGGGCTGAAAAACTGATTTTGATCAGACCTGGTAGGATATCGAGGTATCGATTTCCAATATCGGAGTCAAATAAGTCATCCAAGGATAGAACTGCAACCTTGAAAATTCTGAATATCGTTTCTTATGTCATTGTCTATGAGTGTATCAAATTTGAATAAAGTTGGACCACTCCTTCTATAACCCGATTTTTTCAATTATTGATTTTCGATATTTATCAGGGGTACCTCAACACAAAACCTAGCTAAGAACACTTGTAGACGCTTATAGTACAACCGCGTAAATTTTCAAGAAAATCAGTTCAGCCATTTTGGAGTCTATAGGTAACGGACACACACACACACACACACACACACAGAGACAAAGTTCCATTTATAAATAAGTTTAGATTTAGATGTGTCTATATTTTTAGAAGACATGTTGAAAGATGGAAGCTTAGTATATCCTGTCCAGAGTAGCATCCTGTCCAGCACCTCCTCTTAACTTATCTATACCTGTCTATACTTCTAAGATGAGGTAGTATTTGCATTATCTACATTATTTAGACTGTTGTCCTCATCTATTATTGCCATGTTCAAAATTTTGACTGTTGTACGCACCAGCCTTTATCAAATGATAATTTAGAATAAATGGTGAAAATATTTATTTAGAAAATACAAGATGAATTCATGGTTATTTAGAAAATTAAGGGTTGATGGTTGGAGAATATGCTTGTAGGTGGGTCAATATTGTTCAATCAAAAGAAGAAAAGTATTTTATGAAACATGAAAAATTTTATATTTTAATATAATGCTTTTATAAACCATTGCAATAATAAAATTACAATATTAAGCTCTACTTTCTATTGAGCACACTTTATAAAAGTAAATGCATGAACAGTCAGTTTTAATCTACCTGTTCTTTCACTTCTTTATAATATATATATATATATTTTAACATGCAATGTGTGTTAGCATGTGCAATATCCTGTTTTCATCAGACGCCGACCGGGGGTAATATCACGGTTTTGGTGGCTATGTCAGGACTGCCACCCCTGGCACCACCAGCAGTGTTGCAACCAGCAGGGTATGAAGATAACTTTGTTGATTGTCCCTCTTTGTACATTCTCGTAATGAAGTAAATAAAATGCTTGTTCCTCTTTGCAGTTTGTACCGGCAATGAAATTTCCTGAACTGGCTTTCTGTTATTAATGTACTCATGGAGTAAAAAAAAGCAACAAAAGAAAAAAACATTATAGACGAACATGCAAATATCTCACTTGCGCATGTTAGATTATGTTGTTGGCAGGAGATACCATTGTTGACAATAAAAATTATGGACAATTTATACATTTCCTAACTCCTACAAAACAGAAAAATGTTAGAATGTTCAAAAAACTCAATAAAAAATTTATGTAAATAAATTTAGAATGGACACTCATTTTTTAAAAAATAAAAAATACAGTCAAAACATGAGGAAAAAACATAAACATCATTAAAATTGGCTATATAAGTGGATGAAAGTGATTGGGATGATAAAAAACTATGGACAATTTTCATATTCCTTATCATCAACCAAAGAAAATGTCAGGATCATGAAAAAACTAACAAAATTATTTAAATCTTCTTTGTCAGCCATATTTAATAAAAGACATTTGAAAGAAAGATTGCTGTCCACATATTTCAGAAGATGCTCTGTGGTTTCTCGTTTTTTCATATTTTTAAACAGTATACTCATTATCATTTACTGCCTGAATATTCAAGAAATCTTATTTAACAAAAATATGCACTCTCCAGCAGGATTTGAACCTGTATTCCTCTTGGCAGGAGAAACTGTCATTGGATCTGACGTACTTATTTTGACTCAGCCATGAAGGACACTACCAATCAAACATGAACAGTGACTTTAAGCAGATGCAAACAATGCAATTTCTAAAGTAATTATTTTTTTATTTATTAATATGAAAGATTTTTTTTGCCATAAACACTACATACATATATATATGTATATGTATATTTCTATATAAGTGTATATATATATTAAAGTTTTGTAATTTGCTTGAAGCATTGTGCATATGAGGTGTATGGTTAGGTCTTGAAGGCTGTCACAATGCGTTTAGTAAAATAAAGGAAGATAAAGTTTTTGGGTATCATCTATTTATTATTCATTAATATTTCGAGATCAAAATCTCATCTTCAGAATGGCAGAGGAGCGTGTGTCTGTCCAAGTGAGTCCGTGCATTTCAAAGAATGGTCATTCCTAGCTGCTGCTGCTGTCATTAACTGTAGCTGTGTTTGTGTGTGTGTGTGTATGTGTGTGTGGCAACAAGTAATAAAAACATTAGATGTTTATTATGAATGTAAGTATATGCAAGTGAAAATAATCCATGTCAAGTTTATTTAAACTGTAGATGAATTAAGTGTGTGTATATCTTGGTATGAGTGAATAACGGTGACGAAAGACATTTATCTTCAAAATATGTAGCAAGTATTGCATACACGTATCAAGTGATAGAACGATTTTCTTTTTTAAATACAATGAGAGAAATATATAAATATGTAATATTGTGAGGAAAACTCAACACATAATATAATTCTCTTCAATATTTTTTAATGCTCTGGATAATATCCATCCAGGTCTCTATCTCTACTTTTATCTAATTAATAATTTGTATTAATTAGATAAAATCTTTTGAATTATCCCCTCTGCCTTTGAGGGTTTGCCATTCTCTCATATATATATATATATATATATATGCCATTCTCTCATATATATATATATATATATATATATATATATATATATGTAAAAAATGATACCAAGATATTTGAGAGGATTATTAGCTGTTTTCTCACAAGTTATCCCCCTCCCCACCTGATTGATTGTGACAGGAGAGAATATATATATATATATATATATATACACAACTAAATACACAATAGTCTTTATTATAATAGAGAGGATATATATATATTCTTCATTACTCAATGACATAATTACTGAAAAAATAAATAACAAGGCACTGTTAAAGAGCAAACATGTGGCAAGAGCTTTCATAACTGATAGTAACTTTTAATAACTGGTTGCATCTGACAGCAAGGCTTCTGATTAGGAGGTTGTGAGGAGCATGGAACCACCATTTAATTGCTGTTGTTTTCAGGTCCACCCTGACCCAGAGTGGTAGCACCTGTTAGAGTCCCAGCTATGGGCAAATAGTTAACCCCTAAACTGGGATCAAAGCACTATGAAAGTATAAAAAATACTCATTTATAAAAATATATACATAAAAATTGACTTTTTGAAAGAAAAACTATTATTCTCATCAAAACATTTTTGAATGCAAACCTAGAAGACATTTTCAGTTTTCTAACATGAAAAAGAATATAAAAACAACAAAAAATTTCCATTCAGATCTGACTAAATCCACCTTCTCACTATAACCAAACATTAAAAACAATACTTTAAAACCTGACCTTTTTGGCATTAAATAACCTACAGCAGTTGATATGCTGTTAAACAAAACTCAAACCCCCAAATTATTAACTGGCAGTAAAGAGAATGAACTTTATTTTTTTTTTATCATCTCCCACCAAGCAAGGAATTCTACTGCCACTGTTACACAGGGGTTACATCAGGGAAAGTGATGAGAAAGAGGGGTTAGTTATAGGAAATGTCAGGAGGAGGGTAAAGACGGATGAGGATACTGAGGATGTGGGGGAAGTAGATGGAAAAAGAGCTTGTGAGAATGGATGCGAGTTAGTGTGATAGGAGATGACTATTGACCTTACATTTAAATTCCTGGAGATTGTAGCTGTCGAGGAAGCAAGTATATGGAAGGGAATTTCACAGGTGGGAAGTGTGTGAAAAAAAGCTATTAGAGTAGAAATTGTTGTTACATTTTATCAGTTTCACTGTAAAAGGGTTGGACTTAGTTGCTAATCTAGTAGCTCATGTAAATTCATACCTAGGAGGCACCAGTGATCAAGTTCATTGGAGCAGAAGCCATGAAAGTATTTATAGAAGAGGCACAGGGAAACCACATCACGCCAGTGAGAGAGCAACTGCAGCCAAGCTGCTAAGTCGGTATTGATCACATTGCATATTCTCCATTGGATTTTGTCAAGAACCCCGAGGTGAATAGCAGGGGCACCCGACCAGATGTGGCAGTAGTATTCAATACACGGGCAGATGGTAGATTTATATTTGTGTAGGATGAACTGAGACGGAAAACACTTGCTGGCCCTGCACAGTGAACCAACTTTCTTGGCAGTGGATTTAGCAATAGATTTGATACAGTCATTCCACTTAAGGTCCGCTTAGAGTGTGAGGCCAAGGAGACGTAGTGTTTTACTCTCAGGGAGGCCAGCATGTTCCATACTAATGGTGGATAAGAGCGGTAAGAGTGATTGTCGCTGATGGTAAATAGATAGCAACTTTGTTTTGGAAGCATTAAAATTTACAAGCCATTTCTTTCCTCAGTCCATCATGGATTGGAGGTCCTTCTCAAGCTCGGCAGTGAGGTTTGCTTTGTTAACCTCAGCAGATTTTTGATTGAGGCGAGAGTAAACGGTGGTGTCGTCGGCATATATACCTACTTGGGATCTTATAACATTGGGGAGATTGTTAATGTAGATCAGAAAAAGCGTAGGACCTAGAACAGAGCCTTGAGGGACACCCGTGTTTGTATGGTAATTTTGGAATGCATGTCCGTTTAATACTACCTTCATTGTATGATTAAAGAGGAATGACTGGATTAGGTCAAACAATGGTCCAATTATACCATAGCTTCACAGCTTGCGTAGAAAGCCAGCATGGCAGACCTTGTCAAACACTTTGGAAATATCTAGGGCAATGGTTCAAGCTTCGCCATTGTTGTCAAGGGCCTGGTAGATATACTCTGTGATGGTCGTTAGCATATCAGCAGTAGACCTGGTGAAGCGGAAACCATACTGTTTGTCCAAAAGGTGTCTGTGGCCTGTGAGATGCTGAACCATCTTGGCATTGATAATGGTTTCGAACACTTTGCCAAAGATTGGTAGGAGGCTGATAGGGCGGTAATTAGCGGGGTCCGAGGGTTCGCCAGTATTCTTAAATATAGGAACTACAGAGGGAGACTTCCAACATGCAGGAAAGCAGGAAGCAGATAGGCAGTAGTTGTAGAGCTTGAGAGCACAGAGGAGAGTTCAGGGGCACATTTCTTCAAGACTATGATTGGGATTCCATCCCCTTCGCTTGCTTTATGACGATCAAGCTTAGAGATTATGCTAGAGACCAGCTAGTGGGTAATGTGGATGTCATTCAGTTGGGCCTCAGTTCTAGGTAGGAAGTCGGGTATAGATACTCCAGATAAATCCAGTCTGGAATTGGTGGAGAATCTGCAAGCAAAGCATTCAGCCTTGTCCACAGAAGAGGTGAGGACCTCAAATTCATTGATTAGAATTGAGGTTTTACTATTATTAAGCACACTTTTGCAGAGCCGCCTGTCAAGAATGTCTCATTTTTGTCTCTCTCTGCATGACCATGACATTTATATATTTCCAGGCATTGAAAACTTTTACGATGTCTGGTTGGGTATTCCTGCAATTTATCTTAGGGTTCTCAAAAAATCCAAAAGATCTGCAATGTCATCGATCCTGAGTTATCAGCCTGACTTCAGTCACTTTCTCAGTAATGGGATGTGGCTTCTCTCTGTCTTTTCTACAAGTATTTTCACAGCTTCTGCTCTGATGAACTTCTTTCTATCCTAACCATATGAATTTACTCATGCTACTAGATTGGCATATAGGTCCCACCTATTTATCATCAAAATAGTCAAAAGTAACTGCCACGTATGCTCTAACAGTTTCTTTTTTTGTACTTCTTGCCTGTGGAGCTTCTTTCCATATACTTGCTTCCCTGATTAGCTATGAAAAAGTTTAAATTCAACATCAGTTATCTTCTACTTCCTTAAATCCCATCCATCTCTCTAAATCCCATCTGCCTTTTCTCCACTTTACCCTGTTCTTTCTCTCAGTATAAGCCCATGTACACCAGTAGTGGTCCTGTCTTTCTTGTGGTGAAATGATTATAAAAATATATGATACATGCTTGAATGATCACATCTCTTTCGATCCATGACTGACTAGGCAGAAAATTTTCTCACAGCAAGTTGCCATTTCTTTCTGTAGTAGACTGGTTGCCAAGCCTATAGAACCCAATCTTTCCTGCTATTCAATCCATAGCTAGAAGGAGAAGAGATGGATTCATAGTATTTCCAGGTGTATTTGCGCATAAGTAAATGAAACAAATTCAATTGTAATTTGAACTCAGCTCTGTGATTTCTTAGTCCAAGACATTATCCATTACTCTATCATGCATCTGCCACATATATAATATATTGTTATTATTTCTCATTGGAAATTAATAGGCTCAGCATGTACTCCCAATAGTTTGAGTGATAAATGTAATCTGAGCTTAGTAGAAAATATTAGGATATTAAAAACAAAGCTGTTATCAACTAACCACCATAGACAATCGCATCTACCTCCCATTAGCATGGGACAGGCTAGCCTCCCAGAGAGTAAAATACTACGCCTCCTTGGCCTTACACTCTCGGTGGACCTCAAGTGGAATGACTATATTGAATCCATTGCCAAATCTGCTGCTATGAAAGTGGGCTCCCTGTGCAGGGCCCGGAAATTTTTCCCACCTGAAACTATTCTGCACATATACAAATCTACCATCCGCCCGTGTATTGAATATTGCTGCCATATCTGGTCGGGTGCCCCTGCTGCTCTCCTTGGGCTTCTTGACAAAATACAAAGGAGGATCTGTAACGTGGTTGATACTGACTTGGCAGACCGGCTGCAGCCGCTCTCACACCGGCGTGATGTAGCTTCCCTGTGCCTCTTCTACAAGTACTTTCATGGCTTCTGCTCCGATGAGCTTAGATCACTGGTGCCGCCTAAGCACAAATTTACACGAGATACTAGATTAGCAACTAGGTCCCACCCTTTTACAGTTAAACAAATAAGATGTAACCGTAAATTCTACTCCAACAGCTTCTTTTCTCGCGCTTCCCGCCTGTGGAACTCCCTTCCACAAGTCTGCTTTCCCGACAGTTACAATCTCCAGGTGTTTAAATGTAGGGTCAATAGACACCTCCTATCACACTAACTCCCAACTATTCTCACAACACTCTCATCTACCCAACCCTCATTCTCGGTATCCTCACCCGCCTATCACCCACCCTCTGTTATTTCCTATATTTAATCAGCCTTTCTCCACTCTACGTAGCCCCCTGCACAGTAGTGGCAGTGACATGCCTTGCTCGGGGTGAAACGCTTATAAAAAAAAAATAAAAAAAAATAATGAAAATTTACTTCTTATTCAACATCATGTGTTCATTAGCAAGTGTTGTCATAGAAGAAGATTTAAACTCCCTTAATTAAGTATTTACTATTTCTTACCTTTCAATTTAATCATTATATTAATTTTTAGCTTAACTGTATTGATATCAATTAGAATTTAATTTTATACAGGTGATACACTTACTCCTATGAGCTACCATTGATTTCTCAGGCAAGCTAATTTCCCTCCACTCCTATTCTTCCTCTTTCCTCTTATTGGCCTCTTCCTTTCCTTACCAACCTTCCTTTTCTTAACTAACCTTTATATCTGGTCACACTAGAATTTATTCATTTTTCGTCCTGTTGGGATTGAATAAAATGTGTTCTAAGAACCTGTAGAAATGGCTATTTCACAAAAATAAAATATTGAATTTACATATGAAAATATATATATCTATATATTTATTTATTTATCTGTAATTTCAGATAAAATTAATACAGAAAATAGCCATCTTCAACATGTCAATTTAAGACATGCATTGTCAACCCCATTTAAACAAAGAATGAGGGAAAATTCTACTTTTGGAAGGGGTTGGAGAATATTAGCTTCTATAGAGTTAAGCTAGAGGAATCTTAGTAGTAATTTCTTCTGTGGTAGTGGATGGTATGTGACTTGATCATTGGGTTAGTAGTGGTAGGAAGTGTTTGGCCAAATTTTTAAAAAAATCCTTATTGTGACTAAATGGAAGAATGAGATAAATATTTACTGCAATCTATATTTATTTCTATGACAACACATACTAATGATATATATATAATGACTGATTTTAATCGGCAACACAATAATCCTCATTCATACAGTCAGTTTAGTGCCATGCGCGATACACGCTTTGGGCGATCATGTCTTGACTGACTGGGCAGAAGATTATCCCGCAGTAGGTTGCCATTGCTTTCTGCGGTAGACCGGTTGCCGACCAAGGCTATAGAACCCAATCCATCCTATTATTTAACCCATAACTGGAGGGAAGAGTTGGATTAATACCTTTCCCAAGGGTATTTGCGCGTAAGTGAATGCAAGGAATTCAACTGGAATTCGAACTCGGTTCCCCGATTTCTCATTCCGAGCCGATATCCACTGCGCCACAACGCACATCCCCTCATTCATACACACAGTAAAAAGAACCTTCAGATATTGGAGGTCATCTACATTAAATCCAAACAGCCCACACTTAATAAAATCATGTTTAAATCTGGTCATAACACATTACATTACATTTAAATATATGGTTCTGTCATCATTTCAAGCTCTCACACGGTGTGACGTCATAGAACCGCATTACAAATTTACAAACTGCGTTTGCTATTTTTGGTAACTGTTATCATTGCCGAGCAAAGTTTTATGTCAACAGAAGATAAAATCGTCGCTGATGGTGGATGTTTTTATATTAACATCCATGTAACCTCTCTGAAGATGGCTCATGTGAGCTGAAAGCTTTGAACCAACTTCATAAAGGATTATCCAAATGTTGGACAATTTTGTCTTTATTTTCAACTGAAATTAAAACCAAAATACGATGTTTAGAATGGTTCATGATTAAACATAATAGACATTCATTGTCTCTTATATTTAACAGTATATATATATATATATATATATTAATAATAAAGATACATTATATATATGACAGAGGCATGGTGGAATAATGCATAGTGACTTGGACTGAGGAATTACGTTTACTTACATGCTAGTACCCTTGGGAAAGGCATGAATCTATCTCCTCTTCCCAAAGCTATTAGTAAAAAGCAGGATAGACTGAATTCAGACTTGCCTGGAGAGAGTTGGGCTCTGCCAGGCTGTCCTGCCAAAAGAAACACTACTTCTACTGCAGCTGTAGTACTTGTAATGCCCCCAACACTCTGGGATATGTATGTATCTAAACTTATTTATAAATGGAACTTTGTCTGTGTGTGTGTGTGTGTTACCTATAGACTCCAAAATGGCTGAACCGATTTTCTTGAAAATTTACACAGTTGTACTATAAGCATCTGCGAGTGTTCTTAGCTAGGTTTTGTGTTGAGGTACACCTGATAAATATCGAAAATCGATAATCCAAAAAATCGGGTTATAGAAGGAGTGGTCCGATTTTAATCAAATTTTATACACTCATAGACAAAGACATAAAAAACGATATTCAGAAGTTTCAAAGTTGCAGTTCTTACAATAGTGCAGAAAATTTGATATCGATATCAGGAAATCAAAATTTGACTTTCATTCATTCATTTTTCTTTCAGTCTATAGTTTTGCTTTAACTGGAAACAACTATTGCTTTTTAGTCTTTTGTACCAACGTCCAAAGAGTCTGAGCTCCAGGACCATGGATTAGTTTTAAAGATTTCATTACACCCGGGCTATACTGCAATTGTTTATATAAATATGTATGTATATATTGATAATAAAGATGTATTATATATGTGTTTATGTGTGGGTTCGTATGCGTGAGTGTGGGTCTGTTTTCAAGATCAAATACTGATAAAATATTGATTGGGATCCAACATCAAGATTCTTAAAGAATCTAACTTATATCTATCTAATACAGAATATGCATATAACAAACAACCACAGATTAAAAGAATACCACTCCACTGCTCTGACTGATTATACATAAGCGAAAACATTAGAACTCCTACTAGACAGACTTAGATACACAATTATGAATGCACATTACCAACTGATGCCTGTTTAAAAATGCTAGAATTTTTAAAACTTACATACATATAGAATTATCTGCAATTTTAATACACAAGATATACTACCAGCCATAATTATTAAGCCACCTCAGTTTTTTAAAAGAAATGATGTATTTCACACTATTTTTAAATAGATAATTCTAAACGGATGTGCGTTGTGGTGCAGTGTATATAGACTCGGAACAACAAATCGGGGAACCGAGTTCAAATTCCAGTTGAATTCCTTCCATTCCCTTACACACAAATACCCTTGGGAAAGGTATTAATCCATCTCTTCCCTCCAGTTATGGGTCAAATAATAGGACAGCTTGGGTTCTATAGCCTTGGTTGGCAACCAGTCTACCGCAGAAAGCAATGGCAACCTACTGCGAGATAATCTTCTGCCCAGTCAGTCATGACTCTTTCGAGACATGATCGCCCAAGCGTGTATCACGTATGGCACTCAATTGAATGAATTCTAAATGAAAACAGAATGGTTCTTTTGTTATTATTACTTTGCAAAAATTTTACAAGGCAAGGAAGCAAAGATGAACTCATCCAAATCATCCTAAATTTTTTTTCATCCTTTCATTGATGAAACTGCAATGTTGGTAATTATTAAATATTTATAAATTCATTTGATGCACATGTTAAACCAATGAGAATCAATCCCCAAAAAATTGAAAATTTTGGTCTGTTTTCTCTCAATCTCTGACAAAGCTTTAACAAAAATGAAATATGTACGGATTGATAAATGTTTCCTATTTGCTTTTCATATTATTTTCTTGCTGGATGACAATCTTTTTCATCAAATAGATTGAAAAAAAATGCCATGAGGAGTGAGGATATCACAGTGGTACTTTCATGAAACTTCAAAGTCGGCATGACGCTGCTCAGTTAAGTGACAAAATTTCCCACATTAATCCTATATAAAGCATTTGATCTTGAACACGAACACGAACACACACACACACACACACACACACACACACACACACACACACACACACACATCATGTTCAGTTGTGAAGATACTTAGGGACAAGATGTTTTTTTAATGGTTTACAGATAAAAAGATATTTTGGCAAGCAGGTTTTTTGTCATAAAGTCCTTGATATCAAGATAGAGCATTAATAGAATTAACGTAAAGGAATTAGTCACTTAACTGAGCAGAGTCATAGTGACTTCAAATTTTTGTGAAGCCATCATTATGATCTTCTCACTCCTCATAATGGTACCTTCACTTCAACGTCAGCATGACTTTGGTCAGTTAAGTGACAAAGTTTTCCACATTAATCCCATATAATTAATAATATATATATATATATATTTATGCTCTCACACCCTGATTGAGTACTATGGAAGAATGGTAGATTTTTAAAAACAATAGTTACTCTGGCATCTATGCATCGTTCATTCAGCAATGAATTAGAACACTCTCAGCTATTGGGTATGTATAATGATAATATACACGCTAAAAAGTCTACCTCCTTCTACCGAGCGCTCATAGCTCAGAGGTAGAATCGCCAACTGACGCCAATTCGGTCGGGTTTCAATCCTGGGTTAAAAGCAATTGGGGTCTAACCATACTGATGAGCTGTAATACAGTGAAACAGATCTGTCTGCAGATGACTATATATATATATATATATTAATAAATATACATATTATTCTGCTTTGCAACTCGGAGTTTCATGCATTTTTCAGCAATCATTGGGTGCTTATTTACCTACTTATCTCTCTCTCTCTATCTCTCTATCTCTCTCTCTCTACATATATATATATATATATATATATATATGAAATGATTTGTTTGAATATTATTTTTGATCAGTACTTGTATTTAAGTAGATATAATCAAACAGTATTATATATATATTTCTACTGGCTTGATTATTTACGATAAATTTTTTCGTTGAAAAAATGTGTGTTATTCGGCAGGATTCGAACCTGTGACCCCTATCCACATAGGGGAAGCCACCATGTGATCTGGCATGTCTTAGACCTCTCAACCATGAATGACGATCAGTCTAAACAAAGTCAAATTAAGCCTATAACAAAATTTTTGAATTCATCGTAATAACCTTCTCTGATTTGACATGTTATGGAAATTAACAAAGATTAACAAAACTGGTTATAAACAACCGACAATTTATAATACTGTTTGATTATAAACAGAATATCTACTTAAATACAAGTATCAATCAAAATAATGATCAAATGAATCATTTCAAATTGTCGGTTGCTTATAACAGGTTTTATTAATCATCGATAATATATATATATATATATATATAGTAGTTACCAAAAATAACAAACGTTGCCTCAATACACTAAATATATATATATATATATATATATATATATATATATTTAGTGTATTGAGGCAACGTTTGTTATTTTGAATAACAAACGTTGCCTCAATACACTAAATATATATATATATATATATATATATATATATATTTAGTGTATTGAGGCAACGTTTGTTATTTTTGGTAACTACTGCCGTTGTCTAACAGAATTTTATGTCAGCACAAAATAAAATCGTCGGTGATGGTGGATGTTATTGTGTTACTGTCTTGGTGACCTCTCTGAAGATGGCTTATGTGAGCCGAAAGCTAAGAAACAAATTAATAAAAATTTATCCAAATGTTGGAGAATTTTTGTCTTTATTTTCAACTGAAATTAAAGCCAAAATACGATGTTTAGAATAGCTCATGATTAAACATAATAGACATTTATTGCCTCTTATATTTAACAGTATATATATATATATATATAATTGTATTCACACATATAGATATAAATGTGAAGATTATCTTCTAGCTAAGGGTACTTCTAAAATCTACTCTCAGCAAAAGGCAAAAATACCAATTCTAGTCCTACTTAAAATATAAAAGAGCATAAACTTTTCCTTTTCCTGATATAGCTAAAACTTAGGTTTATCTTTTTTATTTGTTTATATCTTAAACTTTTCTGCTAAAACCGAGTGCCTTGACATTATCTATAGCCTATCCCAAAGCATGTAATCCCTTTTACTGGCACATTTCACTCTCACTGAACTTTTACCTTCATTTGCCTCGATGGCACTTCATCGTGATGCAATCCCATGATGCCTTATCTTTATTGCAGTCTGTTCATCATTGTTTTGCTTGCTACTCCAGCCTTGAGCACAAGTAATTCATCTGACAAAGCTCTCTTGTGTCCCTTCTACGACTACAGTTTGAGTTGGCCATAAAATGATCGGCAAAATTCTTTTGGAAAATTTTTTTTTCTTACGTTCAATCTTTCAGAGTTCATGGCTTTCAATCGTAAATGTTAATGGTCTCTCTAGCTGCAGTCCAAACAGAAGAAGATAGGATCTGATAAAAGAGGGAGAAAGAAAGAGAGATAAAAAGCCATGGTTGGCATACTCATCCTTAAAATATTGTTGGGAAAGTCTCCAATGCTTGCCAACAGACTGCAAAAAGCAATGCATTAGCTGAAAAATAAGCTTTTTTCTTTAAATCGTTCAATTATATAAAACAGATTTAAAACAGTTATTGTCCAATTAGAAAAATGTTCTTTTTAGGCATAAAAATATCAAGAGTAACTGGAATTATCTCCAAAGGATCAAACCAAAGGTCAAATAGAAAGTCATCTCCAAAACAAGTTCCTACTTCCAAGAAAATCATGGCACCATTAAAAGACAAGAGTTAAAGAAAAGTGTTCCATAACATGGATATACATTGTGGTGCAATTGAGAAATTGGAGATCCGAGTTTGAATTTCACTCAAATTTGTTTCATTAATCAATCTCATATCCCCCAAGCTATAGATTAAATAGCAGGACAGATTGGGTTCTATAGCAATGTTTGGTAACCAGTCTACCACAAAAAGAAATGCCAACCAGAAAATCTTCTGCCTAGTCAAGATCAAAAGAGATATGATCTCCCAAGCATGTATCACATATGGTACTTAACTGACTATTATCTCACCTGAAGGATACAGGTGTTTGTATAGGGTCAACACCTCTACCTGTCAAAATGACAAGTAACAACCCACTAATGATGGTAATGGATCATTAATAATTTTTAATTCAATATCATATCCCAAACAGAAAATAGTACCTGTTTATATTTTTTACATAAGGTATTGTAACTATTCACATTATTTAAATTATTCAGACTGTTGTCCTCATCTTTATTGCCATATTCACAATGTTTTGGCCACTCTATGATCTGGCCTTCTTGAAGATCTGTCTATATTTCTGAGATGCGGTATTGTAACTATTTACACTATTTATATTGTTCTCACTGTTCTCCTCAATTTTGTTGCCATATTCACAACATTTTGGCCATTATATGCTCTGTCCTTTTTCAGGATCTGTCTATATTTTTTAGGAGATATCCTGAAAGATGGAGGCTTAATATAAACTGTCCAGAGTAGCATCCTGTCCAGTTCTTCCTCTTGACTTGTCTATACTTCTGAAATGGGGTAATATTTACCTTATCTACATTGTTTGGACTATTGTCCTAATTGTTATTGCCATGTTCATGTTCACAAAATTGCAACTGTTGTATGCAATGGCCTTCTTCAGGTGATTGGAATTTTGAACTGAACCATTTATTTCTATCACTAAAATAGATAGTTCTAGTTCTAGGTACCATGCCTCTTCAATGTACTGATTATCAGAGTGGTTATGCTAGTGGTCTAGATATTTATCTATCTAAATCTAAACTTATTTATAAATAGAACTTTGTCTGTGTGTTTGTGTGTGTGTATGTGTGTGTGTGTCCATTACCTATAGACTCCAAAACGGCTGAACTGATTTTCTTGAAAATTTACACAGTTGTACTATAAGCATCTGCGAGTGTTCTTAGCTAGGTTTTGTGTCGAGATACCCCCGATAAATATCAAAAATTGATAATCAAAAAAAATCGGGTTATAGAAGGAGTGGTCCGATTTTAATCAAATTTGATACACTCATAGACAAAGACATAAGAAACGATATTCAGAAGTTTCAAGGTTGCAGTTCTTACAATAGTGCAGAAAATTGATAATATATATATCTAAAAGGCAAGATGTTTGTGTGTGTGTGTCTGTTTATCTGCCTGCATTTCTGTATTTTTTTCAGCCCTTTTATTTTAGTTTTTGCTTCGGGTTTGGCTCTAAGTAGGTATAATTGTAGTATTCAGTTTCAGCCATGATACCATTTACTCAGAGGACTTATTTAGCCTTCAAAATTCAGTTTATGATGAAAAAAACTTATTTGATATTGATAGAAGGAAATCAAAATTTGATTTACATCCATTCATTTTTCTTTCAGTCTACGGTTTCGCTTTAACTGGAAACAACTATTGCTTTTTAGTCTTTCATGCCAAGGTTCAAAGAGTCTGAGCTCCAGGACCATGCATTAGTTTTAAAGCAATGCCGGGCTATACGACTAGTAGTTAGATAAGAACAATCCCAAACAAAAGAAAAATCAATATCATCTACCATGTGTCCTAAGAAATAAGACTCATGATAAACCTTTCCAAAACAGAAAGCATAATCTGGAATGGAATGAATGAAATGATGGCACCTAAAGCAGTGAATGCTGGACAATCACCTCACAGTTGAGGAAGAGATTTAAATCAACAGAAACTTGATTTAACAGAAGGATGTTGAAGATGCCATGAACAAAATATGAGCAAAAATAAGGTTTTAGAGAAAATGGAAACAAAAAGAACATCAGCATGGCACATAATGAAGAAAGAAGGCTTGGAAATGTATGACAGGACTGCATGAAGGCAAAAGAAACAGAGAAAAGCAACACCTAACTTCCCTAGTGAGTTTGAGTAAATAGATAGCAGAATAGAGAAGAAAAAGACAAAATTTATTAAGAGCTACAAAGGAGAAGAAATTGTGGAGAGCCATGATTGTCTACGTCCTGAAGGGACACAGCATACAGAAGAAGAATAAGTTTGAGAAAGTTAATGGTGGGAAAAAGTTGAGGATAGATAACAAAAAAACAAAATTTATTAAAAGTTACAAAGGAGAACAGGGAACAAGGGATGAGCCTCTTCACCTGTTCAATAGACGTGGGTGGAGTGTGAACCGGGCGATAGTTTAGTCTATCTACTCCAATTGAAAAAAAGAAAAGAGTGAAAAGATTGGAAAAGAGAAAGCCGGAAACCACATCCTAAACAGGAAACAAGGGATGAGCCTCTTCACCTGTTCAATAGATGTGGGTGGAGTGTGAACCGGGCGATAGTTTAGTCTATCTACTCCAATTGAAAAAAAGAAAAGAGTGAAAAGATTGGAAAAGAGAAAGCCGGAAACCACATCCTAAACAGGGAACAAGGGATGAGCCTCTTCACCTGTTTAATAGACGTGGGTGAAGTGTGAACCGGGCGATAGTTTAGTCTATCAACTCCAATTGAAAAAAAGAAAAAAGGAAAGAGTGAAAAGATTGGAAAAGAGAAAGCCGGAAACCATATCCTAAACAGGGAACAAGGCGTGAGCCTCTTCACCTGTTTAATAGACGTGGGTGAAGTGTGAACCGGGCGATAGTTTAGTCTATCAACTCCAGTTGAAAAAAAGAAAAGAGTGAAAAGATTGGAAAAGAGAAAGCCGGAAACCACATCCTAAACAGGGAACAAGGGATGAGCCTCTACACCTGTTCAATAGACGTGGGTGGAGTGTGAACCGGGCGATAGTTTAGTCTATCAACTCCAATTGAAAAAAAGAAAAAAGGAAAGAGTGAAAAGATTGGAAAAGAGAAAGCCGGAAACCACATCCTAAACAGGGAACAAGGGGTGAGCCTCTTCACGTGTTTAATAGACGTGGGTGGAGTGTGAACGGGGCGATAGTTTAGTTTAGTCTATCTACTCCAACTGAAAAAAAAATAAAAATAAAACAGTGAAAAGATTGGAAAAGAGAAAGCCGGAAACCACATCCTAAACAGGGAACAAGGGATGAGCCTCTTCCCCTGTTCAATATATTAGTTTTATAAGTCCCAAAAATTCATACACTGGTGTCCTCAAGGACATATGGCCCAGCAGATTAAAGTGTTGGTTAGATCCACTGAGGTTAGTGAGACATTAGTTTTATAAGTCCCAAAAATTCATACACTGATGTTCTCAAAGAAACATGGCCCAGTAGATTAAAGTGTTGGTTAGATCCAGTGCGATTAGTGGGACATTAGGTTTATAAGTCCCAAACATTCATACACTGATGTCCTTAAGGACACATGACCCAGTAGATTAAAGTATTGGTTAGATCCAGTGAGGTTAGTGAGATATTAGGTTTATAAGTCCCAAACATTCATACACTGATGTCCTTAAGGACACATGACCCAGTAGATTAAAGTATTGGTTAGATCCAGTGAGGTTAGTGAGATATTAGGTTTATAAGTCCCAAACATTCATATACTGATGTCCTTAAGGACACATGGCCCAGTAGATTAAAGTGTTTGTTGGATCCAGTGAGGTTAGTGAGACATTAGGTTTATAAGTCCCCAAAAATTCATACACTGATGCCAGGGAAACATGGTCCAGTAGATAGATGAGAAATAAATGGCTTGGTTTGAAATTTCAATCATGGGGACAACAGTTCGAACAATAATTATTTTACGTTTATTGAAATACTCTATCGACAAAAATTCCAAACAGCCCTGGGGTCAACGTTTGCACCAATATAGGACAAGTAGTCAGCCATAAAATAAAAATCTATGAAAGAACCTCAGAAATCTATGGGAATGACTTCAGCTATCACGTAGTAGATCACTGGAAATCATGTTTGGATGATTGTTTTAATCCAGTGCTAGGAAGATTAGGTCACTGAGTCCATCAAGGAAGATCTTCCATTTTGAACATATACAAATCAACCATCCGACCATGCACTGAATACTGTTGTCATATCAGGTTGGGTGCCTCTGCTATTCATCTCAGGGTTCTCAACAGGCTTCAAAGGAGAATCTGTAATATGATTGGTCTGCACCTAGCAGCTCAAATCTCGCCACTTTCTCACCACAAGATGTGGCTTCCCTCTGTCTATTCTACAAATATTTTCATAGCTTCTGCTTCAATGAGCTTAGCTCACTAATGCCCCCTCCACAAGAATTTACTCAAACAACCAAACTAGCAACAATGTCCCACCCTTTTACAGTTAGATCAACCAAATGCAGCCGCCGGTTCTACTCCATAGGTCACTGGTGCCCACTTCACAAGAATTTATTAGGGCAACCAAACTAGCAACAATGTCCCACCCTTTTACAGTTAGATCAACCAAATGAAGCCGCCAATTCTACTCCATAGGTCACTGGTGCCCACTTCACAAGAATTTATTAGGGCAACCAAACTAGCAACAATGTCCCACCCTTTTACAGTTAGATCAACCAAATGCAGCAGCCACTTCTACTCCATGAGCTTCTTTTCTCATACTTACCATCTGTTGAAAACTCTTTCATATACTTGCTTCCCTGACAGCTACAATCTCCAAAAATTTAAATGCAATGTCAATTGCCATCTCTTATCCACTTGACTCCAGTCCTTCTCTCATCCTTTCCCCATCACCCTGTGTATCTTGTTCTTCACATCAGTATTCCCATCCTTCTCTTCTCCTTTCTCTGACACACCCTCTAACCAGTTCATCTTTCTCTTCACTCTCCTTCTGCTTAAACTCTTCTTTTCTGTAGCCCTTTGTGCACCAGTGGCAGTACTGCCTTGCTTGGGGTGAAACGATTTTAAAAAAATGTCTTGATAAACTAAGGACATTCCAAGCATCCATTGATAATGTTAATCCTAGCATCCAATTATCTATGAAGTACGTCAACAAAAAAACTATTTTCTAGATATATTAATAACAAAGGAATCACAAAACTAAAAAGTGGCATATATTTCAAACCTACTGACTAACCTCGTTTTCACAAAACGCATCCGATACATACTTGTACCAAAATTCCAATCAACCCAGACAAGCAAAACTGTACAATGGTCACAAAATGGTCAACAACAAGAGACCACAGCCTAGAAAAAATACCCATCAGTAAAATATCCTCAAAATTTAATCAACAATACCATTGAAAAAGCAAAACAAATTAATACCCACGTACTTTGAGAAACAAAATGTAATCACTCCAAAAAATATAATTTAATTGACCTGACTGAAATCTATTTGAAGAACCTAATCAGGAGGATGACGGAACGAGGGTTGCATGGTGTAACAGGAGAAGACGTGTTCAGAGCCACCAGGGATAGGGAAATGTGGAAAGCAATGATCGCCTACATCCTGAAGGGGCAGGGCACATAGAAGAAGAAGAAGAAGACTAAAATCTCTACTTCAGGCACTTTCTTGCTGACATGACATTTCTTCCCTCTGTCTTTTCAATGAATATTTTCATGGCAACTGTTCTAAGGAGTTTTTTTTTTACCCTTTGTGCCTCAACTGCATGAATTGAAGCGTGTAAGAAAGATGAGGGAAAAAATATCTACCAAAAAATTATAGGAAGGAAAGAAATAAAGAATGAATGAAATAAAGCCAAAACAGAGAAAGAAAAGAATGAAAGAAGAAAAATGAAAAAATACAGAATGAAAGAATACTGGAAGGAAAGAAGAAAAAGACAAGGTGAAAGGAAAGAAAAAGAAATGAATATCATAGTGAACAAAAGAAATAAAGAATGAAAGAAATAAAGGAAAAACAAAGAAAGAAAGAAAAGAAAGAAGAAAAAAGAGAAAACACAAAATGAACAAAAAAGAAATGAATATCACAGAAAGTCAAAGACGGAAGAAAGAGTGAAAGAAAGAATGAAGGAAAAAAACTAAAAACGAGAGAAAGAAAAAGGTAAGAATAAAGAAAGAAATACAAAATAAAAGGAAAGAAAAAGAAACAAGTATCAGAGAAAATGAAAGAAGCAAGAGAGAAAGAATGAAAGAAAGAAAGAATGAAAGAAAGAAAGAATGAAAGAAATAAAGCAAAAACAGTAATAATAAAGAAAAGAAAGAAGACGAAAGAAAAAGAAATGAATATTATAGAAAATGAAAACTGTGAGAAAGAATGAACAAAAGAAAGTAAAAAAACAGAGAAAGATAAGGTGTCCTGGGTGTGGCTATAAAAAACATCTGGCAGTGAGGCCTCTGATCAGGAGGCTTTGAGGAATGTGGAAAGACCTCTTAATTGCTTTTAGGGTCCCAACCATGAGGAAATAGTTCACTCCAAAACTGGGGATAAAATACGTTTTTCTTCTTCATGTGCCATGTCCTTTCAGGACATAGGTGATCATGGACTCCCTCTTGGCTCTGTCTCTTGTCACTCTCAATAATTTTTCTCTTGGTATCTCTTCTAAGCCCTGCTGTCAACCATTTGATGAAACCTAGCAAGTATATCTCATGCTGCTTTTCCCTGTCTCTCCTTCCATTTAACCAATCTGTGAGTATCAAGTTCTCCAGGCCTTCCTTCCTCATTGTGTCCGAGAAGCTTCATTTGTCTCTTCCTGATATTTATTATCAGTTTGCATCCTTTCCAGCACCTCATTGTTGCATACATGCTCTGTCCATAGTATCCACAGTATCCTTCTGTAAAACCACATTTCTGCTGCCTCAAGCCTCTCCTTCATTTTTTATGAGATTGTCCAGCATTCACTTCCATACAGAAGCACAGATATCACATCGCAATCCAGCACTCTTTTCTTTGTTTCTAATAAGATTTTCCTGTCTTTCATTACTCTGATTAGCTTCTGAAATTGCGTCTTTGGCCATGTCAACGCTTCTTTATGAAAGTACAAAAATACATTTTCATAGCAAAAAAGATTACTAGAAATACATTTAAAAATAATACCAGCAACATATTTTCATAAATGAGAAATTACTAATGCTCCCTAAAAAATTAAATTTCAGCATTAAATGACCCATAAGAACATGATATGCCATGGATGTGCATTGTGGTACAGTAGACATCAGCTTAGAATTAGAAATCGGTGAGCCAAGTTCGAATTTCAGTTGAGTTTGTTGAATTCTCTTACATGCAAATTCCCTTGGGAAAGGTATTAATCCATCTCTTCTCCCTCTATCAATGGGCTAAATAGCAGGACAGATTGGGTTCTAAAGCTTTAGTTGTCTACTATAGAAAGTAATTGCAAACTACTGTGGAAAAATATTCTGCCCAGTCGGTCATGTCTCTTTCGAGACATGATCGCCCAAGCATATATCACATATGGCACTTAACTGACTGATGTCATTAAAAAAACAATAGCAATAGAAAAAAGAAGAAAAAGAGAAAATACAAAATGAAAAAAAAGAAATGAATAACATAGAAAATGAAAGAAGTAAGAAATAAATAATGAAAGAAAGAATGAAGGAAATAAAGCAAACCTCAGAGAGAGAAAGATGGAAAGAAAAAAAAAACAAAATAGATGCAAAATAAAACATGAGAAAATAATAAAGCATTCTAATCCGAACCTTCCTGAAATTTGTATTTAAATAATGAAACATCAGAAGACATTAATGAGTCACACTGAGTACTTTTCAGCAACTCCCTGTAATAAAGCTGACCATTAAAACAATGAAGAGAAATTTGATCAATTTTTCCTTAAAATTAATAAAGGAGGCTTATTTCTTAGGGAATAATTGCTCAATGTAAAGTAATAACCTCTTGAGATCAACAGAGAAAGAATGATGACCAAACTTGTCACTAAATGTTACATCTGGTTCCAAACCACCAATTTGGCGAGGAATAGAAAGCTGGAGTTTATAATAGGCCCATTCTATCAGGGAATGGAATATATGTTAATCACATCCGTAATTTGGGATGCTGAACTGAACTATTTGCAATTGTAATCAACTACTTATTTCCTCTCTGGCGGCAATGGCATGAATATTAATTTCAATGAATAATGATGGAATATACAGAGTGAAAATAAAACTGAAAAGTAGAATAAATTCATATATATATATATATATATATATATATATGCCTTCAATACTATATATATATATATATATATATAATATGTGTGTGTGTGTGTGTGTGTGTGTGTGTGTGTTTACTTATGTTTGCATTGTACTAAGAGTAAATATCTGACTTTAATGTAGATAGCCATTAATATTCCTGTTTCATATATATATAATAAATGAATAGATATACTTAGTATAAACACAATGAGCTTCGTACATATTTATGAATATAGATATATATGAGGGTGCGTGTTTGTAGAACATGAAATTTATTTTAAAACAGCAAGAACTTTCCTTTCAACCAAACTTATATAGAGTAATTTCATCTTTTATTCATATATATATATATATATGGATGTGTGCTGTGGTGCAGTGGATATCGAATCAAAACGAGAAATCGGAGAGTCAAGTTCAAATTTCAGTTAAATTTGTTCCATTTACTAATATGCAAATACCCATGAGAAAGCCATTAATTTGCCTCTTCTCCCTCAAGCTATGGGTTAAATAGCAGGACAGATTGGTTTTATAGCCTTGGTTGGTAACCAGTCTACTGCAGAAAGTGATGGTAACCTACTGTGGGAAAATATTGTGCCAAGTTAGTCATATCTTATTCAAGACATGATCACCCAAGCGTATATCACATACAGCACTTAACTGACTGATATATATATATATATATATATATATATATATATATATATATATATGAATTGAAAACATTATGTTTGCTTTTTTTAATAAAATCCTTTCATACTCACGGATAATCTTTCACGTATTATAATTGAAAGATGTAAGAAATGCACTGTAACTTTTACAGTTAGTTATATTATTCATTCCTCTGTTTTTTACAATTTAACAATCAAAGTTTTTTCTTTGTTGCTAATTTTATGATTTTATCAGCCCAAGATTGTGATTGTCCAGACTGAATGGAAAAGGCATGTATTAAATATTGTTCAAATACATTATATATATATATATATATATATATATATATATATATATATATATATATATATATATCATGTATTTAAGCAAGTTTCATTCAAAATGATAGACAAAAGGCTGTGGTTAAGTTTTTTATATAATTTTTCATGTGATATCATTTTTTTTCAGTAAATACACCTTTGGATTCTTCTATACCCACACTGCATGCTGATATATATATATATAAAAAATGTGAAGTTATATTCATCTTTGATAATGCCTAAAAATATAGCTGAAAGCATGTGAAATAAATCAAACATTTGGACAATTTTTATATGATTTATGTTCTGAAAAGTTAAAGAATTATAAGATCACAGGAAAAATTATATAAAAACTTAACCACCACCCTGTCAGTCATTTTTAATAAAACATGCATTAAAGAGAGATTGCTGCCTAAATACCCCAAATATATATATATATATATATATATATATATATATATATATGAGAAAAATTAAGGCAGACTTGTTATTTCATGCTGAATCAGAAGTATAGACCTATTTCAGGTGAACCATCATCAGCTTCTGTCTTTATTTTACAAAGGATTTTACATGAAAATCCTTTGTAAAATAAAGACAGAAGCTGATGATGGTTCACCTGAAATAGGTCCATACTTCCAATTCACCATGAAATAATGTGTCTGCCTTAATTTTTCTTATATTTACTCTATATGTATTTATATGCATATATGTTTAGTGCTCTCTTAGAGAGTTATCCTACCACTATATGTACAGGATACACCTTTGGATTCTTCTATACCCACACTACATGCTGATATATATATATATATATATATATATATATATACACAAATTTACAGGCTCCTCAAATTTGGATATGGCTTCCAAAGCTCCTGCTTCTACACCTTAAAATAATGTGTTCTCTCATCTCTGCTTCTTTCATAAAACAGTTCCAGCTCCTGCTCATGAAAAAAAGGAATGAACTACTTTCCCTGTTCCATAGATATATTCTAGTATTACATCAACAAATTGTCAACTATATTTTCACATAATCCACACAGTTTATTCTTTCCAATTAAACCACAAGCTTCAGCTTTAAAATTTATTTATTGACTCATATGTGTACTGATGAAATTGGTTGTGGTAGAAAATTTTTAGAAATTGAATTTGAAAAAATATTTCTTTTTTTTTTTGCATGCTTGATAATATTTAGTCACCATTTGTAATTTTTAATGTTTAGAATCGTTAATGAATAAAATTTCCCATTTGTAATCCATCTTCTTATTAGGCCAACCCAGTTTTTTAAAAGAAATGATGTATTTCATACTATATTTAAGTGGATAATTCTAAATGAAAAGAAAATCATTCTTTTGTTATTATTACTTAGCAAAATTTTACAAGGCAAAGAAGCAAAGATGAACTCATCCTAATCACCCTGAATTTTCTTCATTCTTTCGTTGATGAAGCTGCAATATAGCTAATTATTCAATGTTCGTAAATTCATTTGATGCACTTGTTATTGTGCAGTATTAACAAAAGAACCAATCTTTTTTTCATTTACAATTATTCACTTGGCAATAAATACTAAAAAATAGTATGAAATACTACATTTTTTTAAAACACTGGTGTGTCCTAATAATTATGGCTGGTACTGTATGAAAAAATAATGTTCATTACAAGATTGAAAAGTGAAACTAAGGCTGTAGGTAAGATCATTGTTGTTGCTTGTTAACTGAAAACTGTTTAAGTCTTTATGGCTTCTTACTTCCACATAAACTTAAAACATTTTGGACAGATTTGATAATTCTTGGATTTTTTAAAGAACCTTCAAAAGCAAGAAAAATTTAAAAATTTACTGTTCAAAATAAGGTGTGATCAATTTTTTAAATATATGGATATTCCTACAGAAACACAAATTGCTACTATGACTCCCAAACTTTGAACTTTGTGTAAATTCTTTTTTTCTATGTGCCATGTTCCTTCGGGACATAGGTGATCATGGCCCTCCACATCTTACTATCCCTTGTAGTTCTTAACACCCTTTCTCTTGTTACCCCACCCAAACATTGCTCTTCATTTGCTCAATCCCATCAATTATGTGATGCATTAATTTCCCCTGTCATTCTTTCCCTCTATCTGTCCTGTGAGTATCAGATTCTCCAAGCTCTTCTTCATCGTTACTTCACAATAACTTGCTGTCTTTTCCTGATGTTAAGTATAAGTTTCCTTTTTGTTTTCCGCCTCTTCAAAACTTGTTGATTACATGTTTGGTCCATGGTATCTTCAGCATTGTTCTGTAAAAACACATTTCGGTTGGTTCGAGACTTTCCTTCATCCTTGGTGAGATTGTCCAGCATTTGCTGCCATATTGAAGGAGAGACATCCCAAAACAATCCAATACTCTTTTCTTTGTTTCCAATGAAATTTTCCTGTCTTTCTAAAGTATTTTTGAGGCAGAAAATATTATTTGAAATTTGGAAATCAAAAGTTTTTTCCAGAAATGCCAGTTTTCAAGCTCCACGGGTGCAGCGGGTGTGATGGCCTCATATTGGGAGAGCATCCAATCAAAGAGCAAAATCAAAATTTAGCTTATATTTAATTAATTTAATTTTAATAAAGTGTTTATTTCATATTTAATCTGTTTTTATGTAACATATTCTGAACACCTCTGTATCTTGTTCTTTTCCCGTTTTGCTTTACTCTCATGCAGCGTTTCCATCCTTCACTTACCCATTCTTCAACACCCTCCTGTAACCTGTTCCTCTTTCTTTTCACTCTTCTTTTATGTAACTTCCTGCCCATCAGTGGCAGTTCTGCTCTGCTTGGGGTGAAATGATTAAAAAAAAACAAAAAATTATATGTCTTCTTTAATCACGTTTCTCAGTACTAAGCCCTATAGGATCCTCTACTTCAGGGCATAAAAATCAAAGAGATGCCCTGGGAATCACCAAACCGCTACTGTTTGGATTGAGATTTTAAACCGGTAATTCAAAGAGATTGATTTGAATTTGAAATCAATTTTATTAATTGGGAATCTGGGTATTTCTAACTGAAACGAATTCCTTCAGAAAAAGCAAGGAAACATCTTTTCACAACTAATTTTTATCACTTAAAAATAAATGCTTTGTCAGAATATATTTATTAAGATTTGAAGGAGAAAAACAATTCTTAATGGTAAATGGGAGAAAAAGCTAAAGTTTGCGGTTCAGTTATCAATGACAGGAGCACAATTCAAATTTGACATTCGTAAGTAAAACAATGAAAAGGTCCAACTTAAAAATATTAGAAAACATTTTGGGAGAATTTTAGAGCTTAAATTAAAATGACAAAACCTCAATAATTCTTCTGATAAATTTGCTGTTTCTAGAAAGGTCTTAAGAAGTGAAATATAAAAAAAATTCCATAACGAGGATATTAGTTCTGTTCGGAAGTGCCAATTAATTGCCAAATAACATCTGAATATTCTTATGAATTTTTGTTGATAAAAAATTTTTAAATTCTCCACAAATTTATAATTTAGGTAATTAATTTCAAATGGAAATAAAAGTAATTACTTTTGTTAAGTATAGATCTAAAAGAAAAAGCTATAACTTTTAAAATAAAAGAAAAATCTATTTGACACAGGAGTCGTAGAAAATATATATTGTTGGGAATCGAAAAAATGTTTTGGAACTCTATAAAATTATATAATAATTTTTTATAAAACAGTGAGTTATATATAATTCCATTAGTTTTTTACAAAATAACTCAAAATTCAAGGCGTATATATATATATATATATATATATATATATATATATATATATACTGTCATAAGTATGACGATAAACTACATCTGGCAGCAAGGCCTCTGATCAAGAGATTGGAGATTTAGAGGAGCATGGAACCACCTCTTAATTGTCCCCAGTTCCACGCTGATCAGGGCACCTGTTAGGGTTCTAGCTATGGGCAAATAGTTAACCCCAAAACTGGGATCATTTAAGAAAAAAGAAAAAAGTTAGACTGGGTAAAAGTCTTTAGCTTGGGATAGCAACTTGTCTAAGAGAAAGAAATCTCTGAAATAAAAACTTCGACATTTAATCTGTGTAGAATAGGGTAAGTTGAACTCTTTAACCTTGGTAGGTAACCTTTCTAGAGGTGGGGGTCTCAATAAAAGCACTGAGTTTCCAGTTTCCTGAACTGGTTGGTGTTAAGGGCTTACAACAGTAAAACTTCCTCCAATATTTCATGTGTGTTCAATTACAGAGCTATTTAAAAAAAAAAACCTACCCAACCCATCTAGTACAGAAACAGACATTAAATGGCGATGATGATGATGATGATGATGATGGTCAGTGTGTGTGTATTTTGGACAAGTCTTCAGACTGGCCACATCACATATTAGGTGAACTATTAGAGTGACAGAGTTGACACCAAGGCAGTAAAAAAGAATGAGAGGGCAGCCATAAACAAGATGGTGTGATAATCTAACCCAATACCTTGGTGTCCATTGCCCATTATGTCTAGAGATAGGAAGTGCTGGAGGTCTACTAGGGAGAGGTTCCTTAACCAAGAGTGAGAAGGCTCTGGATTTATATTAATATATATATATATATATATATATATATATATATATATATATATATGATTGCATTGGGCATGAAAAAACTTCCTCTAATTTTGAAAATTTGTGCGTTCAAAATAATCCCTCTTACATAAGCATTAAAAAAAAACCCAATAAAATCAGTTATTGTAAATCACCTGAAGACACCAGATGGTAGAAACCTGAGTTGTGTAATATAACTCATTTACAAATGAAAAAAAAAAAAATATATATATATATGGATATCTATAAATATACATATAAATATACACAAAAGTATACGCATATTTATAAATATTTTACTGGTATTAATAAAACAGTGCTCGATGTAATATAACAGAGCTATTAAGCATATATCAGTAAATAGTGTTGTATTGTGATACTTCCAAAATGAAGCTGCTATACCTTAACCCCAACAGACAATTGCTGCTACCCCTCCCCCATTAACATGGATCAGGCTAGTCTCCCTGAAAGCAAAACACTGCACCTCTTCATTCTAACTCTCTCAACAGACCTCAAGTGGAATGTCTGCATTGAATCCATAGCTAAATATGTTGCTAAACTGAGCATATTAATGAATATACAAATTTTTCTTATGCCTATAGCATGACCCAGAGTTTTATTCACTACCAAGTGCATATTATGAACTGATTGTTCATAATATACACCTGATGATTGCATATCTGCATATTTATATATGCTAGCATCATAGCCTGGCATTGCCCATGCAACTCAGAACATTTTTAATTAGACAATTAATGCAGTGTGTTGCGATTTCTGAGCACTTGTAGTCACCGCATCACTTTAAAACTCAGTTTTATAACAAAAATAATTATATTAAAATTGTTGTTTAAAAATTGTTAAAAAATTCCATTAAAAAATCTATTTTTTTTTGTTTTGCGTAAACATGAGTTGATGTTTTGTGTGACATTGTAAACAACATTGTGTTTGTTTTTGTTTCAAAATTGCGGGGGAAAATATTCACATTTTTTTGTTGACCAAATGAATTTTAAAACATTGGAATAAAAATTAAATAAAAAGGCTCATTTTTATTTTTATTTTCTTTGAGTTGCATTTGACATGTGTGATTTGATTTCTGTGATGTAATCTAGCAACCATCTTAGAATGTTTTACGGAGCAAATGTAAACAATCAGCTCCAATGGCCAAAATGTGTGAAAGGGAAAATTACTGAACTTAAACTCAAAAAGTATGTGTCGACCTAGCTTCCCTGTAGATGTGTGTCTCTAGAAAATTTGAACGGCATAGCCTAAAAAAAGTAGATGTGCATAGATTACACTCACACACAGACTTTTTATATATATAGATACTTTTCTCCTATTTCTTCTTTTTTCTTTCTTCCTCATTTCCTTCGCACTCGCACTTCCATTCTTGTGTTATGCTTATTTCTGACTTCTTTACACACATCTACATAATTTTTAAAATGTCCCTTTCATGGAACAAGTTGAATTCAATCGGCTACCTTTCTTATGTTTCAATCTCTTTTTCCACCGTCTGCAACAGCATTTCAGATGCCTGCATTCTAACATACTCTTCCCATTCTTCTCACTTCCCTCCCCACATTTTACTTCTTTCTCTTTCCTTCCGCATCTCTTTCTTTTTTCTATTGCTTATTGCTATGAATTTTCTTTTTCATTTCCCATCTTCCTGAAGTCTTAAAAACTTTTAAATGTTTCCATAATAATAAAGATTACTGACAAACCAAATTTCAGTCAGTTAAGTGCCATATGTGATACACGCTTGAGCGATCATGTCTCGAAAGAGACATGACTGACTGGGCAGAAGTTTATCCCGCAGTAGGTTGCCATTGCTTTCTACGGTAGACTGGTTGCCAACCAAGGCTATAGAACCCAATCTGTCCTGTTATTTAACCCATAACTGGAAGAAATAGATGGATTAATACCTTTCCCAAGGGTATTTGTGCGTAAGTGAATGCAATGAATTCAGCTGGAATTCGAACTCGGCTCCCCGATTTCTTATTCCAAGTTGATATCCGATGCACCACAACGCACTATTTATTTAGCCAAAATGATTATTTGATATATGTAATTTTCAAAGTTTTATTTTATATATATATATATATATATATATATATATATATATATATATATATATAGTGTATTGAGGCAGCAAATAATTTTCTAAACATATACTGTTAAATATAAGAGACAATGAATGTCTATTATGTTTAATCATGAGCCATTCTAAACGTTGTATTTTGGCTTTAATTTAATTTGTCAACACAAAATAAAATTGTCAGTGATGGTGGATGTTATTGTGTTAGTGTCTTGGTGACCTCTTTGAAGATGGCTCATGTGAGCCGAAAGCTTAGAAACAAATTAATAAAAAATTATCCAAATGTTAGAGAATTTTTGTCTTTTTTCCAAGTGAAATTAAAGCCAAAATACAGCTCATGATTAAGCATAATAGACATTCATTGTCTCTTATATTTAACAGTATATGCTTAGAAAAAAAAAAAAAAAATATATATATATATATATATATATATATACACACACACACACATATATATATATGTTATGAAACCTTATGGAAAGTTACAAAATAGTTTTTAACAACATATTTATTTAAATTTATTTGTTCGCTCATCATGTTTCATGGATACTCATATTTGAGTGTATACTTTGTTTTTCTATATTAAAACAGGACATTTATGTATATCCACCGGTATGAATATTCAAGAAATCAGTTAGGAAAATATGGATCTCCTAGCAGGTTTCAAATCTGTGACTCCTATATACCTAGGAGAAGCTGTCAGTTGATCTGACATGTCTTAACCACTCAAGCACAAAAAATTTCATGGTTAAACAAATATCAGCATGCTGAGTATATATATATATATATATATATATATATATATATATATATATATAAAGTATCAACACAGCAGATAATTTTTTAAACATCTATTGTTAAATATAATGAATGTCTTATCTTTAATCATGAGCTGTTCTAAACTTTCTAAATTTTGGTTTTAATTTCCGGTGAAAATAAAGACAAAAATTTGTACAACATTTGAATATTTTTTTATTATGCTGGTTCTACATTAAATCAAAGCAACTCACACTCAATAAAATCACATTTCAATCTAGTCATAACACATTACATTGAATTTAGACAGATGGTTCTGTTAACATTTTGGTTTCTCACGTGGTGTGACATCACAAAACCCCGCATGACAAATTTACAACCTGTGTCTGTTATTTGGTGACTATTATCATCGCATACCAATGTTTTATGTCAGCACAAGATAATATCATCTTTATGTTAACATCCCTGTAACCTCTCTGAAGATAGCTCATGTTCTGAACCAGAATAATAAAAAAATATCCAAATGTCGGACAATTTTTGTTTTTATTTTTACTTGAGATTGAAGCCAAAATACTACGTTTAGAATGGCTCATGATTAAACATAATAGACATTTATTGTCTGTTATATTTAACAATATATGTTTAAAAAAAAATATATATATATATATATGGTTAAATAAAATAAAGACAAGAGGAAATTTGTAAAAATATATTCAGTTATTTATTTTATTTAACCATTCTGTCCTTAATCTCAGATTATAACTGAGTATATATATATATATATATAAGGTGTTTTTCGGCAACAAGAATATATCCAAACAAGTTTTATTAAATTCCAACAACATGTTCTGTCTATTTAACTATTTTATATCTTTTCAATTTCTAACATCAGAATCAAAGTTATGAATAAATTGTTCAAAGTTCATATTTATTTTCTTATTATATCCAACTCTTGCAATTGTTGTGAAGAACGGATGTCATCAGTATGGCAATCAAGATTTAAGTAAATTCTGGAAATTTTAAATTGTTAGAATTAGAGTTAGAATGATTTCAAAGTAATGCTATTTGCAATAGAAATCATGTATATTTATATGTAACTTTTTTGATACATATACACTTCAATATATGATCTCCTATGAAGAAAGACAGAAGGATACTGAGGATATTGACTGAACATGAGAGCAATATCAAGGATTTTGAGAGAATGAAAACAAGAAGGAAATTTACACTTAATGTAATGAGAAAGGAGGGCTTAGAGAATCTGATACTCAAGGGCAGATAGAGAGAAAGAGAGATGGGAAAACAGCATGTGATATATTTGATGGGCTTATACAAATAGATGGTGGAGCAAGGTTTGGGAGAAATAACAGGCCAAAGTATATTACGAGCAACAAGAGAGAGGAAGATGTAGAGGACCGTGATCATCTACTTCCTGAAGAGACGTGGCACCTAAAAGAAGGAGAATGGAGAAAGGTATGTTATTATCTTTTGTATCATAATGGTTTTTAGAATTTAAAATTTTTCTTTGCAGTGAATCCTGCACATTATTTTGGCATTGTCTATTAAAAATTTGTCTTATGTAAATAGTATTTTGTTTGTTTGCAGTGGTCTGATTTGTATGTGCTCAAATTGCACAAAGTTTTGACAAGTGACAAGTGACGAGTGGGCCTACAAGAGACTGTGATTCATGTATGGCCAATTTTGTATTTATTATTTGTGATATGTTGATCTATATGTATGCAAATTGTGCTAAGTTTTGACAAATGACAAGTCAACCTATGAAAGAGTGTATTGTATATGTGGCTGATGTTTTATTTAATGTTGTCTGTCGAATATTACTGTTGGAGATACAATTTCCCAAAGGACATAAAAATTCATAAACAACATTATTTTTCCATAATTGAGATTTTTCAGACGATGATTTATTTCTAAAATCAGATTAGACATTTTTAATTTTTCATAACAAATGAAAAATCTAAAATATTTGTAAGGATTAATAACTGGTCTATACTGGTAAATTATGTTTTTCATAGCCTTTTTGTTTTTTTATAATTTGGATGCATCTGGTTGGAATAAAATAATTTAATGGAGTCTTTATTTTTATACATATAAAGATGATGGTGTAGGGAGTATTGTGATCACCATTATGTAGAGAGCATCAACTATGCTTGCAAAATGACCTTGTGCCAAACATGACTGACCCCACTACATCTAAAAGAATCAGAAGTTTGAACAAAGATAAAAGGATCTCATTTGTATAAGTTTTCTTTTTGTATCTGTGTTTACAAGTTCAGTCAGTTAAGTGCCATACGTGATACACGCTTGGGCGATCATGTCTCGAAAGAGACATGACTGACTGGGCAGAAGATTATCCCACAGTAGGTTGCCATTGCTTTCTGCAGTAGACTGGATGCCAACCAAGGCTATAGAACCCAATCTGTCCTGTTATTTAACCCATAACTGGAAAGAATAGACGGATTAATACCTTTCCCAAGGGTATTTGCGCGTAAGTGAATGCAATGAATTCGGGTGGAATTCAAACTCAGCTCCCCGATTTCTCATTCCGAGCCGATATCCAATGCACCACAACGCACATCCTACAAGTTCAGTTTTCTTAAAAACAGATGAAATGAATTTATGAAGAAAAGACTTGTCTGGTGTTGCTGATGTGTTTACAGTTGTAGTAGGGAAATAAATTTGTGTTATGTTTATTTCTGATTTCTTTACACACATATACATAATTTTTTAAAATGTCCCTTTCATGGATCGAGTTGAACTCAATTGGCTACCTTTCTTATGTTTCAATATCTTTTTCCACCCTCTGAAACAATGTTTCAGGTGCCTGCATTCTAACATACCCTAATGAATGAAAGCCAAAATAATGTCTTTGTTCCTCTTTCTTTTTTGGTGTTAACAAGTAATTGTGGAAAGGGGAGAATCAATTAGTGTGGTGTGAAAGAGAGAGTGAGAGAGAGTGAAAAAAAGCATGTTACCTAGATGAGACATGTTACCTAGATGAGACATGTTACCTAGATGAGACATGTTACCTAGATGAGACATGAGTTTGACTCCCTGTCTCTCTGTAATTCTTAACCACCTTATATTATTAAAAACTTATTATTTTTTATTTTTCCAAAATGTCGCCCGGTTCACACTCCACCCACGTCTATTGAACAGGTGAAGAGGCTTATCCCTTGTTTCCTGTTTAGGATGCGGTTTCCGGTTTTTCTTTTCTAATCTTCTCACTGTTTTTTCAATTGGAGTAGATAGACTAAACTATCGCCCGGTTCACACTCCACCCACGTCTATTGAACAGGTGAAGAGGCTTATCCCTTGTTTCCTGTTTAGGATGCGGTTTCCGGTTTTTCTTTTCTAATCTTCTCACTGTTTTTTCAATTGGAGTAGATAGACTAAACTATCGCCCAGTTCACACTCCACCCACGTCTATTGAACAGGTGAAGAGGCTTATCCCTTGTTTCCTGTTTAGGATGCGGTTTCCGGTTTTTCTTTTCTCATCTTCTCACTGTTTTTTCAATTGGAGTAGATAGACTAAACTATCGCTCGGTTCACGCTCCACCCACGTCTATTGAACAGGTGAAGAGGCTCATCCCTTGTTTCCTGTTTAGGATGCGGTTTCCTGTTTTTCTCTTTTCTAATCTTCTCACTCTTATGTAGCCCCCTGCACATCAGTGGCGTTACCGCCTTGCTTGGGGTGATATGATTAAAAAAAAAAAAAAATGTCTTTCAATTTTTAATATTTCTTCACATTTTTCTTTTTCTATTCTATGATTCATTCATTTTCTATTTTTTCTCTTTTATTTTTCTTCATTTTAAATCTTCATATTTTCTCTTTCTTTTTTACAGTTGTTTTTATTTTTATTTTTATTTCATTTTACTTACTTTTTCAATTGAAATATTATTTTTTCTTTCTTTTTCTTTTTCCATTTTCTTTCTTTCATTTCTCTTCTTTCTCCTTCATTTAAAAACTTATTTTTCTCTCTCTTTTCAAATCTTATTTCAGTTGTTGTTCTTTCCTTTTTCATTTTTACTCTTCTTCAAAATTATACTTTCTTTCTGTTTTTCAATGATCCTTCATTTCTTTTTCCTTTTCTTTCTTTTACTTTTGATTTCACCTCTTTATTTATCTCAAAATTTAATTCATTCATATATCAAATGTTTTCTTTTTGCTTTACTTCTTTATTTCATTCTGTCCCCTCTCTTCCTATTGACTTTCTTCGTTTTTCTCTATAATTCCTTCTACCCAATACTCAATAGTTTATTCTCCTTAACAACTTCTTTCTTTCTTTCTTTCTTTCTTTCTTTCTTTCTCAATTCATTCCTTTCCTTATTTTGCTTACTTTTTCTCACACATTTTTAAGTGTGTTACCAATTTCCTTGTTCATAGTGAAATAAATGCAGAACAATTAAAAATATATACATTTAACTTTAAAATTTCAGACATTTAAAAAGATCTTTTTTCTAATCATTTTTAAATATATTTTTATCAAACAGCATTCTAATATGGGACACAGATATTTTTTCTTAATTTTAGAATGGAACAAGATTCTCCTCACCAGTACAATGAGCCCACCCATGCAACATAACTGCATCAAGTTCTAATTAGTAATTATCAATTTCTAGTTAATCATTATTAGTTATTAATGCATAAACATGCAACCCAGATCAAAAAGAGGAAAATTTTTCATTAGGTTTTGTAATGATTACGAGAGGTTTGAAGAGGTATGCCAATCATTAGATATGAAATTATAATGATATAATTACAAATCTATATTCAAGCTAGAAAGCCTTAAAAATTGTTGCAAACTAGTCAACTACTTGTGGAAATTAAAAGAAAAAATGGCAAAGACCCTTATGTAAACTGGAGTATATTGAGAAAGGCCAGATCTTGTAACAGTGGTGATGTCTGCAGATTAGGCCAAGAATAAAAGTTCACTATAGTATTATTTCTAGAATGAGAAAAGTTGCTAAATGAAAGATTCGAAATAATATCAAGATGTATACACATTAGAAGATACAAGGATGAAAGGATATATAATATTATTTCACTCGCCTTAACTCTTTCCTTATTTTAAACTTCCTGTTATCTGTTTGAAACTTTCTGTTATGCGTTCAAAAAAATGCTGGATAATCAGTTAATATATAATACCTGACAATACCAAAAGTTGGAAAATATGGTCGCATAATCAGCCGATTTAATAATTTAAATATATACAAGCATTACATGTTAAATTTTTCTTTAAATATGTATTAAGCACTTTTTAATATAACTATTTACTGTGACTAATAATTGTTTAATGTTGGGACGCCCGCACCTATTCGGCTACAATGGACTATTCCATTACTATGTAAAGTAATGGTGGCATCTACGAGAGGAGAGTGTGCTGAGCAGCCGATCGACAAGTCAGTCGTAGACTTCCGCTGACGACCCGGAAGTACCCATTGCTTATACTACGTCTTATGACGGTTGAGACGATTAACCTTTATTCTTGTATTGGATACTAATAACCTTTGTAAATACTATTTTCACGGAATACAACAATTAACCTATTCCTGTTGTTGAGTTATTTATTCTTACTCACGACATAACATTTAATAAATATTGATATGAAATATTTAAACATAAATCAACTTTACATATAGATAGCCATCCATATATATATATATATATATAGATCTACCATTTGTCCGTGCATTGAATACTATTGACATATCTGGTTGTTTTTATATAAATGTGTATGTGAGTGGTGTGTGTATATATTTGTATATACATATATGTATATATATGTATATAAGTATATGTGTATGGATATATATATAGGTGTTTATTTTATGTGTAGGGTGTATATATTTGCATATATGTTGGAATGTGCATAAAGGTGTATATATGTATATATATATGTGGTTATGTGTGCGCAAATGTATTTATGTGTAAGTGTATATGTATATATGTGTATCTGTCTATCTATCTATCTATCTATGAATTTAGTATATCGAGGCAGCAAGTAATTTTCTAAACATATGCTATTAAATATAAGAGACAATGAATGTCTATTATGTTTAATCATGAGCCGTACTAAACGTCATATTTTTACTTTAATTTCAGTTGAAAATAAAGACAAAAATTCTCCAACATTTGGATAATTATTTATTGGTTTTCTTCTAAGCTTTCGGCTCACATGAGCCATCTTCAGAGAGGTAGTTTAAACTGAAATATTATAAAATCCACCATCACTGACGATTTTATTTTGTGTTGACATAAAACTCCGCTTGGCAACGGCAATAGTTACCAAAAATAATAAACGCAGTTCTTAAGTTTGCAATGCAGTTTTATGACGTCACACCGCGGGATAGCGCGAAATGACAACAAAACCATGTAGTCAAATGCAATGTAATATGTTATTTCCTGTTTTAAAGTTGATTTTATTGAGTGTTGGTTGTTTTGATTTGATGTACATGGCCTCCAATATCTGCAGGTTCCTCTTACTGTGTGTATGAGTAAGGATCACCGTATTGTTGACCAGAATCTGTCTGATATTACCTACATGTTAATGTTTTTCAGAGAAATGTTGTTTAATAGTACTCTGATCAGAAAGATGACATGTAAGTCATCTTTCTGATCAGATTACTATTAAACAACATTAGGAAAGGTAATAATCCATCTATTCCTTCCAGTTATGGGTTAAATAACAGGACAGATTGGGTTCTATAGCCTTGGTCGGCAACCAGTCTACTGCAGAAAGCAATGGCAACCTACTGCAGGATAATCTTCTGCCCAGTCAGTCATTTCTGTTTCGAGACATGATCGCCCAAGAGTGTACCACGTAAGGCACTTAACTGACTGATAGAGTTTGCTGAAAGTCAACACATACGTTGTTCCCAAATATGGTCAATATATTGTAGCCCTGTTCATAATTAGTGTTATTAAGAGTTGCTTTCTTGGTTTTGGTATTAGGAGCTTCCAACTTATTTTGCAGTGAGAGTTACATATCCCATTCCTGTTGTTGATGAATCTGTAATATATTAAGGTGAGTGAAGGTTAAAATATGTCTCTATTGAGCTTTGGTTAGAGAGATGTAGAGTCAGTTGTCTTGACAAGTAGATCCAACGTAATGAATTCTGGAATTATAACTGTTTATTTATGTACTGAGTTTTCTTCTCAGTATATTTGCTCTGGATAATATCCATTGAGCTCTTTCTTTCTATCAAATTGATAATTTATATTAATTAGATAAAATCTTTATCTCATTAACTCCACATGTTACTATTCTTTCCTATATATATAGAAGGAGACAGTGTTCTTTCAATGTGGAAACAAAATACAATTTTGTAGTAGTTTGTACTTTATACATATTCTACAGTAATAATTAATAATAAACATTCATTGCTCTATTTTTACATATTGAGCACTGTTTTAAATTAATGTTTTGAATTTTGCAATTATCTTCTTCATTCCTTATTCATTTGGATATATATACAAAAACAAATATAGATATATATGTATATTATAATTATTAAACAGTTATTGGTCAGATTCAAATTAGACTAATAAACAATAGTATTAAAAACTGCTCAATACTCATTTAAATAAAAGATGAAGATTTAACATGCACAGTTTTTAAATTTAGCTTACATTCGTTACCAAATTTTAATATCTATATATAGCTCAGAGGTAGAATCACCAACTGATGTCAATTTGGTCAGGTTTCAATCCTGGCTAGAAGCAATCGGATGTCTAACCGTATAGATGAGCTGTGATACAGCGAAAGAGATCTGTCTACAGATGACTATTTACACTCTCACACACCAAATGAGCACTATGGAGGAATGGTGAACTTTGAAAAACAGTAGTTACTCGTACATCTACTTGTAATATAATAATCTGGCCCCACCCAAGGAGGCTGATGAAGCGTGGGTGTTTTCAGTCATTGAAAGCAACGGATGTCGTTTTGACCCTATTTCCAGCAGAGCGGAAATAGCTCAGAGCAAACAGACAGGTGTCTCTGAGAATTTACGTAGGCGTCGTGTAGGCGTCGCGTGATCAAGGCAAAACCGGAAGAAACGAGTCCCCGGTTTTGGAAGATATATAAAGACTGCGAAAAACACGGATTCGCCAGTCACAGCCAGTCTCCAGAAGTCTCGACAGAAGAGAAGAGAAGTAGAAGAGAAGTCCAGTCAGTCTTGACAGTCAGAGACAGAGTCAGAGTCTCGGCAGAAGAGAGAAGTCGAAGAAACCACAGAGTCAGAGCCCCAGTCAGCCTCGACAGAAGTCAGTCTCGGCAGAAGTCTCGAGAAGTCGAAGAAGAAGCTAGACGAGCTAAGCAGAGAGGCTACACTCACGTCGAACCCCCCGTCACCACGTCGAACCCCCCGTCACCACGTCGAACCCCCCGTCACCACGTCGAACCCCCCCGTCACCACGTCGAACCCCCATTAGAAGCGCGCTTTCAATTCTCTGCCCTTGTGCCACACGGTCCAGCGTCATTAATAAAAACACAAGTCATATTTTTATATACACCCGTGTTTGTTATTTGTCGCTATATAACATACTCATCACTCATTCAGTAATGAATTTGAACACTCTCGGCTACTGGTGTATCTTTACATTGTATATAACATGCTAAAAGTCTGCCTTCTTCACCTGAGAGCACATAGCTCAGAGGTAAAATTGCCGACTGATGTCAATTTGGTCGGGTTTCAGTCCTGGCTAGAAGCAATCAGATGTTTAACTATACTGATGAGTAATGATACAGTTAAACAGATATGTCTGCAGATGAATATATATATATATATATATATATATATAGATAGATAGATAGACAGATATGTGTGTGCATATCATTACATTATTTAAATTTAGACTATTGTTTTCATCTTAGCTTTTGTTATTATAATGTTTTGACCATTGTGCTCTCTCGACTGAATCAGGTATAAATATGATCCAGATAAACTACATGAAATTCTGAACTGAACCCTTTATTTAATCTTCAAGAGTAGACTATTCTTGTTCCCTTGCCCATGTCTATGGATATCTTGTCTATTTCTTATTTTAGTACTGCCCAGTTATTGTTCACTCTATTTCCCCTTAGTCCAAGTATACACTGCCAGGCCCAAGTATAATAATAGTCTGCATGTAAATACTGTAAACAATGATAAGACCTCATCCCTGATATCCAGACAAAATATATATATATATATATATATATATATATATATATATATATATATATATTTTCTAAACATATACTGTTAAATATAAGAGACAATGAATGTCTATTATGTTTAATCATGAGCCGTTCTAAACGTCATATTTGGATAATTTTTTATTAATTTTTTTCTAAGCTTTCGGCTCACATGAGCCATCTTCAGATGTAGGTAATATCAGACAGATTTTAGTCAATAATACAATAATCCTTACTCATACACACAGCAAAAAGAACCTTCAGATATTGGAGGCCATGTACATTCAATCCAAACAACCCACACTTAATAAAATCACTTTTAAATCTGGCTATAACATATTACATTGCATTTGAATACATGGTTCTGTTGTCATTTCATGCTACCACGCAGTGTGATGTCATAGAACCGCATTGCAAATTTGCGAACTGCATTTGTTATTTTTGGTAACTATTGCTGTTGCCTAGCGAAGTTTTATGTCAACACAAAATAAAATTGTCGGTGATGGTGGATGTTATTGTGTTACCCTCTTGGTGACCTCTCTGAAGATGGCTCATGTGAGCCAAAAGCTTAGAAACAAATTAATAAAAAATTATCCAAATGTTGGAGAATTTTTGTCTTTATTTTCAACTCAGATTAAAGCCAAAATATGACATTTAGAACAGCTCATGATTAAACGTAATAGACATTCTTTGTCACTTATATTTAACAGTATATGTTTAGAAAATTATTTGCTGCCTCGATACACTATATATATATAAACAGATTCTTAGTGGTACAAAACTTTAGCAATGAACAAGCAAAATTTTGTTGATGACATTTTTATATAATATAAATATGTGTTGCTGGATTGAGTGCTGATTGTTCTATAGTATTATCTAAGTTGCACTCATTATATTATCTGAAAGTTCTGGAGTCCATATACATCAAATCTCGCAAGCCTTCTCTCTGTAAACAGAGAGATTGACTACTGGGTTTGAATGTTATTTGAAATCTAGTTCTTTTCCGATAATTTTTTTCTTCCCCCCTCTCATTATCACCTTTTACTTTCTAAAATTAAATAAATTCCCAGAAATTAAACTTGAAAAGAACTAGAATGAAACCAGTCATTTATTTTAATTTTTAGTGTATAAAAATGTCGTCAAAATTTCACTAGTTCCTTGTTATATATATATATATATATATTTATATATATAGTTATTAACCAGTAATTGTCAGAGTCAAATTAGACAAGTAAGCAGTTGTAGCAGAAAGTACTCAATGCATATTTAATACAGAGCTTTTTAAATATTCTAATTCAGAATATCAGTCAATTATGCTACTTTGGTTTCAACCTCTTGGTATCTTATATATATATATATATATATATATATATATATATATATATGTAACAACTATTACAATATATATATATATATATATATATATATATATATATATAACAACTATTACAATATATTGTAACAACTATTACAATATATATATATATATATATATATATTGTAACAACTATTACAATATATATATATATTGTAACAACTATTACAATATATTGTAACAACTATTACAATATATATATATATATATATATATATATATGTATATATATATATATATTGTAACAACTATTACAATATATTGTAACAACTATTACAATATATATATATATATATATATATATATATATATATTGTAATAGTTGTGACAATGGTTTATAAATTCATAGTATCATTACACAAAAATTTTTGTGTTTCGAAGCTACCTTTTAGCTGCTTCTCATCGGGCGATGAAGTTGAAATGAAAATTAAATGGTGAAAAATGGTTTATTTGTGGTGATATGCTGTTTAAGTGCAAGTGGGGTTGGGAGCTTATTCTGATTCTGTCGGCTGTATTGTAGTTTTAGAGATATGGGTTGGGAGAGGTGGCTTAGTTTAAGACAGGTTTCTGGATTGTCTGGATGGAGTGGAAGTGATGTTGTTGTTAATGATATATGTGGTGTGAGATTTTAGAATGGTCTAGTTGTTTGTTTATGGGTCTTGAGGTGCTGCTATTTGGTTTAGAGGAAGGTATGGGGTAACTTAGTTTTGGGCAGGTTGCTTTTTTGTTTAGTTTAGGTTATTTTATATTGGGATATATGGTGTTTTATATATTTTATATTTGTATTGAGCACTCTTTATAAAAGTAAATGCATGAACAGCAGGTTAAAAAACCTACGAGTTCCACAACTTTGTTACAGTATATATATATATATATATATATATATATATATATTAATTTGAAAAGTCAACCAATTACATTATCCTTGGTTTCAACATTTTGGTATCTTCAGGGATTTTATATTACCTGATCATCCAATACTTTTTTGAATACATAACAGGAACCTCTAGAACATAAAAGTTTAACTAGAAGTTTAAAACAAGGTGGGGCCAGTCAAGAATTGTAAACATTTTTATTCAAGTTTATATGATCTTAAAATATATTTTCTAATGTGTCTACATTTGAACATTACTTCAAACTTTTATTTAGTAACCTTTCTCTTTCTAGAAGTTATACTCTAGCTAACTTCACTTCTTAGCACAATCTGTAGACATCACCACCATAGCAAGGTCTGGACTGGATTTTCCAATATGCTCCAACTTACATAAGAGTCTTTGACATTTTTTTCTTTTAATTTTCATACATGGTTGGCTAGTCTGGTTCAATTTTTAAGGCTTTCTAGTTTATATATATATGAAAATTGCCTGAAGACACCACTCATGGTAAAAACCTAGGTCACCTAATAACTTGTTTACAAATAAAAATATTCAAAAGTTCTACAATATAATTGTATTGAACACTTTTTAATACTAATGTGCAATGGTATAATCTTATAATGACCAGAAACTAAGTAATTAAACAATCAATATATATATATATATATATATATATAATCATCTACAGACAGATCTGTTTTGCTGTATCACAGCTCATCAGTATGATTAGACTCCGATTGCTTCTTAACCCAGGATTGAAATCCAACTGAAGTGGCGTGAGTTGGCGGTTCTACCCCTGGGCCATGGGCGCACAGCTGAAGAAGGCAGATTTTTTAGCAAGTATATTGTCATTATACACGCCCAATAGCCAGAGTGCTCTAATTCATTAGTGAATGAGCAATGCGTACATGCCAGAGTAGCTACTGTTTGCCAAAGTCTCCCATTCTTCCAGAGTGCTCAATCAGGGTGTGAGAGCGTAAATTGCAGATGCAGAAAATTCAATTCGTAGAAATGATCATACAATCATAAATTTTTAATTATTATATATATAGTGATAACAAAGATACTGTGAAGCCAGTCATGCTGTCAGGGGCATCGTTAAAGAAAAGATACTTAATGCAGAAATTAATCATTGGCAGGGTGGAGTAATGGATTACGGCTCAGATTGAGGAATTGGAGAGCAGAGTTCAAATTTCAGTTGAATTCATTACATTCACTTACTTGTTAATATCTTTGGGAAAGATATGACTCCATCTCTTCTTTCCCTAGGTTCTATAGCCTTGGGTCGTAACCAGTCTAGGAGAAAGAAACTCTGAAGTCAAACCAGCTTTGAGTAAGTGACTGTTAATGATGATGAGTCATTGCAATAAAATGCTCGGTATCAGAGATAAAGGATTTATAGAATTAATACAAATATAAAGTTTGTCACTTAGCTGATTGGTGCTAGCAAGGGTCACAAAGCACTATCCAAGATCCCCGACCAGGATTGTTCATCTTCTCCGCTAGCTGCAGGAGATAAGATGTAGTACACATGAACCCTGATCTGTATGGACATTTTTGAGTTAGGAGACATCCTTTTCCTCTTAATCATTGACCTTGCTTATACTTCTCTATTTCAGAAACACAGTGTCACACTATATTTAAGTACCTTCAGAATTCTGTATCACACTTTTACAGGCAATTCTGAGAGAACTAGAAGTCTTGCCAGAATTCGTCATAGGTGGCTTTAATCTGAAAGTATATATATAGCTGACACAGTGCTGATAGCAGACATGGAAAGGAAACTACAAGGCCTCCTACAGAAGGTAGATAAAGAATGTGAAAAGAAAGGACTAAACATAAACTACAAGAACACTGAATGCATGATCATCAGTAAAATACAAAAGCCCAAAATGCAAACTACAGGTCAGAGACACTAAAATCAAGCAGGTGCAGAAATTTAAATACCTGGAAATTGTTCTCATAGAGGACAGAAAGTGCAACCCTGAGATCCAAAGACATATTGCTATGTCCAAGGATGCATTCCAAAAAACTAAGCAGAGTATTGAGATACAGGAAAATTTCATTGGAAACAAAGAAAAGAGTACTGGAGTATTGTTATGTGACGTCTGTCCTTCAACATGGCAGCAAATGCTGGACAATCTCATCAAGGATGAAGGAAAGACTTGAAGTAACCGAAATGTGGTTCTACAGAAGAATGCTGAGGATACCATGGACTGAACATGTGAGCAACGACAAGGTTTTGGAGAGGATGGAAAGGCAAAAGAAACTTGCACTTAACATCAAAAAAAGACAGCTGTAGTTTCTGGGACGTGTAATAAGGAAGGAGGGCTTGGAGAATCTGATACTTACAGGAAAAATAGAATAAAAAAGAGACAAGAGAAAGGAACACATGACATACTTAATAGGCTTGGGCAAAGGGATGGCAGAGTGGAGTTTTGGAGGGGTTACAAGAGAAAGAGGATTAATAGCTACAAGCGAGAGAGAGATGTGAAGGGCCATGAACAGACATAGCACAAAAAAGAAGAAGAAGAAGAAGAAGAATCATTAAATTATTTCTACATTTGTTTGATCTCATGCCTTGGGATGCCACTTTTACAAACGACCATACCACTATCAGATTAATTTTTTATCACATTTTTACATATTTCTTTTAATAAAATTAGTTTTTTTTTTTTGTTTTTTTTTAAATCATCTCACCCCAAGCAAGGCATTCCACTGCCACTATTGCGCATGGGGCTACATAGGGGAAGGTAAAGAGAAGGAGTGGATAGACATAGGGAATGTCAGGAGAAAGGTGACAGATGAGTAAGGATAGCGAGGATGAGGGTCGGGCAGATGGGAAGAGTGTTTGATAGAATGGGAGCAGGTTAGTGTGTTAGGAGGTGTCTATTGACCTTACATTTAAACTCCTGGAGATTGTAGCCGTCGGGGAAGCAATCGCTTGGAAGAGAATTCCACAGTCGGGAAGTGCGAGGAAAGAAACTGTTGGAGTAGAAGTTACGGCTGCATTTTATCGGTTTCACTGTAAAAGGGTGGGATCTAGTTGCTAATCTAGTATCTCGTGCAAATTCGTATTTAGGGGGCACCAGTGATCTAAGTTCATCGGAGCAGAAGCCGTGAAAGTATTTATAGAAGAGACACAGCGAAGCCACGTCTCGCCGGTGGGAGAGAGACTGCAGGCGGTCTGCCAAGTCGGTATCTATCACATTACAGACCCTCCTCTGAACCTTATCGAGAAGCCCGAAGTCAGTCATTTAAGTGCTATACATGATACATACTTAAGCAATTATATCTTAAAAGAGACATGACTTTTTTTTTTAATCATTTCACCCCAAGCAAGGCATTCCACTGCCACTATTGCACAGGGGGTTACATAGGGGAAGGTGATGAGAAAGAGTGGTTAGATATAGGAAATGTCAGAAGGAGAGTGATAGACAAATGAGGATGTAGGTGGGAAGAGTGTTTGAGAGAATGGATGTGAGTTAGGTATCTATTGACCTTACATTTAAACTCCTGGAGATTATAGCTGTTGGGGAAGCAAGAATGTGGAAGGGAATTCCAAAGGCGGGAAGTGCGAGAAAAGAAGCTGTTGGAGTAGAAATTGAGGTTACATTTTATCGGTTTCACTTTAAAAGGGTGGGACCTAGTTGCTAATCTAATATCTCATGCAAATTCGTACCTAGGGAGCACCAGTGATCTAAGTTCATCGGAGCAGAAGCCGTGAACATATTTATAGAAGAGGCACAGGGAAGCCACGTCACGCCAGTGAGAGAGTGACTGCAGGGGGTCTGCCAAGTCAGTATTGATCACTGACTGAGCAGAAGATTTTCCCACAGTAGAACCCAATCTGTCCTGCTATAGATAGAGGGAGAAGCAACAGATTAATACCTTTCCCAAAGGTATTGAGTTGTTACAAAAATGATGTACAATTTCAGAAACATAATTTTACTCTTGAAAAATTAGCTGTAGAAATGTTGTAATTAGTCAAAATACAAGCCTTGAGTATCTAGGCACCTTTGCCATCAATCAACAAGATTATTTATTCCTTGTTCATAAAAAGTTATTGGCTCTGATGCAACAAAATCTTTGAAAGCTGATTCTATTTCTGGTTTGAACCTAAAAGTTTTACCATTTGAAAATGTGTTTAAGTGAAAGATTAAGAGAATATGGGGGATGTGGTAAACTCTCGTATCTCAAGTCTCAGTTTTTGCATCATCATTCTTGTAACATGTTGCTACACATTATCATAGAGCAGAATTGGACCACGTCTGTTCATTAGCACAGGTCTTATTTGTTGCAAGCATGTATGAATATTTTTTTTTTTTTTAATTGTCTCACCCCAAGCAAGGTGGTAACACCACTGATGTACAGGGGGCTACGTAATAGTGAGAAGATTTGAAAAGAGCAAGCCGGAAACTACATCCTGAACAGGGAACAAGGGATGAGCCTCTTAACCTGTTCAATAGACGTGGGTGGAGTGTGAACCGGGCAATAGATCTATCTACTCCAATTGAAAAAAAAAACAAATTGAGAAGATTTGAAAAGAGAAAGCCGGAAACCACATCCTGAACAGGAAACAAGGGATGAGCCTCTTAACCTGTTCAATAGATGTGGGTGGAGTGTAAACCGGGCAATAGATAGATCTATCTACTCCAATTGAAAAAACAAAAACAAATTGAGAAGATTTGAAAAGAGAAAGCCGGAAACCACATCCTGAACAGGGAACAAGGGATGAGCCTCTTAACCTGTTCAATAGACGTGGGTGGAGTGTGAACCGGGCAATAGATAGATCTATCTACTCCAATTGAAAAAAAAAACAAAGTGAGAAGATTTGAAAAGAGAAAGCCGGAAACCACATCCTGAACAGGGAACAAGGGATGAGCCTCTTAACCTGTTCAATAGACGTGGGTGGAGTGTGAACCGGGCGAGAGATTGATCTATCCAGCAAGTTGCTTGCAATAAAGCTCTGCATTGATGTCAGTTCTTCAATACAGCAGTGAATGCTGGACAATATCATCAAAAATGAGGACAAAACTTGAAGCGGTGGAAATGTGGTTCTACAGAAGGATGCTGTGGATATCATGGACTGAGCATGCAAGCAATGATGAGATGTTGGAAAGAATGACAACAAAAGGGGAATTAATACTGAGCATCAGGAAGAGACAACTGAAGTTCCTGGGAGATGCAATAAGGAAGGAGAGCTGAAATAACCTGATACTGACAGGTCAGATAGAAGGAAAAAGAGACAGAGGAAGACAGTGGATAACATATTTGCAGGGCCTGATCAGGTGGATGACGGAATGGGGGTTGCAAGGTGTAACAGGAGCAAACATAATAAGTGCCAGAAGGGATAGGGAGATGTGGAGAACCATGATCCCCTACGTCCTGAAGGGACAGAGCACATCTGATTGGCTTCCAGCAAGCTGTAGGGAATAACACTAATTGTAGACTACCAGAGAGTCACCATAATCTTTGGGAAATGTTTGGGGGATTCTTCACAATCATGCCATTGACCTGATCACTTTTGGTTATCATAAAGGATCTTCTTTTCATCACAGGTGACTATTTGGTCAAGAAGGGAATCATTGGTATTACACAGAAAGAGCACACTTTAAAAAGTTTAAGTTTTTGACTTTCATTGAGATCATGAGGAATGCATTTTTCAAGTTTTTTCGTCTTGTTAACACTCTGAAAATGGTATAAAAGGTTATCATAAAGGATCTTCTTTTCATCACAGGTGACTATTTGGTCAAGAAGGGAATCATTGGTATTACACAGAAAGAGCACACTTTAAAAAGTTTAAGTTTTTGACTTTCATTGAGATCATGAGGAATGCATTTTTCAAGTTTTTTCGTCTTGTTAACACTCTGAAAATGGTATAAAAGGTTATCATAAAGGATCTTCTTTTCATCACAGGTGACTATTTGGTCAAGAAGGGAATCATTGGTATTACACAGAAAGAGCACACTTTAAAAAGTTTAAGTTTTTGACTTTCATTGAGATCATGAGGAATGCATTTTTCAAGTTTTTTCGTCTTGTTCACACTCTGAAAATGGTATAAAAGGTTATCATAAAGGATCTTCTTTTCATCACAGGTGACTATTTGGTCAAGAAGGGAATCATTGGTATTACACAGAAAGAGCACACTTTAAAAAGCTTAAGTTTTTGACTTTCATTGAGATCATGAGGAATGCATTTTTCAAGTTTTTTCGTCTTGTTCACACTCTGAAAATGGTATAAAAGGTTATCATAAAGGATCTTCTTTTCATCACAGGTGACTATTTGGTCAAGAAGGGAATCATTGGTATTACACAGAAAGAGCACACTTTAAAAAGTTTAAGTTTTTGACTTTCATTGAGATCATGAGGAATGCATTTTTCAAGTTTTTTCGTCTTGTTCACACTCTGAAAATGGTATAAAAGTGTTGCAGTGCTGACACCAATCATCTGAGTTATTTCTCTGACATGTCGACATGGGTTTCGTTCAACAACTGCTTGCTTTCGTTTGTTGTCAAGACTGTATGACTGTCCTCAACCTTCTTCATCTTCAAGGCTCTCATCACTAGTACGAACTTTCTGGAACAACCTTCATACTATCTGATCACTTGTCAACCCATCTCTCCATACTCTGTTGATATTGGCAGAAGTATGGGAGGCACTGTGCCCAAGTGTGTCCATATGCAAGAAAAGTAAACAAAGATCATGTCTTGTCATGTTCATAATTAAGGGCTTCTATGCTTCCAGAATATTTCTGTCTGAAAATAAATTAAAAATTATTAAAGAATTCATATTAGTATTTGTCTATATTTTTTAGATAAGGGAGCATTTACAGTATTTACATTATTTGGACTATTGTCCTCATCTTTGTTGCTATTTGTGCTAGGAATTTTGAACCGATCTCTTTATTACAATCACTGGGGCATGTGAACTTCATTCCTTGTATAGTAGTGCCTCTTCTGGTAGTCATGAGTTATCTCCCTCTAATCCTGTAATTTACTTGTTCACCACTACAGTAGCCTGGTACTGAACTCACAACTATTTGGGTCAAGTCACAGGAACTAACCAATGTCTATATCAACTGGGCCATGTGTCCTTAAGTTTGTTAGTTCCTGTGACTACCAGAAGAGGCACTACTATACAAGGAATGAAGTTCATATACCCCAGTGTTTGTAATAAATGGTTCTGTTCAAAATTCTTACCACCTGAAGAAGGTCGGAGCATACAATGGCAAAAACGTTGTACAAATGGCAACAAGGATGAGGACAATAGTTCAAATAATGCAAATACTGTGAATTACCATTGATTATTATGTATACCAAAATTCATCTGATATTTTCTGTATACTATGTTAAAATGGTTTTTCAAAATATCAAACAGCTATTATCTTTATAATAACCTAACAACCTGCACATAAGTGAAGGCAACAAATTCAGCCAGAATTCGAACTCAGCTCTCCAATTTCTCAGTCCCAGCTGTTATCCACTGCACCACAATGCACATTAGTCAAAATTTGTACTAAATCTTATAAAAAATATGCATGTAAACCATAACTGCTCTCTGTCTATAAATTCAATTCAGATGAATGGAAAATACTTTTAATAGAACATAGTATTTTTTATGACACTGAAAGTCCAAGGAGAAAATTTGATTGCAGGAGATTTCAAGGTGGCAGAGTGGGAGAATACTTACCAAATCTGTCACTTACAACCTAATAAGATTTCAAAGCTTCCTTTGTCTCTTAAAAACATTGCTCATTCTTGGAATACAACCCAAACACATTAATGCTTGAATCAATAATCTAAGTTCTTATAACCAAGAGTTTTATTGCAGTTTTTTATATCTCCGATATAAACCTACATTTGTATTATAACCATTTTGTTAGTGGTGTTCGTCACAAAGATGTTAACTGAGAATTGGAATCAAAAATTGGATGAACCTGACAAAACTAAATCCCATGTCTTATTTAAATAATATGAGAAAAGAATAAGCAGCATCTCTCTTGTCGATATTTATATAAATTTCAGCTTCGCTGTTGCAGAGGTTGTTTTTGATTTACAAAGTAAGAGGAATTTTATTCCTCAGATTGTGAAAAGCAAAGAAAGGGAAGGAGATGAGGGGTAATCTTTGATTGGGTGGAATTGGGGACAGGCTCTCAGCTACACAAAATCAAATCAAGGAAATTCCATAGAGTTTTGCAGAGGTAATGATAACATTTATCATTCTAACTGGAAAAATATTACAGCAAATGTTTTCAGGGTAGAGAATAAGATTGAGAGAAAAGGGAAGATATGGAATGAATAGAGAGAGTGAGCGGAAAGAGGAAACAGAAGAAGAGAGGATGAAAAGAAATTAGAGAAAGGGGAGAGAAAAAGGAATAGAGAACATGGATGAAAGAGAAAGAAAAGAGAATGAAAAGAAAGTAATCATAGAAAGAGGAAAGAGAAAAGAAAATAAAGACACAGGAGTGGGTAGAGAAAGATGACAGAATGAAAAGGAAGTTAGAGAAGAAAGAAAAAGAATAGATAGCAGAAAGGAAAGAGATGAAAAAGAAAGAATAAAATCATAGAGAGAGGGAAGAGGAAAAATAGAAAGCCAGGAGGAGGGAGGGAGAGAAGAGAGAACGAGAAAAAAGTAATGAGAGAAAGAGGGAAGAGGAAGCAGAATAGAGAGAAGGGCAGAAACAAAGAAAGATGAGAGAATGAAATAGAAAGTCATCTTAGAGAGTGAAAAGAGGGAACAGATTAGAGAACTGGATGGGGGACAGAAGTGTGGCTGAGAGGAGGATAAAGAAGAAAAACTAAGGAACAGGAAGGAAAGGGAGAAAGAAGAAGTGATGAAACAAAAGCAAAAATAGAAGAAAAGAAGAAAAAAAGAAAAGAAAGAAAAAAGTTAAACCGGTCTGTGAGAGGAGAGCAAAAGATGAGAGTATGAGAAAAAAAGAGAAAAATACCAGAATGTATGAATGAGAGAACAAGAAATTTGGTTTAGAAATTCTTAATAAAATCCAAAGAAGAATCTGCAATTTTATTGGTCCTAACAAAGCATCTCAGTTTTAGCTTTTTCCCACTATAACATAGCTTCCCTGTGGCTTTTCTATAAATACTTTCATGGTAATTGTTCTGATTAACTTTTCCTTATGTTATTTTGACTTTTAGCAATGTGCCACATTTCCTGTTATTTTTTTATTATATGTTAATTTCCCCCAAGCAAGGTAAGACTGCCACTGGTGTGCAAGGAATTACAGTGAGAGAAAAGAAAAAAAAAGAAGTACAGAAAAGATAAGAGAGAAATGGAAATCAAGGAGATAGAAGATGGCAGTCAATGTTGTATTAAAACTTTTTAGACTTTATGAATTTCTTCAGTTAATTAACACTGAGTTCTGTTTTGATACTTGAGCTGAAATGCAAGCATTGGACAACTTTGTACTTGAGTCAATATGTAAGTATTTGTTTGATTTTTACTTTAGTATCTTTTGAAAACATTGGGTTTATACTTGAGTCTATATACAAATATTGATTGAGTTTATACTAGAGTCAAATTAAGGACACTATTTGGGTTTATAACTGAGTCTACAGGTTAACATTTGACAGGCTTGTACTTGAGTCCATTGGAAAAAAACTAGTTGGATTTATACCTGAGTCTATACTCATTGGGTTTAAACTTTGCTAATTGTTCACTAGTTGATATGCAAATTTTTGTAGTGTTTATGCTAAGTCTTGTCACAAACATATTTTTTATACAATAATGTTCATCCTGTACAAAACCTAAAGGCCACTCAAAGTAGATGTGTGACAGAGATCATTTATAAGGAATAAAACAATTAACACCCTTTATTAAGTTTGGGTCTCTGAGTTGGGCCAAATTTTTTTCTCATCTTGCTCATTAATAAATCTACCATTTGTTCATACATTGAATATTGTTACCATTCCTGCTATTCATCTGTTCCATTCTCAACAAAATCCAAAAAAAGGTCTGTAATATAATCAATCCTGACTTGTCATCTCAACTTCAGTTGCTTTCTCACCAACGTGATATGGCTTCCCACTGTCTTTTCTGCAAATATTTTCTTAAGAGTTTTTTCCCCTGATGCCCCTTACACATGAATTTAACCATGCATCTGTGTCCCACCTTTTTACTGTTGAAATAATGAAATGTAACTGCTACTTCTACTCGAACAGTTTCTTTTCTTGTACTTTCAGCCTGTGGAACTCCCTTTCATTAACTTGATTCCCTGATAGCTACAATCTTCAAACATTTAAATGCAAAATCAGTTGCCATCTTCTATCTTCTTGAATTCCATTCATATTTTATCCTTTCTTTTCTACCCGCTGTACTTCGTCTTTTCACTCACTGTAACCCTCTGTGCACTAGTGGCAGCCCTGCCTTGCTTGGGGTGAAAGAAATATATATATATATATATATATATATATATATATATATATTTTATATTGTGTCTATTTATTTTTATACTAATCCTTTCAAGTCGTCTAATAAATTTATGAAGAAATTTATCAAAGAAGGTGTTATAGCTTTTGTTAACCTGAGGACTTTTCATCTTTTTTAAATTCATCATTAAGGGTGAATTATGATGACAAATTTATTACAACTTCTATAAAAACTTAGGTCACTGGTGCCTCCTCCACAAGAATTTACTCATGTAACCAGACTGGCAACAAGATCCCACCTTTTTACAGTTAAATCAACCAAATACAACTGACAGTTCTAATCCTCAGCTTCTTTTCTCGCACTCTCTCACCGGCGTGATGTGGCTTCCCTGTGCCTCTTCTACAAGTACTTTCATGGCTTCTGCTCCAATGAGCTTAGATCACTGGTGCCGCCTAAGCACGAATTTACACGAGATACTAGATTAGCAACTAGGTCCCACCCTTTTACAGTTAAACAAATAAGATGTAACCGTAAATTCTACTCCAACAGCTTCTTTTCTCGTGCTTCCCGCCTGTGGAACTCCCTTCCACAAGTCTGCTTTCCCGACAGTTACAATCTCCAGGTGTTTAAATGTAGGGTCAATAGACACCTCCTATCACACTAACACCCAACTATTCTCACAACACTCTCCTCTACCCAACCCTCATTCTCGGTATCCTTACCCGCCTATCACCCACCTTCTGTCATTTCCTATATTTAATCAGCCTTTCTCCACTCTACATAGCCCCCTGCACAGTAGTGGCAGTGACATGCCTTGCTCGGGGTGAAACGCTTATAAAAAAAAAAAAAAACTTCCCAACTGTGGAACTCCTTTCCGTATACCTGCTTTCCTGACAGCTACAACCTCTAGGAATTTAAATGCAATGTCAATTCCCATCTCTTATCCACTTGACTCCTTTCTATATCACCCCGTGTATCTTGTTCTTTTTCTTTCTCTCTACCTTTGCAACTGTCTTCACTCCTGCATTCATATTCTTCTCTTGACCTTTCTATGACACCCTCTGTAACTGGTTCGTCTTTCTCCTTACTCTCCTCCTGCTTAAAATGTGAAATGATTAAAAAAATCAACAGAGTTATGTTGTTCTTATTCCACTGCCCATGTTTAAACTACATAAGATATTGCTAGACATGGGCCTTGGAATATATACAATCTATCCTTGTAGATGAAATGAAGGGTTACCTTGATGAAGGCTGGAGGACACAATGACTGAAATGTTGTGATATTAATAAAAAAAAGATGAAGATAATAGCCCATATGTAAATGATGTAACTCATTCTAAAATGTAAACCATATCTTTTCTCATCTGAACCCATCTTGCACATATATAAAGCTACCATCTACCTGTGCTTTGAATACTGCTGTCACATCTGGTCAGGTTCCCCTGCTATTCATCTCGGAGTTCTTGACAAAATCCAACAGAGAATCTGCAATGCAATCGATCCTGACCTGGTAGCTCAACTCCAGTCACATCGAGACAATGTGGCTTCCCTCTGTCTCTTCTACAAATATTTTCACAGCTTCTGCTTTGATGAGCTTAGCTCCCTGGTGCTCACTCTGCATGAATTTACTCGCGCTACTAGACTAGCAACTAGGTCCCACCCTTTTACAGTGAAACAAATAAAATGTAACTGCAACTTCTACTCTATCAGCTTCTTTTCTTGCACTTCCTACCTGTAGAATTCTCTTCCGTATACATGCTTCTCTGACAGCTACAATCTCCAAGACTTTAAAAGCAATGTAATTTGCCATCTCTTGTCTCCTTGACTCACATCCTTTCCCTGATAACCATTGTATCATGTTCTTCTTTCTTTCCACTCTACTCTCATGCAGCTCTCTTCACACAAGTGTTCTCATTGTATTTTTACTTATTCTCTGACACCCCTGTAACTTGTTCCTTTTTCTCATCACTCTCCTCTTATGTAACCCCCTGGACACCAGTTGCAGTATTGCCTTGCTTGGGATGAAATGATTATAAAAAAAAAAAATTGAAAAAATAATTCAAATTACAAGCTTTGAAATGCAATTTGCAGTGTAAGCAACACAATCTATGCATTCAATACAATTCAAGTAAATTTTCTGACCTAAGATATGAACAAAGTCATAACTTATATTGTTAAAAAGATGAAAGATGCTGTAAATTAATTATTTTTTAATAAGTGCAACTGTATTCAAAAAATATTGTCATAAAAATATAGTACTTCATTTAATGCAAAAATCTTTTGTTTGAGTTAAGAACTACACAATATATTTTTTATTGTCACAATATTTTTATATTAAGAAAATATCATATTGTGATATTGAAGGAGATGCTGAAAACTTTTTGGTGTAACCAGGGCTGGGCTTAGTCATTAAGAGACCCCCTCAGTTAATATAATTCAGAAACTCCTTCACTATACATGTTCACACCCCACAAACCCACATCTATAAAAAAAAAAAAAAAACGATAAATCTTTTGAGAATTTTTTTCTTGTGGTGTCAAACATGAAACACTTCAACTAAAATTTTTAATGATATTGGATTATCCAATTTATTTCATTAGCGACTTCAGGATATTTTTATCTGAACTTTACATCCCACAGTAATGTACCAAGAATGAAAGGCCTATATTACACCAAATTCTATTTTTCAAATTCACTACCAAAGCAGCCTAAAAAAGAAAAATTCTAACTTGGTACAACCTTCTTTCCCAAAGTATGGGTTAAATAGTAGGGCTTGTATCTTAAAATCATTATTATATTGGACAAATTGAGGTAAATATTCACTTGAAAAAATCCAGACATTCCAGATACCAAATTTTCCAAATGTAGCATTATTTTTGACATACAGTTATAAATAACATCTATATTTATATTTTATTTTCTCTCCTTCTTCTTCTTCTATGTGCCCTGTCCCTTCAGGACGTAGGCGATCATGGATCTCCACGTCTCCCTATCCCTTGTGGCTCTTAGTATGTTTGCTCCTGTTGCTCCTGGCAAGCCCCGTTCCGTCATCCACCTGATCAGACTCTGCAGATATGTTATCCGCTGCCTTCCTCTGTCTCTCCTTCCTTCTATCTGACCAGTCAGTATCAGGTTCTCCAGGCTCTCCTTCCTCATTGCATGTCCCAGGAACTTCAGTTGTCTCTTCCTGATGCTCAGCATCAATTTCCTTTTCGTTGCCATTCTTTCGAACACTTCGTCGTTGCTTGTATGCTCAGTCCACGATATCCGTAGCATCCTTCTGTAGAACCACATTTCGGCCGCTTCCAGTTTTTTCCTCATTTTCAATGATATTGTCCAGCATTCACAGCCGTATTGAAGAACTGACACCACGTAGCAGTCTAGCACTCTTTTCTTCGTTTCTATTGAGATCTTCCTGTGTGTTAGTATTTTGCTCATCTTCTGGAACGCATCCTTTGCCATGCCAATTCGCCTTCGGATCTCCGTGTCGCACTTTCCATCTCCTGTTAGAACACTTCCTAGGTACTTAAATTCTTGGACTTGTTTGATTCTGTTATCCCCCACCTGTATTTGGCATTTTGGGTTGTATCTTTTGCTGATGACCATGCACTCAGTTTTCTTAAAGTTTATTTGTAGTCCCTTCTTGTCACTCTCCACTGCTACTTTCTGTATGAGATCTTGCAGTTTCCTTTCCGTGTCCGCAATCAGTACTGTATCGTCCGCGTATCTTATGTTGTTCAGGTTGTGGCCTCCAATAATAAATCCTGGTGTGTCATCTAGGGGCCTCAAAATATTCTCGCTGTATAGGTTGAACAAATCCGGTGAAAACACTCATCCTTGTCTTACGCCTTTTTCTATCTTTGTGTATCTACTGAGGTCGTTACCTGTCCGTATGCAGGCCGTTTGCTGCCAGTAGAGATTCTTGATTATTCTTATATCTTTGCCGAAAATGTCGAGGTTGCCTATCATTTCCATCAATTCTTTGTGTCGTCCCCTACATGTCAATATTGTCATACGCATATCAATTTGTTGAGTCAGAACTGGGATTAATAATGCATGAACCAAGGTGAGTGCTGCTGACAGTGACTTGACTCACATCCTTTCCCTGATAACCATTGTATCATGTTCTTCTTTCTTTCCACTCTACTCTCATGCAGCTCTCTTCACACAAGTGTTCTCATTGTATACCTTTTTACATAGGCCTGTCACTAGCATCAGTTTTTTCTAGACCTAATTTTTCACTGTTCTTCTGAAAACATGTCTTCCTAAGCATAGTCAGATTTAAGCCTTATGGAATTTGGTGACCCCTTCATTTAATATGCCCCCTACCCCTGTATCTATAAAAAAAAGAATGAATTTTTTTATGGTTCTCTTTTGGTATAAATATGAAACACTTCAACTAAAATTTTTAATGATTTTAGAACTCATCCAATTTATTTAATTAACAACTTCATGATATTTTTATCTGTGCTTTATGAAAAAGAAAAGTAAATTAGTTTACAAATTACACTTATTTAAGTGAAGCTACTGTTGTAAATTTTCAAGACACTGGAAGAAACCTGAATTTTGTGTTGATAAAGCATTGCTTTCTGATAAGAAAAAATACTTGATAAGTGTTATTCAGACACTGCTCCATCTCAAACAAAGGTTAAAAGGTGGTATGTTGACTTTAAATGTGGTCATACAGACACAAATGATGCTTAACACTCAGATCGCCCAAAATCGGCAGTTGTTTAGGAACACACCAAAGAATTTGACAAATTCACTTTGGCCAATCATAAATTGAAGTTGCATGAGATAGCAGAGGAGTTGAACATATCAGAAGGCAGTGTATTCACTATTTTGCATGAACATTTGCCAATGAAAAAGCTGTGTGCAGAATGAGTGCCACATTAGCTCACAGTCGATCAAAAACAATAACGATTCAGAATGATGTTGACAAATGTTTCAATGAAACAAGAAATTTTTGCATAAATAAGTGACAATGGATGAAACATGGATCAACCACTTCACTTTAGATTCAAATCAGCAGTCAACTGAGTGGACAACAGTAGGTGAAAGTTGTCCAAAGTGACCAAAAACACAAATATCAGCAGGCAAGGTTTTATTAGAAATTGTATATTTAGGCAGCAATCTTTCTTATGCATGTTTTATTAAAAATGACAAACAAGGTATTATGGCTAAGTTTTTCTATAATTTTTCATGTGATCTTATAATTTTTTTTCAGTGCATAAAGTATATAAAATTTGTCCAAATGCTTTATTTTTCCGAGCACTTTTAGCTATATTTTCAGACATTATCAAGTGTGAATTTTATTTTATTTGGAACTGAACATGCATAGTGTTTATCTATGTGTGTAGAGTCATGTGTGTGTTTTTATTCCGAACACAGTAAGCACATTGTTGTTTTGTTTATTGTAGATAATATTAAGTGTTAGATTTCTCTTTTTTATTAAAAATGCTTTCTGGTATGACCACAGTTAAATTAGATCTCATTTAAATACTCAGACACCTACCAAATTCTGTCCGTAACTCATACTCATTGATAATATACATATAATAGCACCATCTTCTTGTAAAAAAAAGGCTAAAAATAAAGGAAGCTTAACCATAATATCTTCTCTGTGATTTTTAATAAAACCTGCAGTTGCGTATATATATATATATATAATTATGTGTGTGCATTCGTGGGAGTTTTTTTGAATGCATATTTCTGTGTGTGTATATACATATATATATATATATCAAGAATTAATTTTGTTTTACTTGTAAATAAACATGTAGAAAATTTATGCATATAGAGTCTTGTGTATGCTAAGTTCTGAACAGAGTAAGCACATTGTTAAAATACACAAAACTCTATATGCATAAACTTTCCATATGTTTATAAGTAAAACAAAATTAATTCCAGATAATGTCTAAAAGAATAGCCAAAAGCATTTGAAAATGCAAAAGCTTTGGACAATTCTTATATAATTTGAGCTCTGAAAAAAAAATTATAGGAACACATGAAAAATTATACAAAACAACTTAATGATAATGCCTTGTCTGTCATTTTCAATGAAACCTGTATAAAAAGAGGCTGTTGCCCAAATACACAACACTCTGAAATATGCATTAACCCTATATATATATATATATATATATATATATATATATATATATAGTGTTAATGCAGAGAAGTTTTATCACTTAAGTACTTGACTGAACATGAACCTGCTCAGCTAAGTTATATATATATATATATATATATATATATATATATACTTTCTGCCAATATATATACTTTTTTTTTTTAATCATTTCACCCCAAGCAAGGCATTCCACTGCCACTATTGCGCATGGGGCTACATAGGGGAAGGTAAAGAGAAGGAGTGGTTAGACATAGGGAATGTCAGGAGGAAGGTGATAGATGGGTAAGGATACTGAGGATGAGGGTTGAGCAGATGGGAAGAGTGTTTGATAGAATGGGAGCAGGTTAGTGTGTTAGGAGGTGTGTATTGACCTTACATTTAAATTCCTGGAGATTGTAGCCGTCGGGGAAGCATTCATGTGGAAGGTAATTCCAGTCGGGAAGTGCGAGGAAAGAAACTGTTGGAGTAGAAGTTGTGGTTGCATTTTATCGGTTTCACTGTAAAAGGGTGGGATCTAGTTGCTAATCTAGTATCTAGTGCAAATTTGTATCTAGAGGGCACCAGTGATCTAAGTTCATCGGAGCAGAAGCAGAGCAGAAAGTATTTATAGAAGAGACACAGGGAAGCCACGTCGCGCCTGTGGGAGAGAGACTGCAGGCGGTCTGCCAAGTAGGTATCTATCACATTACAGACCCTCCTCTGTACCTTATCGAGAAGCCCGAGGAGAATAGCAGGGGCACCCGACAAGATATGGCAGCAGTATTCAATGCACGGGCAGATGGTAGATTTATATATGTGCAGGATAGATTTAGATGGAAAAAACTTCCGGACCCTACACAGAGAACCGACTTTCATAGCAGCAGATTTAGCAATGGATTCAATATAGTCATTCCATTTGAGGTCCGCTGAAAGTGTGAGACCAAGGAGGCATAGTGTTTTACTCTCTGGGAGGCAAGCCTGGTCCATGCTAATGGGAGGTAGGTGCGATTGTCTATGATGGTTAATTGAGAGTAGCTTCATTTTAGAAGCATTAAAATTTACTAACCATTTCTTACCCCAGTCCACTATGGATTGGAGGTCTTTTTCAATTTCGGCTGCGAGGTTAGCTTTGACGCCTACACCAGATTTTTGTCATCGGCGTACAAACCTACTTGGGATCTTATGGAATCAGGGAGATCATTAATGTATATCAGAAAGAGTGTAGGACCTAAGATGGAGCCTTGGGGGACACCTGCATTTGTATGGTAGTTCTGGGAGGCATGTCCATTTAATACCACCTTCATTGTGCGGTTAGAGAGGAATGACTGGATTAGTTCAAACAAATGTCCAGTTATACCATAGGTCTGCAGTTTGCATAGAAGGCCAGCATGCCAAACTCTGTCGAACGCCTTAGATATATCCAATGCAACGGTTCGGGCTTTGCCATTTCTGTCGAGTGCCTGGTATATTTACTCGGTGATGGTCGTTAGCATATCAGCAGTAGACCTGGTGAAGTGGAAACCATATTGCTTGTCTGAGAGGAGCCTGTGTGCTGTGAGATGCTGAACCACCTCGGCATTGATAATGGCTTCGAACACTTTGCCAAAGATTGGAAGAAGGCTGATAGGGTGGTAATTTGCAGGGTCCAAGGGTTCTTCAGTGTTTTTAAATATAGGAACTACAGAGGAAGATTTCCAACAGGCAGGAAAGCAGTTCTTTCAAGCATCTTTCATTGGATACGGCCCACAAGAAAGATTAAAATGATCTTTATAAAGTTTTTCCAGTATCCTAAAGTTTTTCTGTTATGAGAAATATAAAAATTGTCCATAATTTATATCATCCCAACCAAGTGCTTTCAGCCAATTTTATAGCCGTTTTCAAGGGTATTTATATTTCTGCTCTTGTTATTTTTTCTTCATATACTTACTGTTACATAGACATAAAATATATAGACTGAAAGAAAGAGATAAATAGATTAATATTAAAATACTGAAAGCCATAGATAGATAGATAGATAATGAAAAGAACGAGATAGATAGATAGATAGATAGATAGATATGAATAGACTGAGATAGATAGATAGATAGATAGATAGATAGATAGATAGATAATGAAAAGAACGAGATAGATAGATAGATAGATAGATAGATAGATAGATAGATATGAATAGACTGAGATAGATAGATAGATAGATAGATAGATAGATAGATAGATAGATAATGAAAAGAACGAGATAGATAGATAGATAGATAGATAGATAGATAGATAGATAGATAGATAGAATAGACTGAGATAGATAGATAGATAGATAGATAGATAGATAGATATGAATAGACTGAGATAGATAGATAGATAGATAGATAGATAGATAGATATGATAGATAGATAGATAGATAGATAGATAGATAGATAGATAGATAGATAATGAACAGACTGAGATAGATAGATAGATAGATAAATAAATAAAACACTTCACACATATATCTGGACTATATATATATATTTATATACACAAGGAAAAATATATGAACACATACAATGATATATAAATGAAACACTTCAAAAACATGCCAGGATTATATATATATATATATATGGATATCAATAAATATACATATGGATATATACAAGGGTATACTTGATGATTGTATAGTGCATAAAACTCAGAGTCAAGTTATAGACCTACGATAATATATACATTTATTTATATATATAAATATAAATACATATATATGTGTGTGTAAGTGCATGTGTGGGTGGGTGTGCATGTGTGTGTAATAAAAGTGGATTAAAATATGCTTGCATCTTTAAAATTACTAAAGCAATACACAATTGGTATGTGCTGGCAGGACTTTCTTGCCATTAGTCATTTCACAGGGGATGGCAAAAATCTAATTTTAGCTTAGTAAAAATATGAAAGAAATTTACATATTCTTTTCTCTGCTCTATAAACATTTCAGTTCATTCGTTTATTGGCTTATTTATCATTTTCAATTTTCTTATTTGTTTATTTCAGCTGACTTTATTTACAAGTAAAGATTCATTTCTTCAGCATTGAATGCTGAGCATGAATTTTTTTCTCACCCCACCAGGTTCTCTTTTGAGAAGGGAATACATATCAAGAAGTCAGGGATAGAAGTTTTTTCTTTTTTAAAATGTAAATATTTCAATTTCTTTTTCCTTTTAAAACTGATTTCATTTTTTTACCTTTTCATTATTTTCCATTCTTTGCAACATTAATTTAATTTTAATAAATAAATAATAAACTTTTCCTTACACTTAATGGTGTGTAGGGCAGCGATTTTGTTGTTTTCGTAAGAAACTGATTTTTATGGGGCAGGGTTGTTAGCCCTACGCCCAACCACCAAATCTAGAGAAATGTGATTTTCTAAGTGTAGCTTAGACAAAACACACAGCCGAAAGTAGGGGTTCCCAGTGAGAATTGAAGTCATTACTCAGTTATAATGATTCTAGCAAGACGAGCTTGCTAACCATTACGCCATGCCAAGGTGCCCAATTTAATTTTTTTGGCACATTTTTCTTCTACTTGCCATGTCCCTTCAGGACGTGAACAGTCATGACTCTATCCATCAACTTGTCTCTTAATATATTTTATTTTGTTATTTCTCCCAAGCTCTGCTTTGCCATTCATTTACTTAAGCCTATCAAGTATGTCATGTGCTGTTCATTAGAATATGAATGCGGTAGTAATGTTCTAAAATGTTTATAAAGAACAGTTTTTTCATGCTTTAACACATGCATGACCATGACATTACAACATAAAAAGAAATTCCATAGAGAATAATTTTCACATTCTATTGAACACTACACATAACTGTCAGCCGTTACATTCAAAGCAAGAAGTAAAATTGACAGTAATTTTTAGCAACACAGTTTTGCCGCTAATTTTTGTCCCTTCTTACCAGGTTATTTAATATAGAATTTTGTGTGGGAGTATTCTTTGAGGATCAAACCCACTATAATTAAGGGTTTTTTTTATTGTTTTTAATCGTATCACCCCGAGCAAGGCGGTAATGCCACTGATGTGCAGGGGGCTACATAAAGGTAAAAATATTAGATAGAAGAGAGTGAAGAGAAAGACAAACCAGTTAGAAAGGAGCAAGAGAAGGATGGGAATACAAGTGTGATGACAGTTGCAAAAGGTGGAGGGAAAGGAAAGGATATACAGGGTGGTGAAGAAAGAACTAGAGTCGAGTGGTTAAGAGATGAGTATTGACATTGCATTTAAATTTCTGGAGGTTGTAGCCATCAGGAAAGTAAGAATATGGAAGCGAGTTCCACAGGCAGGAAGTGCGAGAGAAGAAGCTGCAGGAGTAGAATTGTCATCTGCATTTGGTTAATCTAACTGTGAATGGGTGGGACCAAGTTGCCAATCTGGTTGCACGAGTAGACACCTGTTGCAGAAGCACCAGTGACTTAAGTTCATTGGAGCAGAAGCCATGAAATTATTTATAGAACAGACAAAAGGAGGCCACATCTCGTCGGTGGGGAAGTGACTGTAGTTGAGCCACCAAGTCGGAACCTATCACATTACTGATTCTCCTTTGGAGCCTGTCGAGAACACTGAGATGAACAGCAGGAGTGCCTGACCATATATGGCAGCAGTATTCCATGCACGGACAAATGGTTGATTTGCATATTTGCAGGATGGTTTCAGGCGGGAAAAACATCCTGGCCCAACACAGTGACATTCTTAGCAGTGGATTTAGCTATAGACTCAATGTAGTGGTTCCATTTGAGATCAGAAGAGAGGGTAAGGCCGAGGAGGTGCAGTGTATTGCTCTCGAGGAGACTCACTTGGTCTATGCTTATGAGAGGCAGGAGAGGCTGCCTGTGATGATTGACAGACAACAGCTTGGTCTTAGACGCATTGAAATTGACAAGCCACTTCTTACCCCAATTCACCACAGAGTGTAGATCCCTTTCAAGGTCAGCAGCGAGATTATGTTTGTCTGCCATACTGGGTTTCTTACTGATGTGGGAGTAAATTGTGGTGTCATCTGTGGAGATGCCTGCTTGTCTCTTGATCTCGTCTGGGAGGTCATTTATGAAAATAAGGAAGAGCGTCGGGCCCAGGATAGAGGGAAGAGCATTGGGCCCAGGGGTTCAGTTCCAAATTCCATAAGTATCTGAAAGAAGGTTGGAGCATACAATGGCAGAAACATCATATACATGCAAATAAAGATGAGGACAACAAATAAAAAAAGTTTTGTTAGAAACTTTTGGATAGTAGTCCACTTCATCCTGTCTGACTGTTGACTTTATACTTTATTTGTCCTTTTACCAACATTTGCAAATCATCATCATCATCATCATTTATCCATCATCACACCCAGATGGTGCATAGGACAGCAACCGTTTGTTGCTGCTTCTGTAACAAACTGTTTTTTACGTGGCAGGGTCGTTATCCCTGCACCCAACCCCTGAACCTGGAGGATCGGTGGACCATTCTTGGTCCTTACGTTTACAGCACCTGGTATTCCCAAATGGTCACCCATTTAAGTACTGATCAGGCTCGATGTTGCTTAACTTTGGTGATAGGACAGGAACTGGTATATTCAATATGATATACACGTAGGCACATATGCAAATAGATAAATCTTATTTCCCAATCACACTAAAGAATCAAAGACAAGAGTACACAAGTGTTATGCAATATCACTCCTTCTATATGGCAGTAATTACAGATGAAGAAGAAACTTGAAGCAAGAGAAATGTGGTTCTACAGAAGGATGCTGAGATTACCATAAACTTAACATAGAAGCAATGAAGACATTTCAGGAAAAAAAAAGAAACAAAAAAGAAACTTATAGTTAACATTAGAAAAAGAGAATTAATTTTTTTAGGGAAGACAAGAAAGAAAGAGCTTGGAAAGTTTGACAATCACATGACCTATTGAAGGCAAGAGGGAGAGAAAAAAACAGTAAACCATAGAGTTTGGCTGGATAAACGGAACAGTCTTTTACTGTATGTAAACAGACTTCTAAGGATATTTCCTCTTCTCCCCCACTTGAGAGAGATGTGACACAAGGTCTTTTTTAATGTGGGGAACCTGAGCGCGTACGCCCAGGTACTGGTCAAACATTACCTATCCACCACGGTGGATAGGTTCAAAACCGGTCTAAACTGGTCTTAAACTAGTCTTATTTTGGTCATTTTCGACTCCAGTCTGATGGCCGGAAGCCCAAGTAAAATAGACTTCAAGGAATTTTCACCTGTTGGTGAGTGGTTTATATAACAGACTAGGGTGTTCCATTCTGCTATTTGGACAAGCCTATTCTCTGGGTTCTGATTGGCTGCTGATTTTGGTGTGGATGCTGTGATAAATAAATGTCCCTCATTCAGCAATAAACATTCAAAGTACGAGGTTTGTATTAAGTTATAGTTTGACCACCTGGATGCTAATTGGGAACTCCTTGTGAGGAGGGTGAGTATTATGCCTTCGATTCTACACAAGCAACCTACCTAGCAAATTTGTGTAAATGAATGGTAGAAAAAGGTTTAGGTAAGATAACAAAAAGACAAAATTTACTAAGAACCACAAAGAACAGGAAATTGTGGAAAGCCATGATTGCCAATGTCCTGAAGAGACAAGGTATATAAAAGAAGAGTCAGTATTCGAGACCGTGTTCAATTGATAAAATAAATAAGAAGTGAAAAGTCTCTTAAATTTGTTTTATTACTAATATTGTTTACATTCAGGCTAATGTCCACATTTTCTGCTGGACTTCTTCAAATGTTTGTCAATCTGGGTAACATGCAGGAAATTTCATCTTGTTCTTTATTCAGTCTTTGCTTATCCTGTTTCCACTTGATCTTCATTACCCAACCCAGAGATCAAACTCACAATTAAATTCAGAAACCAATACTTTAATCTAATAGCAATGCATGACATACTTGATGCACCTGAACAAATGAATAAAAAAGCGGGGATTAAGTGGAATAACAGGAGAAGGTGGATTAAGAGTTACAACAGATAAGGAGATGTGAAAAGAGATGATTACCTACGTTCCGAAAAGACACTGCACATAGAAGAAGAAAATTCAAATGTGAGACAAGACCAAACCTGGAATTTGGAGTCTTAAATTTAATCTTCTTTTATCCACCCTACTGCTGACTCAGCACTGATGTTGCTGTCACACTTGACTGCCTTCACCGCTGCTTCTATTTTCTTACTATTGCTCTTGAAGCCTTGTTGTCATTTCTCTTTATTTTGTTTATGGTTTCCATGTGGCATTTATTTCTCATGCTATCACAAATAGAGTGTTTTAAAATAGCCATTAATGAAATCTAGGAATAAATGCCAAAGAAATATTTTTACCAAATTTTATTTCTGGTTGGAATGAGACTTAGTTTTTTGCTCATTTTGTTCACTGAATTTTTCTGTTTTGGGAATGTATATTTATTTCTTGTGTTTGATCTTACAGAAACATGTAAGTGGACCTTTAAAAAAGTTTCCATCTGAATGCTGGACATTCAGGTTTGTAAATCAGATCATATTGATACATTTGATTAGGATTTGAAATTTTCTTTTTTTCTACTACAACTTTGATGATGCAAATGTTCTGTTTAATTTCACACTAGATTTGCATATGTGCACCTTATTTACATATGCTTTACATATATTTGCATAAATAACAATTTTTATCAGGCTAAATCAAATCTGTAACAAAGCAGCAATATATACGGCATATATATGTATATTTGCACACATGCTAATGTTACCAAGATATAAACACACTTAATTTATCTATAGATTACCAAGATATAAACACATTTAATTTGTGTACAGCTGAAGCATGCATTATTTTTACATATATCAGTCAGTTAAGTGCCATACATGATACACGCTTGGGCGATCATGTCTCGAAAGAGACATGACTGACTGGGCAGAAGATTATCCCGCAGTAGGTTGCCATTGCTTTCTGCGGTAGACTGGTTGCCGACCAAGGCTATAGAACCCAATCTGTCCTGTTATTTAACCCATAACTGGAAGGAATAGACGGATTAATACCTTTCCCAAGGGTATTTGCGCGTAAGTGAATACTCGGCTCCCTGATTTCTTGCTCTCATATATACACTTACATTTAAAATAAGCATCTATTGCTTTTATTACACATGGCACACACATAAAAACAGGCATAAGTTTTCTTCTACATTTAAGGATTATCAACTACTACTTTATTATATGTGACACATAACTGACCAATGAAATCAAAACCTCAGTCAACATACTGTCTGTTTGAATTTTAAATTTTTTTTTATTTTTTTAAATTTTAAATCATTCATATTTAAAAAATCTTTGAAGAAACATATTAAAGTGAAACATGTTAGATTAAAGACACTTTTTCCCACCTGTTCTTTATTATTCTATTCTATTCATATATATATATATATATATATATATATATATATATATATATATATATATATATATATATATATATATATATATATAGAATAGAATAAGTAAAGAACAGGTGGGAAAAAGTGTCTTTAATCTAACATGTTTCACTTTAATTTGCTTATATATATATATATATATATAAGCAAATTAAAGTGAAACATGTTAGATTAAAGACACTTTTTCCCACCTGTTCTTTACTTATTCTATTCATATATATATGATCTTCTGTTGCCTTCTCCAGATTTTGAAATTCAGTGTTTTCCTTCTCCTTCTCTTAGACAGTAATTCAGTCTACTCTGCTATTTAACTTATAATTGGGGGGAGAAAAGATAGATTCATGACTTTCCCAAAAGCATTTGTGTGAAAGTGAATGCAGTAGACTAAACTGGAATTTGAACTACTACTTTTTCCAATGTCACTGAAATGTGGAAATGTGAAAAAAGTCCTGGGAAAATGAAATGAGTGACCATCAACCATTCAGTCAGAAGAAGAAGGTGATCTCTGGTGGTATTGAAAGGGTATGGTGGATTACAACCTTCTTCCACAAAATCACCCATTGAATTCAGACAAGTACCCTTATCGGTTCCAAATGGGACATCCAGTTGAATTTGTTGCATTTACTTACAAGCAAATACAGAAAGATGCTGAGAATACCATAGACCAAACATGTGAGCAATATTGAAGTCAACACAGATGAAGAAGACAATTGATGCAACAGAAATGTGGTTCTACAGAAAGATGCTGGGGATATCATGGGTGGAACATGTGAGCAATGATGAAGTGAACACAGATTAAGAAGAGACTTGAAGCAACAGAAATATGGTTCTACAGAAAGATGCTGAGAATACTATGGACCAAACATGTAAGCAATCATGAAGTGAACACAGATGAAGAAGACACTTGATACAAAAGAAACATGGTTCTACAGAAAGATGGTAAGGATGCTATGGGCAGAACATAAGCAATAATGAAGGGAACACAGATTAAGAAGAGACTTCAAGCAACAGAAATGCAGTTCTACAGAAAGATGCTGAGAATACCATGGACTAAACATGTAAGAAATGATGATGTTAACACAGATGAAGAAGACACTTGGTTCTCCAGAAAGATGCTGAGGATACCATGGACAGAACATGTGAGCAATGATAAAGTGAACACAGATGAAGAAGTGACTTTAAGCAACAGAAACATGGTTCTACAGAAAGATTCTGAGAATACCATGGACTAAACATGTAAGAAATGATGATGTTAACACAGATGAAGAAGACACTTGGTTCTACAGAAAGATGCTGAGGATACCATGGACAGAACATGTGAGCAATGATAAAGTGAACACAGATGAAGAAGTGACTTTAAGCAACAGAAACATGGTTCTACAGAAAGATGCTGAGAATACCATGGACGAAACATGTGAATGATGACAAAGATTTAGAGAAAACGAAAACTAAGAGGACACTTATACTTAACATTAGACAGAGAGAGTGTTGAAATTTCTAGGTTCCATAATGAGGAAAGAGGGCTTGAATAATTTGACATTCACAGGATATATTGTAGGCAAGGAGGGCAAAGGAAAACAGTGAATAACCTACCTAGGAAGCTTGTGTAAGGGGATGGCAGAAGAGGAAGTGGGGGGAAGTAAAAAAGCAAGCATTTCTAAGAATTGCAAAAGATAGAAAGATAAAAAGGAGGAGGAAGTGCAAAAGGGAGAGAGAAGGAGAAAGAGAGAGAGAGAGAAAGAGAGTGAAGGAGGAGAAGAAGATTGAGTTGCCTGGATAAGACAGCACCTCCCCCCAGTCACTAGTATTGGACATTAGATTTTTCAAGTTTCAATAGGAAATAACAAATAGAAAAGAAAATTGATTAATTTAAAAGCAAATATATTCCTTATTTTGTTTTTTTAAGGAGACTGACATACAGCACTCTCTGTTAATCCCCACCCCAGTTTTGCTTTTTCTACAAACTAAATCCTTATGTGTGTGTGTTTGTGTGTGTGTGTCTCTCTCTCTCTCTCTCTCTCTCTCTCTCTCTCTTCCCTCTAACATCTTCTCCTGGTACTTTTCTTTGAAATACAGTAAATATATTCAACAAATTTCCATATCCATATCAGTGTCTAATATTCAAACCTTTCAAGTCTTTACAAGTCTCGAGAAATGGCAAAGAATCAAGATGTGTTTTATGCAGGAAGAAAATATAAACATTAAAAATAAATTGGAAAGTTTGTGTTGATTTTATTTTTATTATCAATGATTTTTACATGTTCTTATTTTTAATAATTTTCAGTGGCCATATTGTGCACTAAAATGCAACAGAAAAAGTATTATTTGAATTATTTCCTACTCTGAAAAAAATTAATACGACCAAAATTAATATTTTTACATACATTCATTCAAACTTGCATATATCTATATCTATATATATATATATATATATATATATGAATGTAAATATTCTCAGATAATTTGGGGAGAAGAACAGTATGATGAAAAAAGAGACAAGAGGAAAACTATATTTTCTTGTAGTCAATGCATTTCTTCCAATGACGGACTGTATTGTTTTTTGCCTCAAAGTTTGTCAGCTGAAACAAAATATAGCTTTCCACTTGTGTCTTTTTAATCATATGTACACTACTGGTCATAATTATTAGACCAACTCAGTTTTTTTTTTTTAATGATGTATTTCATACTATTTTTAGTAATAGAATGGTTCTTTTGTTATTATTACTTGCAAAATTTTACAAATCAAGGAAGCAAAGATGAACTTGTCTGAATCACCCTAAATTTTTTTCATTCTTTCAGTGATGAAACTGCAATATAGGTAATTATTAAATATTTCTTAATTCATTTGATGCACATGTTATTGTGTAATATTAACAAAAGAACCATTCTATTTTCATTTAAAATTATTCACTTTGCAACAAATACTAAAAAACAGTATAAAATATATCCTTTTTTTAAAAGACTGGGGTAGCTTAATAATTATGACCAGTAGTGTATATGTGCATATATATATATATATATTGTCATTCACAGACAGATCTGTTTCGCTGTATCACAGCTCATCAGTATGGTTAGACTCCAATTGCTCCCTAACCCAGGGTCGAAACCCGACTGAAGTGGCGTTGTAATATAACGGTGTGGCCCCACCCAAGAAGGCTGATGAAGCGTGGGTGTTCCCGGTTGATGAAAAGTAGCGGATGTCACTTTGACCCTATTTCCGACAGCGGCGGAAATGCCTATGCAGGCAAACAGACAGGTGACTCTGAGAATCGCGTGGGCGTCACGGATCGAGGCAAAACCCGGAAGAAACAAGTTCCGGTTTTGGAAGATATAAAAAGACCTCGAAATCAAGGATTCGCCAGAAGTCGAAGAAGAAGTAGAAGAGAGAAGTCGAAGAAGTCGACAGAAGAGAAGTCGAAGTCAGTCTCGACAGGCAGTCAGTCTAAGAAGAAGCAGGAGAAGTCGAAACACAGAAGTCGAAGAAGAAGCTAGAAGAGCTAAGCAGAGAGGCTACACTCCCGTCGAACCCAATTAGAGGTGCGCTCCCTCAACTCTCTGTTCACTAGGCCACACGGTCCATCGTCATTAATAAAAACACAAGTCATATTTTTATATACACCCGTGTTTGTTATTTGTCGCTATATAACAGCGTCAGTCAGCGACTCTACTCCTGGGCAATGGGGCGTTCGGTGGAAGAAGGCAATATATATATATATATATGAAAAATATATTAAACACCATATTTCTACTGTAATTCTTAAAAAAACATTGAAAATTTATATATATTCCAGAAAATGGAAAACCATAAAACCTTGTTGTCACTAAACAAAACAACCCATCCAATCTAAACTAGTGAGGACCAATATAGTGCATCAATTTCACTCCCCAGTACAAGACTCTGTTTCTTGTCATAAATCAATTACCTATGTCAGACATACTACCACTTCTTTGAAAGGACACCTCACATATTACTTTTCAAAGCAGAGTGCAATAAAAACACATCTGCCAAACCACAATCTACAAGAACTCTAAAAGAAAAAATACTGGTCAAAAGCATGAGACCTTTTCATAAATCAAATCACTGAAAACATCTCACTATAAGAGTGGCCCTGTATATCAAACATCTTTCCCAAACCCTCAACCTCAACATGTTTAAAAATGAGAGTGGTCGGCTGAAAGTCTTTTGAAAGATTTTGAAAGTCACCCACGTGAATTCTAGCCATGCCTAACACATGATGGCTTGGAATTAATGCTGCTACTAGAGTTCAAAACCACACAAATAACAGATGTTACACAGTCAAAATAGAAAAAGAAACAAACAACACCAAAAACAAAGTCCTCTTGAAAATGGCTAAAGAAATGTGGGCAGTATTTGTACTTCCTCACTTGCACCAAACAGAAAAATTCTCAAAAAACATAGAAAACTTATATATTTTATAGAAAAACTAAATAAAAATTAATAAAATTCTTTTTTTGATACTCATCATCATCATTTAACATTCATTTCCATGCTAGCATGTATTAGTGACTTTCTTAATGGCTCCATAACATGAAATATTAAAGCAAGTTTTAAAGTTGTATTCCCTTACTAACACCTACCAGTTGAAGAGATTACGGTTTTTATCAATACGCTATCTCTAGGAAGATTACCTACCAAGGTTAGAGAGTTCAGCCTACCCTATTCTACACAGAGTAGATGTAGAGGTTTTTATTTCAAAGATTTCCTTCTTCTAGACAAGTTGCCATCCAAAGCTAAAGACTTTTACCCAGCTTAACTTTTTCATTTTTTTCTTAACTGACCCCAGTTTAGGGGTTAACTGTTTGCCAATAGCTGGGACCCTAACAGGTGCTACCACTTCGGGTTAGTGGGGTACCTGGGAGAACAGCAATTAAGAGGTTGTTCCATGCTCCCCTGAACCTCTCGATCAGAGGTATTGCTGTCAGATGTAGTTTATCATCATAACCAGGAATACTGTTTAAAATAAATGGTGAATCTCAAATACAAGTATCCACTCTACCACTAAAATAATGTTTAAAGTAACACAGGGTGTTTGGGCTAAATTTCACAGAGTCTAATTGTTTTTTTTTTGTTTTGGAATATCTGTAAACAGTGAAAGGCATTTGACAGTTTTAGAGGTGTCAAGGTTAGCTGATATGGATGAGGAGAAGCCACCTGAATATTGGAAAAGGATAATCAGTATCATGATGATTTGTAATGGGCATCAAAATGCCACCATCATGAAAGCTGCTCAATGATCTTTGAATACAATGACAACAATAAGAAGTGGAATGGTGGTCTGCAACAGAAAATTACGAGCATGTGGTTTGTAGGAAATAATATAACAATTATTCCGATTGTCTCTGTACACCAGAATTCATCCAACAACAGCAGGAGAAAGTTATAGAAGACCCAGGCAAGGAAATGCATGCTTTGATGCAGGAAATGGGTGTTGCAATTTCCATCATAAACCTGGCCTTGAATGAGTACAAGTGCTACCAATCATACAAACGGTGTAGAGGTCAACTTTTTTCAAAAATAGGCTCAAGAAAACAGTGTGACAAAGGCAAATAAAAATTCCTGAACAAATGAAACATTTTAAACAAGAGACAATCGGGTTTTCTATGATGAAAATAATCTTTCTCAAAACCAGCAGCACAACAGCTTGGCTACAATCTATATGACACTCAACATGGCATGAAGACCAAGTTTCTACAAAATTGGGTGATTTTCAAGTGTGTCTCCAGTGAGGATGATGTCATGCCACTGTACATTTTTGAAAGAGCTTCAGGTTTAATTCAGATGTTCATGTCTTGTTTGGAGAAGTGGGGGGCTGCTGAAAGACAATATGTGTAACAACAAGATTCCATTCCATCTCACACCCCCAGGAAGAGTCAGAAGTGGCTGTCAGATAATTCTTATTACTTCACCAGTTCCAATATCTGGCTCTCTAACTCCCCTGATTGTAATCCCATGGATTATTATGCAAGGGGCACAGTTGAGTAAGTTACCAACCACATTGCTTATAACACCAAGGCCCAGCTGATCAACAAAAATAAGGAGTTATTTGAGGTTCCCCTAGGGGCACGTGCCAGATTCTTGAGTTGAATTGAGGCTGTGGTAGATGTTGGGGGTGAATTGTCTTTTGATGATCATAACCTGTATTTCACTTTTCTATTTTTCTAATAAGTTGATTTTTAGCTGAAATATTCACTTAAAAAAAATACTGCCAAATTTTGATCTAACACACCCTATGAATAAAGACAAAAGGAAAATTTTTCTTTATCATGTTTTGATCTCCGATGAACTATACTAAGGTAAATGTACAGATTTTATCTGCAGCTTGCATTTAAACAGAAGTAAAAAATTAATTTGGTTCTCAAAACTTGAAAAACATAATTTACAGTTAAGTGTGAAAGTCTCGATAATTTATGGAGGATAATAAGTGATGTAATTTAACGCCTAATACATGAATATGAGTAAATGTTGTTACTGACTGCTTTATTTTCTTATTTGTTAATATTTATTTATTTATCTTAATTTAATTATTAATTATTTTATTTTAATTTGATAATATCTTTTATGTTAAATCAAATATCTTCAGTTAATCATTTTCTTTTCTTTCCTTTTTTTTACATATTTGTATGTATGTATAAAGATGGGATCTAAAATTTCCAGGAACTGGTTCTATAAAGGCTGTTAATCTTTAGAAAATTTTTCTACTTATTTTCTTATTATTGATTATTTTATTTTTCTTATTTGCTTATATTTATTTATTTATTTTCTTTTTTTATATGGAAGACTAGCAGTATAGCCCGGCATTGCTCGGGTGTAATGAAAGCTTTAAAACTAATCCATGGTCCTGGAGCTCAGGATGATGGCATGAAAGAGTAAAAATCAATAGTTCTTTCCAGTTAAAGCAAAACCATAGACTGAAAGAAAAATGAATGGATGTAAGTCAAATTTTGATTTCCTGGTATCGATATCAAATAAGTTTTTTCATCATAAACTGAATTTTGAAGGCTTAAATAAGCCCTCTGAGTAAATGGTATCATAGCGGAGACTAAAAACTACAATTATACCTACTTAGAGCCAAACCCAAAGCAAAAACTAAAATAAAAGGGCTGAAAAAAAAATACAGACATACAGGCAGATAAACAGACACACACACAAACATCTTGCCTTTTATATATATATATTATCAATTTTCTGCACTATTGTAAGAACTGAAACCTTGAAACTTCTGAATATCATTTCTTATGTCTTTGCCTATGAGTGTATCAAATTGATTAAAATTGGACCACTCCTTCTATAACACGATTTTTTCGATTATCAATTTTTGATATTTATCAGGGGTACCTTGACACAAAACCTAGCTAAGAATACTTGCAGAGGCTTAAAGTACAACTGTGTAAATTTTCAAGAAAATCAGTTCATCCGTTTTGGAGTCTATAGGTAATGGACACACACACACACACATACAGACACACACACAGACAAAGTTTCATTTATAAATAAGTTTAGATAAATGAACAAAAGGTGGCAAAAGATATTCACTTTGTTTCATTATAAAAAATGTCAAATTTAGCTTGAACACCCTGTATATATACCTACACAATTTCATTGAGCTCATTTAGTTTACACTTCAGAAGGGCTATATACATTTTGGAATTCAATTGCCTTTTATGGTTAGAGAGCTCAACCAACCCTACTATTTCCCTGATAGCTGGGGTAGCATAGATTGATAAGGGAATTTGTACAAAGTGGATGGAACAAATTTGACCATAATTCAAACTGGGCTCAAACTCAAAGTCACTAAACATTTTATCACGCACACACGCACGCATGCACACAGAGTGATGGCATCCTAAATTTTCAGAAACTGGTTCTATAAAGGCAGGTAATTTAAATACCTGGGAAGCATTATAACAGAAGACGGAAAGTGTGACACAGAGATCCGAAGGTAAATTGGCATGGCAAAGGAAGCATTCCAGAAGTTGAGTAAGGTATTAAGAAACAGGACAATTTTGCTAGAAACTAGGAAGAGAGTACTGGATTGCTACGTGATGTCTGTCCTTTAATATGGCAGTGAATGCTGAACAATACCATCAAAGATGAAGGAAAATTTGAAGCAACTGAAATGTGGTTCTACAGAAGGATGCTGTGAATCTCATGGATTGAACATTTGAGCAATGATGAGGTCTTGGAAATGATGGAAACAAAAAGGAAATTAATACTGAGCATCAGGAAGAAACAGCTGAAGTTCCTGGGACACGCAATGAGGAAGGAGGGCCTGGAGAACCTGATACTAACAGGTCAGATAGAGGGAAAGGGAGACAGGGGAAAGTAACAGATATCATATTTGAAGGACCTAATCAGGTGGATGATGGAACGAGGATTGCACAGTGTAACAGGAGAAGGCATGCTCAGAGCCACCAGGGATAGGGAAACATGGAAAGCCATAATCGCCTACGTCCTGAAGGGACAGGACACATAGAAGAAGAAGAAGATATGCGCCAACTGTTTATAAGGAATTATCATGTGGATATAAAATGGGTGATCAAATCTATATTATAATCAATATATAAACTGATCCCTCATTTTGTGGCCATGCTAGTTTCTATACATTTATATTCTAGATTTATGGGCTTGAGCTAGTGGATGATGGAATGAGGATTGCAATTCTGTATCAGGAGAAGGCGTGCACAGAGCCATCAGGGATAGGGAAACGTGGAAAGCCATGATCGCCTGAAGGGACAGGGCACATAGAAGAAGAAGAATCTTTACGGAGATGTGTTTTGTTTTGCAGATGTACATTTTGGTGCAGTGGATATTGGCTCAGAACGAGAAATCAGAGATCTGAGTTCAAATTCCAGTTGAATTTGTTGCATTCACTTTTGTACAAATACCCTTGAGAAAGATATTAATCCATCTCTTCCTGACATAATAAATAATAATAGCAGACAGATTGGGTTCTACAGCCTTGGTTGGCAATCAGTCTATCACAGAATTTAAACACAATCTACTGTGGGAAAATCTTCTGTCCTGTCAGTCATGTCTCAAAAGAAACATGATCCCCCAAGCCTGCATCAAGTATAGTACTTAACTGACTGAATCTTTAGGAGTCTATTCTGCTTATTTTCTTTTCAATCTAAGAATGGAAACAAATCAAATTATAACACATTTTAATAAATTCAATAGAAAACTTTTAAATCGAGACTTTCTAATACTTAAAATAAATTCATAAATATATTCAGATTAAAATAAAATACACTATTTGCATTATTCGAACTATTGTTCTCATCTTTTTTTTTTTTTAATCATCTCACCCCAAGCAAGGCATTCCACTGCCACTATTGCGCATGGGGCTACATAGGGGAAGGTAAAGAGAAGGAGTGGATAGACATAGGGAATGTCAGGAGAAAGGTGACAGATGAGTAAGAATAGTGAGGATGAGGGTCGGGCAGATGGGAAGAGTGCTTGATAGAATGGGAGCAGGTTAGTGTGTTAGGAGGTGTGTATTGACCTTACATTTAAACTCCTGGAGATTGTAGCCGTCGGGGAAGCAATCGTTTGGAAGAGAATTCCACAGTCGGGAAGTGCGAGGAAAGAAACTGTTGGAGTAGAAGTTACGGCTGCATTTTATCGGTTTCACTGTAAAAGGGTGGGATCTAGTTGCTAATCTAGTATCTCATGCATATTCGTATTTAGGGGTCACCAGTGATCTAAGTTCATCGGAGCAGAAGCCGTGAAAGTATTTATAGAAGAGACACAGGGAAGCCACGTCTCGCTGGTGGGAGAGAGACTGCAGGCGGTCTGCCAAGTCGGTATCGATCATATTACAGACCCTCCTCTGAACCTTATCGAGAAGCCCGAGGAGAACAGCAGGGGCACCCGACCAGATATGGCAGCAGTATTCAATGCACGGGCGGATGGTAGATTTGTAAATGTGCAGGATAGATTTAGACGGAAAAAACTTCCGGGCCCTACACAGAGAACCGACTTTCATAGCAGCGGATTTAGCAATGGATTCGATATAGTCATTCTATTTGAGGTCCGCTGAAAGTGTGAGACCAAGGAGGTGTAGTGTTTTACTCTCTGGGAGGCAAGCCTGGTCCATGCTAATGGGAGGTAGGTGAGATTGTCGATGATGGTTAATTGACAGTAGCTTCGTTTTAGAAGCATTAAAATTTTGTCATTTGTACGACATTTTGGCCGTTGTATGCTTCAGCCTTCATCAGTTGTTAGGAATTTCCCATTATTTTAATCATTGGGATATATCATCCTCATTACTTGCATAGAGCCTATTTTGGTATCTTTGGTTGATCCCAAATATGTTCTGTTTTGACCAGTTAAATCATGTACGTTTGCTTTGTAAATGACTTCTTTTGTATTTTATTTTGATTGAAATTCTGTTCTTATCGTGTTTCTGTTCAAAAGTATGATGCTTTTTGACTCTAGTATCATCAGCTGTGTTATAGTTTTTTAGCTACACTTGAATTCAATCATTGCAGTAACCAAAATCTAATGAAAAACCTGTCAAATTTAGGAATAGATGATTAGCCACATTTTTTTTCAATAGGTTTGTGCACAAATGAAGCATAACAAACATTTTACCTAGACCATCTGCTACATATGATATTATTTTCAGATAATCAAACAACTGATTCAGTAAGATTTTATAATTTTAAGAATTAGTAGAAAGCTGTAATTATGCTAGATTTAATCTTATTGAAGTGGGGAGAATAAAATCTGGTTTCTACTTTTTAAAATTTCACCCCAAGCAAGGCATTCCACTTCCACTATTGCACAGGGGGTTACATAGGGGAAAGTGATGAGAAAGAGTGGTTAGTTATAGGAAATGTCAGGAGGAGGGTTATAGACAGATGAGGATACTGAGGATGGGGGTTGGGTAGATGGGAAGAGAATGGATGCAAGTTAGTTTGATAAGAGGTGTCTATTGACCTTACAGTTAAATTCCAGGAGATTGTAGCTGTCGGGGAAGCCAGTATATGGAAGGGAATTCCACAGGTGGGAAGTGCGAGAAAAGAAGCTGTTAGAGTAGAAATTGCGGTTATATTTTATCTGTTTCACTGTAAAAGAGTGGGACCTAGTTGCTAATCTAGTAGCTTGTGCAAATTCATACCTAGGGGACACCAGTGATCTAAGTTCATCAGAGCAGAAGTTGTGAAAGTATTTATAGAAGGGGCACTTAACAGCATTAAGAATCTGCAGCCCACAATATCTACCCAAAGAAAAAAGACATATATTAAACACATTCAAAAACCTTTAATATTCTTACCACTTCACCTGCAATGCAAAGAGAAAGGCAGATAAAACACACAACTGCAACAAAGATAAAAACAATAATGAACTAGACAATAAACAAAACAAATTCTGAACAACTTATTCTATCGAAACAACATCCAAATAGTCACGACTTCCAAAACTTCTGGATATAATCAGAACTAAAAGCATCCATAACAATATTAATCTGAAAGCAGGCATATATAAAATAAATTGCCAAAACTGTTCCTTATAATACATTGAAGAAACATGAAGAAATTAAAAAAAAAAAATGTATGTACGAACACAAATGGGACCTTTATGTATAACAATTAGTGAAATGCACTAGTTATGCACAGAAATAAGTTCAACCACAATTTTTATCTAAAAAACGCCATTTTCATCAGAAGGAATATTCTCAAGAGTGCTGCAATAAAATCTTATCAAAATATAAATCTATGTCTTCTTTTTCCAACTACTTTACTACTTTATTACTACCTCTACCTGTTTATTTATTACTACTTTCCTAATCCTACATATGTGACCAAAAATATGTTGAAAATATTACCTCATGTTTTCGAAGATGTACAGTGCCTACGTCCATCTTATATCATAACAATCTGATCACAATTTAAATGATATTCATTTGAAGAAATAAGTAAATGTTTCTGGAATCTTACTGGCTTATTTTTTTTACCAAACTTTGAATTATGGCACTGACTGACCTTTCAACCACCTGATGAACATTCATGAACATTTTCAAATTAAAAAACCTTGATAAACCAATGAGATCCTCGCTTTTGTATATAAGCACGTGCAACAAAATAAATCTTACATTGCCTTGATAAAGTCTATCAAAGGACAAAATATGTCAGTAAATAATAGTTTTTAGTCTTGTCTTTCTATTCATTTTGTTCCTTTACAGATACACTATATGAAAATACTTTACACAAACACATGTACACACAAACACACACACACACATACACACACACACATATATATATATATATATATATATATATATATATATACACATATATATATAGTCATCCACAGACAGATCTGTTTCGCTGTATCACAGCTCATCAGTATGGTTAGATTCCGATTGCTTTAACCCAGGATTGAAACCCAACCAAATTGGCTCAGTCAGCAATTCTACCTCTGGGCTATGGGCGCTCAGTAGAAGAAGGTAAACTTTTTAGCATGTATATTATCATTATACATGCCCAATAGCCAGAGTGCTCTAATTCATCATTGAATGAGTGATATATATATATGTGTGTGTTTTCATATATATTTTCAGAAAAAAAACAATAAAATCTGTAGATAAAATAAGAATCTATAGCCAATGAGAAATGTCCCAGGAATATTATAAATAAGGTAGACGGATTTGATAAATCCATAGATAAAAAAATAGAATGGATTTAAAAGTCATAAAATTCCCGAAAAGTTGTCGATGTTTCAAATGAGTTTTAGTACCAAATGAATAGAGCTTTTATTGTTGAAAAGGTGTAGCTCTTTTCCATTCTTGCTGGGAGGTAAATGCCTTGGAGACAAGTAATGGAATACCGGCAGTGTCATTACCTTTACCAATGCCATTTGAAAGGAATCTGTACAAGGATGTGAAATAGAGTTAGGCAGGGGGGAAATGATTTTGACATACTTCAGGGAATTGTACAGACGGGGGAGGAGAAGGAGACAAATGAGAACTGGATGGAAAAATAAGAAAGTAAGGTGTAATATGTGAATGGAAAGGAAAAATAGTGAAAAATTTTGAGAAAAAATAAGAGAAGGAAAGGTGAGAAAATAGAAAAAGGAAGGAGAAAAGGAAAGGGAAGAAAGAGTTAAAGAGTAGAAAAAATGAAAAATGAAAAAATGAAAACTGGAGAGTAAAAGAAAGATGAATATGGAAGATTTTTCTAGAAGAAAAAGAAATATTAAATCAAGAGAAAAAGGAACAATTAAAAAATGAAGTAAGAAGGATGGACAGAAAGAAAAAAGAATAAGAAAAATGAAAGAAAAAGAAAAACGAAAGTAAAAACAAAGGAAGAAAGAAATAAGAAAGAAAATGAAAGAAAGAAGAAAAGAAAAATAAAGAAAGAAAGAAGGAAAAAAGAATGAAAAAGAAAGAAAATAGATAAGGAAATAATGAAAGAAGGAAGAGAAAGAAAGAAACAAAAGAAAGAAAGAAGAGAGAAAAAAGAATGAAAAAGAAAGAAAATAGATAAGAAAATATAGAAAGAAGGAAAAGAAAGAAAGAAAGAAAGAAAGAAAGAAAGAAGTAAGAATATAGATAAAGAAAGAAAGAAAGAAAGAAAGAAAGAATGAAAAAGTAAGAATATAGATAAGGAAATAAATAAATAAAGAAAGAAAGAAAGAAAAAGGAAGAAAAGAAATAAAAGAAGAAAGAAAAAGAAAGATAGAAGGAAGAAAAGAAAGAAGAGAGAAAAGAAAGAATGATAAAGGAAGAAAAGAAATAAAGAAAAAAGGAAAAAAGAACAAAGACTAGAAAGAAGGGAAAAAGGAAGATGACATAAATAGAAAGAAGAAAGATGAAATTCAAAGCACTTAAAATGAACATGAATAACTGAATTAAAAAAGAAGAAAAAAAGAAAAGTAAAAGCAGACCAAATAGAAAAGGAAATGAAAGAAAGAAGACAAAATGAAAAACAAAGATGAAATGAATAAAACAGAAAGCTGAAATCTGAAGCACCATATATTAAAGTGAAAAAATGAATCAAAAAAGAGGAAGAAAAAAGAAAATTAAAAGCAAACCAACTAGAAAGAAAGTGAAAGAATGAATCACTAACATCTACTCACATATATATATATATATACACACACACACACATATATATATATATACATACACACACACACACACACATATATATATATATATATATATATATATATATATATATACTATAGTCATCCGCAGACAGATCTGTTTCACTGTATTACAGCTCATCAGTACGGCTTAGACTCCATTCGCTTTCCTAACGCAGGATTGAAACCTGACCGAATTGGCATCAGTCGACTATTCTACCCCTAGGCCATGAGCGTCCGGTAGAAGAAGGCGGGCTTTTTAGTGCATATAAACACGCCCAATAGCTAGAGTGCTCCAATTCATTATCGAATGAGCGATGCGTATATACCGGAGTAGCTACTGTTTACAAAGTCTCCCACTCTTCCAGAGTGCTCAATCAGGGTGTGAGAGCATAAATATATATATATATATTGGAGATACGGTGGAGTAATGGATATCAGAGAATCAAGTCAGTTTATTATATTCACTTGCATTCAAATACACTTGTATGAATCTCTCTAAAAGTTAGTAAAACAGACATGGTCCTGGATCCTGGAGGACAACTCTGAATTCAAAACCTACAACTATGGGATGAACAGCCTCACCAGCCCAATTGGCCAAACATGGTGATTACAGCTAAACCTCTAAAGACACAGTCAGAGAGATTTTTTTAGACTTCTACCGGTATAAAATCTTTTAATACATTCGAATTTGAATAAATAAAATTTTTGTTTTGCCATTCCTAAAAAAGCAAGGATTTCCTCATAGAAATGGTTATTTAACGGATTTAAATATCAAAATTTTTGTTTTATTTTTTATATTTGGCTCTGTAAATAAAATATAATATTTGCATCGAGCTCTCCACCTTGATCTATTTTAATATTATTGAAATTAATATTAATTAGGATTGCGTTTTTGGAATTTACCTATATGATCACTCTTTTGGATTTAAAATATATGCTCTCATTACAATTGCGGTCTATAGAGAGGAAAATTTGAAAAAAACTGTTACACTGCTGCAATTTATGCATTACTCTTCAGAATGAATTGAGTTCTTTTGGTGACTGGTGTGTGTATACACTGCTTATATATAACACGCTAAAATTTCCCTTCTCTGATTCCATGTGCCTATGACTTAGGGGTTAGCAACTTGGACTGACATCAAATCAGTCGAGTTTCAATCCCAGCCAGAAACAAGTGGATGGCTAGCCACACTGATGAGCTGTGATACAGAAAAACAGGCTTGTATGTGAATGATGAAAAAAAAAATATATATATATATATATTTAAACAAGCTAAGAAAATGAATCATGGATTGGTTCCATTCATTATACATATGCTGATAATTTTTTTTTTTCCATCAAATGATGTTTTAGTGCAATGATGGCCTGGAATATTTTTTCATCTAGAAGGGCATTCTCCCCATGCCATAAGAATGTCTTGCCTGCTCATCAACTAGTTATATATCACTATAAATTTTGATGAGAAGTCAACTACGTGGGCAAAACTATCCAGAGGTTTGAGGTTCAGATCACCCAGCATGTCCTGAGCCATGTGTGTAGACATGAGCCATTGATATCTGGATGTGCACAGACTCATGCCTCTGCTATTGGTAAGCATTTATTAAATTCTGTTGTTTGCAAAACTAATTATTCACCTGAGTTTTTCTGTCTTGTACAGGGTATAAATCAGATTCTATTCAGACATATTGGAATCTGTGATTGTTAATATGCAAAAACCTGCTCTGTTCACACAGAGAGAATTAAAACAAAAACTGGCCTTGATCAGAGATGCTATTCTCTAACTGGGGAAAAATAATTTTTTTCCTCCGCTCTCCTTTACATCTTATTTTAAATTCAGTCATTGACAATCATTTTTCTTACCAGCTACTTAGATTTAAATTACCAATGATTTTTTCCTGAAGAAATGTTAGTTGAAAGGCTACTTAAATCTGAAATCCTGTGATACATTTGCATCCAGTTTTATTAATAATGCATGATCCATTTTCTTAAAAATAATATATATATATATATATATATATATATATATATATATATATATATAAAACCATAAATCTACATTTAAACTGGAAAACATCAAAAATTGTACCAAAACATCAAAAATTGTACAAAACTTATACCAAATAAGTGTAAATTAAAATTAAAAAAATGGAAAAGACTCTGATATACCTTGGAGTATAGTGAAAATAGACAAACCATACAACAGTGGCAATGTATGCAGATTGTGCTAGGAGGAAAATTAATTATGTTGTTCCCCAAATTAAAAAATTACTAAAGAAATGATCAGAAATTATGTCCAGATGTACTCATACCTATAAATACAAACATAGATGAAAGTGTTGTTGGATCCTTGAATAACTCCTCTCTAATTTAGAAAATTTTCAGTTGCTTGAAATTTCCAGTAGCACGTTTGTAAAATATCCCTGTTAAAGACTTTGATATAACTTGGAGTATAGTGAAAATAGACAAACCATACAACAGTGGCAATGTATGCAGATTGTGCTAGGAGGAAAAATAATTTGAAAAATGAAAAAATCAGTTATTATAAATCACCTGAAGATACCAAAAGGTTGACACTTCGTTTGCGCAAGTAACTCATTTCCAAATGAAAAATAATTAAAAGTTCAACAATATAAATATATTGAACACATTTTCATAAAACTGTATACTGGTCTAATTTAATTATGACCAAAAACTAACTAATTATATATATATATATATATATATATATTTAATTGTTTCACCCCAAGCAAGGCATTCCACTGCCACTATTGTGCTTGGGGCTACAGAAGGGAAGGTAAATAGAAAGAGTGGTTAGATATAGGAAATGTTAGAAGCGGGGTGATAGGTAGTTGGGAGGATGGGAAGAGTGTTTGAAAGAATGGAAGCGAGTTAGTGTGTTAGAAGGTATCTATTGACCTTACATTTAAACTCCTGGAGATTGTAGCCATCGGGGAAGAAGTCATGTGGAAGGGAATTCCATAGTCGAGAAGTGCAAGAAAAGAAACTGTTGGAGTAGAAGTAGCGGTTGCATTTTATCGGTTTCACTGTAAAAGGGTGGGATCTAGTTGCTAATCCAGAATCTCATGCAAATTCGAACCTAGGGGGCACCAGTGATCTAAGTTCATCGGAGCAGATGCCATGGAAGTATTTATAGAAGAGACACAGGGAAGCCACGTCGCGCCGGTGAGAGAGAGACTGCAGGCGGTCTGCCAAGTCAGTATCGATCGCATTACAGACCCTCCGCTGTACCTTGTCGAGAAGCCTAAGGAGAATAGCAGGGGCACCCGACCAGATATGGCAACAGTATTCAATGCACGGGCAAATGGTAGATTTATAAATGTGCAGGATAGATTCAGACGGAAAAAACCTCCTGGCCCTGCACAGAGAACCTACTTTCATAGCAGCGGATTTAGCAATGGATTCGATATAGTCGTTCCACTTGAGGTCTGCTGAAAGTGTGAGACCAAGGAGGCAAAGTGTTTTACTCTCTGGGAGGCAAGCCTGGTCCATGCTAATGAGAGGTAGGTGTGGTTGTCTATGATGGTTAATTGAGAGTAGCTTCGTTTTAGAAGCATTAAAATTTACTAGCCATTTCTTACCCCAGTCTACTACGGATTGGAGATCCTTTCCAAGCTCGGCTGCAAGGTTAGCTTTGTTGCCCACACCAGATTTTTGATCGAGGCGAGAGTAAACTGTGGTGTCATCGGCGTACATACCTACTTGGGATATTATGGTATCGGGGAGATCATTAATGTAGATCAGAAAGAGCGTAGGACCTAGGATAGAGCATTGAGGGACACCCGCGTTCGTATGGTAGCTCTGGGAGGTATGTCCGTTTAATACCACTTTTAATGTGCGGTTAGATAGGAATGACTGGATTAGTTCAAACAATTGTCCAGCTATACCATAGCTCCGCAGTTTGCATAGAAGGCCAGCATGCCAAACTCTGTCAAACGCTTTAGAGATATCCAAGGCGACGGTTCGGGCTTCGCCATTCCTGTCGAGTGCCTGGTATATATACTCAGTGATGGTCATTAGCATATCGGCAGTAGACCTGGTGAAGCGGAAACCATACTGCTTGTCCAAGAGGAGCCTGTGTTCTGTGAGGTGCTGAACAAGATCGGCGTTGATAATGGCCTCAAACACTTTGCCAAAGATCGGAAGAAGGCTGATAGGGCGGTAATTTGCAGGGTCCGAGGGTTCTCCAGAGTTTTTGAATATAGGAACTACAGAGGAAGATTTCCAGCATGCAGGAAAGCAGGAAGCAGAGAAGCAGAAGTTGTAGAGCTTAGAAAGGACAGAGGAGAGTTCAGGGGCACATTTCTTTAAGAATATGATTGGGATTCCGTCCCCTCCGCTCACTTTGTGGGGGTCAAGTTTTGAGATTATCTTAGAGACAAGTGAGGGTGTAATGTGGACGTCATTCAGTTGAGCCTCAGTTCTAGGTGAGAAATCAGGTTTAAAAACCCCAGACGAGTCCAGACTCGAATTGTTCGAGAATCTCTGTGCAAAGCATTCAGCCTTATCTGCTGAGGAGGTGAGGACCTCAAAATTATTGATTAGTGGGGGTATTGTGGACTTGCTCTTGTTAAGTACTCTTTTATAGAGTCGCCAGTAGTCTTTGGCACTGAACTTAGCGGATGCTATGCATTGTTTCATTCTGGCAGCAAACAATGTCTTAGCTTCGTTAAGTATCTTTTTACACTTATTACGAGCTGAAGTCTAAAGGCGCCTGTTTTGGTCCGACAAGTAGCTACAGTAGAGTCGGAAGAAATGATTCCGGTGGGCAATGGCGGCCGAGCAAGCGGGCAAGAACCATGGAGACAAATGAGACTTAAGCAGAAATTTCCTGGCAGGGATGAAGGCATCAATGCCAGCCTTAACCCAGGAGGAGACCTCGGATGCACATTCTTTGATGGGAAGACTAAAAACGTTGTGCCATGGGACGTCACAGAGGAAGTCTCGGAATGAATCCGAGTCTGCCCTTTGGTCTGGGTTTCTTGGGTCGGGTGGGAGAGGAATGAAATGTTGACAGAAACTATGGTGTGGTCAGAGTTCCCGAGTGGGCAGAGTTGTTTGGTAGTGCAAGAGTCTGGGATGGAAGTGAAGCAGAGGTCTAGTAGTGAGTCCCTTCTGTTGGGGTTGTCGGAGAAACACGTGGAGAATTTCACCACTTACGTGAGGGATTGGGTGATTGAAAAATTCATGGTGTGGACACCAGCAGGGTCAGTGACAGAGTTCTCCAGCCACTTGGTGTGGTGGGCGTTAAAGTCACCAAACACAAATATGTGGGCAGAGGGATGGGAAGAAATGGCTTTGTCGATATTGTCAGAGATGCTGTCAAGTAACGAACAGTCAGAGGAGGAAGGTGAGCGGTAGAGAAAGAAGAGATAGCTAATTGAGCTTAGAAGTGAGAAACGGAAGCACATGAAAGAATGATCCAGGGATTCAAGAGATGTCACCCTAGCTAGGGGGAGGTGTTCGCTGACATACATACCAAGCCCATGCATATGAATATTGGAGTCCTTCCTGAAGAGGGAAAGGTAGCCAGGAATGTAGAACTCAGAGGAGGGGATATAAGGGTTAAGGTTAGTTTCACATAAGGCTAAGATATCAGGTGAGTTAGTGTGAAGGAATGAATCTACGCTGAGAAATTTAGTGTGGATACCACGTATGTTAGTGAAAGAGATGCAGACTGGTTTGGGCGTTTTCAGACTAGCTGGTTTAGTTTTGCTATTATGTTTGCTTTTTTCCATAGTGATTCAGTTGAGGAGAGGTCTTAGAGTAGAATCAGTTGGTCACTTGTTTGCAGCATATGAAGGATGGAGACTGGTGCGGCCTACAACATAATGTGGCCTCGGGGTTGCTCACCGAACGTTCATGCAGGGACGCACTTCCATGCGCGATATGGCACTACAAAAACCCTGGTATTATTCAACTGTTGATCAAAGCAGCCTCTCAAGACGCTACGCAAGAGTTCAGGCTCCTAACTACCAGTCGGAAGCAGCAACCAGGAAACTGCCAACCCGGTACCCTCAGAATGTAAAGGCATTGCCATCATACTCGGTAACTGCAAAGAGCTTCCAGCTGAACTAACACTAAGACCAAAGAAGAGGGATGAGCAGGGAACCCCTTCCTGAACAAGAAACAAGGTGATTACCTCTACTATTGTTCAAAAGAAGTGGGTGGAGTGTGAGACTGGGCGATAGTAGGAACTATCTACTCCAATTAAAAAAAAAAGAAAAGAAAAAATAAACAGGAAAGAGTAACTGAAGTTTACTAAGTTTTAACTTTATAAGTCGAAAAGAACCTTGGATAGCAAAATCATTTACACAAACTACTTAAGTTAGTGACAAAAGAACAAATAAAAACAAATAAAATAAACAAAGGGGAAACCAAAAAATATTAAAAATTAATTATTAAAATTCAAAGAAAAACAAACTCATTTCCGTTCACTTACCACAAGCAGGTAACACACAGAAAAGTTATATATATATATATACAGCCTTTGAGATTTAAAAAAGATATCACTTGACCAGCAGTCAAGAGCAAGGGAAAATTTACTCGCCCCAAAATCATTTTACTTGACCAACTCAATTTTCTTAATAGTATCCTCATGTAAACAGCGTGAATCACTGATGGAAAACAAAAAATTAAATTTTAATTAAAATCTTGAACATGTTAGAAAGTATTTTAAAAAATTTTAAAATAATAACAACAAAATTTGATCTTTTTTCTTAACATTATCATAAACATTTTGATGATAAAACTTTGTTTGTATTAAGTTAGAGCCCTTTTAACATCATGATATATGCTGTTTTTTTATTTTTTTGCCAATTGAGTGAACGTACCTAAATTCATAGTTTCTTTCTTCTCTGTGTGACTACAACCTCCATCTCATAGATGATAAAAAAATAATAAGTCTGATTTTCTTAACGATTTTCTATAAAAAAAATTAGTTACTTAAATAATTTGTTTTTCTGTGCCTGGTTGAAAGAAGTATGTGTTTTTTTCTTTCTTTCAAATGTTCATTTTTACTTTTCGTAAACAAACTGAGACATTTTGGCTCCATTCTGGAAGCATTAATTAAACAAATGTTTACACTGACCGGGATGATAAAAGTGATACCAAAGAGTTCAATAATGTCATTATAGGTCATTGTAAATAACTTGTGAATCTTATGTGGCATACTATTGGGTTGTAAAAGTTGGGTTAGTTTTTTCTGTATTTGAATGGTCATGTTTCTTTGCTAGATTTTTAATCAACCACAGGCAAGTAAAGCAATAAACTTTAATTGCCCAATTAAAGTTTTAAAGTCTCAGTTGATTGAGCAAGTGAAATCTCAAAGGCTGTATATATATATATATATATATATATGCATGGAGGAGTAAAGGACAATGGCTTAGATTCAGGAATCAGAGAGCCAAGTTCAAAGTCTATTCAAATTTGTTATAATTATTTACATGCAAATACCTTTGGGAATGTATGAATCCATCTCTTATCCTCCCAGTCATGAGTAGATATCATGACAAACTAAGGTCTTTCAGCCTTGGGTGGCAACCAGTTTAGAAGAAAACCTGAGGAGAATCATTTAGAGACCATTTAGCATACTATGCATAAGTTCTTCTTCTTCTTCTTCTTCTTCTTCTTCTTCTTCTTCTTCTTCTTCTTCTTCTTCTTCTCCTCCTCCTCCTCCTCCTCCTCCTCCTCCTCCTCCTTCTTCTTCTTCTTCTTCTTCTTCTTCTTCTTCTTCCTCCCTTGCCCTTTCAGGACGTAGGAGATCATGGCTTTCCACGTCTCCTTATCCCGGGTGGCTCTTAGCACGCTTTCTCCTGTTACACCATGCAACCCCTGTTCTGTCATTCATCTGCTCAGGCCCTTTAAGTACGTTGCACACATCTTTCCTCTGCCTCTTTTTCCTTCTATCTGACCCGATAGCATCAGATTCTTCAAGCCCTCCTTCCTCATTGCATGTCCCAAGAACTTACCATACATACCTAACTAATATAGTATTAAATCATTTCTTGAACTTATACAAATATTAAAAAAGGAAAAACCTAATAATGAAACAATAGCATCACTTGATGTTGAAAATCTATTCATTAACGTTCCTGTTAGAGAAACCATTGACATTATTATAAAAAATATATATTATAATAATTTTCTGCCCCCACTGAAAATTAAACCTAAAATACTAAAAAAAAATACCTTTAACATGTACCACCGAAGTCCCATTTTATGATCACAGAAATAATTTATACATGCAATGAAATGGTGTTTCAATGGGCTTGGTTTTGGGTCCAACCTTCAGTAACTTTTACATGGCCAACCTAGAAAATAATATATTTAGTACCCCTACAAAACCCTCCATCTACGTACAATATGTAGACGATATTCATATATTAGTTAAAAATATAGAAGAAATAATAACTCTCAAAAAAAACTTTCAAAAGAACTCTATCCTCAAGTTTACATCCAAAATTAATCAAGATAACAAAATCTCTTTCTTTGACATTTTAATAGACACAAACAATAAGACATTTACTACCTTTCTATATAAAAAAAACAACCAGCAAAAA